>JAYRBT010000082.1:5899668-6027069 GCA_036023395.1 Myiotriccus ornatus | reverse complement strand
AAAAACGACTGTGCAAAGAAACTAGTTCTAGCAGAGTTCCCCAAAAAGTCTTCCCCTTTCCACTGAGAAGTGCCATTTTTGCCACAGCCAATCTCATTTGCTAATTTAACCATTTCATCAAAACATCCATGCAAGCTTCTTAGGTCCAAGACAGAAGAAAATTGGGGCCGGATGGAACAGGGAAAATACCACACAGACACAAAAGGGCAAAGAAGAACTTTTACTACAATTTCAAAGCAGTTTCTGCTTGAAGACAGAAGAGCTTTAATGTTCATGCAATGCACATAGCAGGCTGGCTCCAGCTGCCAGGCCTTATTTGTGGCAATACTCCAGAACAAATTGTTCGACTGATGGTTCTGTAAAGCCATGTAAAAGTCAAGCAAGATGGTTCTTCCTTCTCCCATGTTCCCATCAGGAGGAAGGATTCTCAAAGACAAATTAGATGCTAGATAACGTCTCTGTAATGAGAGCTTTACCGAAGTTACACTGATGGCAATAAATGCAAAGCACTGAAATGAAAATACTAAGGAAAAAAAACCCTGTTAAACCACGAGAAACTGCAAAAGCTACAAGAAGGTAAGAGTATAAAGCTGACCTGTACTGTTACATATGTACAACCCATACATTCAAATCTTATTCTGACATTAACAACTGTAGCATTGTCTTAAAAATTACTGTATGTTTTCAAAATAAACTGGTAAGTCTTTATTTGTCATTGTTATCCGACAGCCCAAGGTTCATGTTTCTTTGGCAACTATAGCAAAAGCATTTCTCCCAGAACATAAATCAGATTCACATAAAAAACAGCATGACAAAGATCTGGAGTCTTAAGAAAATAAAATATCCCATTTGAAATACTTAGCATCTTTCTGCTACTGAAAATACACAGGTTCAATTTATGCTGGCAGATTAAACAGTGCCAAGGAGCATTCCCAGGTGCTGGAGTGCCATCAACTACACTGGTAAATTGTAATCATGATCCACAGCACCATTTTGGCCACAGCCAACTGTCACTGAGCCAACTAATGGCAGAGCACAGCTCAGGAATTAGCACAGTGCAGAGATCAGCCCACAAAGCAGCCCAAATGTGGTCACTTTATTGGCACAGTCAGGGGAGTTTAGTAAGAACAGGCTGTTTCAAGCGAGTGGGTCTCAGTGCCAGAGAAGGGCTTTGAGCACATTTAGTTTATAAGCACTGCTATAACCACTCACAACTGACATGGGAAACAAGATGTTGCATTCCAAAATTAATACAGGGTTTGATACTACCATTCAAGAGAGTCATTCAAGTTCACAGAAAGTTAAATGGCATTTAGTCTACATGTTGTGATTTAGCAGAAAAAAGCCCAAGCTTCCCAACCAACACTTCAACACTGCTTTGCTATTTCAAAAGACAATCCTCAGTTACATTCTTATCCATTTCAAATAGCATCATTACTGGTTTATTCACTGCAACTAAAAAACTGCAGTTCTTCAGAGAAGCACTGATTGCAGATGTACCTGGGAGTAAATAATTTCTTGATACACAGAAATAAAATGTTAAATCCTACTACTTGTGTAATATGCAACAATATATCATAAAAGCTACTATACCATTCCATGGCAGTGGAGAAACCAGAGCATCTTGCTGAGGTGTGAAGAAGAGTGCAAAAGAGGAGCGAGTTTAACAGTGCAGGGCTGTCTACTGAAGCTTGTCTGCTCTCTACTCAAAATCTGAGCTACCCTGACTAGTCACTGCATGATAAACTCAAGGTGAGGGAAGGGAACGAGCATAATATAACACAAAAACATTCCACTGGACAGTATCCTTTAATAGCATCTCTCATGAGAGGTGACTAGCTCCTTAAAGCCAGTGAATTGTAAACAGCGTATCCATGAACCGCAATGTTACAGGAAAACAGTTTGTAATCCCCCCATTAATCCTTGGCATCAGGGCACACACAGTGTAATTACAGACTGCAGCAGAATAATTTGAAAAGTTTATTCCACAGGGCCATAATTATATCCTAACTGTAATCCTTTAATTGCCAATATAATCTAATGCATTATAGACATACCACACGACTAGATGAGCAAACATGCTAAAATGTTGTGCAAGAGAGCCACAGCAAAAGCAAGAGCAGAGCCAGTGATGCAGGCTGTTAAACGAGAAGCAACATCAGAATACACTACCTGGAAACATCACGATTTCTACTCTCACTCTGCATTTTTGTTGCACCAATACTTGGTCTTCAAGAGTACCTGACTGGATGAACAAGTCGAAACTACTGAATGAAATCACAGAATGGCCCTGTTTGGAAGGGACCTTAAAGATCATCTCATTCCAACCCCCTGCCATGGGCAAGGACACCTTCCCCTAGACCAGGTTGCTCAGAGCCACATCCAACCTGGCCTTGAACTGTTCCAGGGATGGAGCATCCACAACATCTCTGGGAAACCTGTGCCAGGGCCTCACCACCCTCACAGTAAATCTGTCATAAATTGCCACCTATGTGGCAACCAAGCAAAGGGCAGAAACAAATTTCTATCAACTCTCTGGAGTTATGAGGACTTACACTGCAGGAGATGCTGACCCAGCCCAAATTGTAGTGAAATCACAACAGACCATAAACACAAAGGACTAAAATAGTCATCTTATTTATATTTTCCACACTAACATTGTAAACATGCTGTTTCTATGTGGGAAAATAAGAGCCAAGGCAATTGAAAGGGTTTGCTTAACTACAGCCTAAGAGCACTACCTTTCTTCAGAAATGAAAAGCTAAAAAAGCAAAATGATTTGAAGTCTAGCTATTATTGTCAGGCAGGTAATGCAGTGTTCAAGAATTTCTTCTCTGATCCAAGAATTACTTATATTTCTAGCCAACGATTACTATTAAAAATGCATAAACAGTTCAAATGTGGAAACCACACTTGCCCACTCCACTCCTGGATGCTAGATCCAGTCTCTCACATCCTCTCCTACTCCAAGAGACTTCAGAAGTAGGAGAAATCACATCAACCTGATGAGAAGCTTCCTCAGCAGTTGTTCCTACCACAGGATTAGTACATTAGAGGGAGACATCACCCGCCACGTTAAAAAAGCTGAGTCCTGTCAAGTTACAGAACTCTGAAGGAGGGTAACACACCACCACCACGACCACCCCTCAAATGAATCCTGTTTCCAGATCCAAAGTGTCCCTGAAGCACTTTGATGCTCTAGAGAAAGGAGGAGAACTGTCATGCCTTGAATTTTTTACAGTGGCTGGCTCTGTCCCTGCTCATAAATTAACCTCAGTCACCTTAAGTCCAGATCAGGGGCCCTTATCAACCAGCTGTCAATTCTGTGCTACTCTGTGGGCCATGGAGGTGCCCCCCACCTCAGCAATATATCTTCTACTGTGTTTTAACTAATTCTTATTGGAACTCACCAAAAACATCTGCCTCCTGCACCCTACTACAGATGACCAGTAGCAATAGAATTAAGAGCAACACAGGTTTACATTAAAAAAACATTTATCTTTCATACCACCTGTCAAAGGCAGCGAACAATTTTCCCTTTGTGAAAGTGGCTGCAACTCTCATCATTATCCCACAGGGTGCTGAAAAAACAATAGCACAGCAAACTGCTCAAAAATTGCTCGAGAGGAAGGGCAGCCTCCCAGATAAATCACAGTGCTCCATTACTGATGTGCAAGAGACGTAATAGGACACCACTTTGGGAAGAAGAGGTGCATATGATTGCAAAGGCATCAGAAACTGAAGGTATATGGTGGCAATCATTCTCATAAATACTCTCTATGTCCTGACTTTTCAAATCCTGACTTCTTCACATCCACTCACTTTGTTTCCTATGCAGATGAAGGGTTAAACACCTTCCCTTACTGTCACTTCCCTGTCCTATTAAAGTAGAAGACAAATTGAAAATGAGGGGAAAATTCCTTCACGATGTTCCATACAGTCATTTACAACACGAGATACCATGTTTGTTGAGAAATGTAAAGTCTTTAATTTTAGAACAGTCTATGGAATTGGGGAGATGTAACAGGTTCCTGGAATCAGAAGCAAAGCAGCACCAAACTTCAAACTAGGCATAACTAAAAAACAATTACTAATAATATAAAGTTATGTTCTTGAGCTGAACTCAAGAGGACTTAAAAGGAAACAGCAGTAGATAGGCAGGAGAGGTGACAGGGAGTTTGTTTTTACAGGTACTTAAACAGTTTGTATTTACAGGTACTTATAAAGCCCATGCCTCTCCCCAGTATGACACAAGCTTTTATTGTAATGTACTGTTAAAAAAATTAAAGTCTCATTTAAACCACTAAGAAAGTTACAAAATGCTCCCTCTTCTCCTCAACTGCACCAGGAAGTTGAAAAATAATCCCAAAGTCCTGATTTAGCTTGACCTCTGCTTCAACAACAGCGGAAGGCAGCAGACAGATTCTCAGGCTCCTCTGCAGCCTTTCTTCTGCCCCGCAGGACAGTGCTGCCAAGACAGGAATGCCACTTCAACTGCACTGCCTGGAGTGGACAAAATCTCCTTCTCAAACGGCACGACAAGTGCTGGTAGAGCTGAGAAAAGTGCTGCTCCCCAGAGCTCCGTGCTGAGCTCCGTGATCACAGCACAGCAGCTGTCGGACACTCCGCATGTCCCCAGGCACACCAGAACAGCTGTGCCAGCTCACCCTTACCTGGCAGGCAGGAAAGCTGCACTTCACAGGAGTTACTCATTCATAAGAACAGGCACAAAGTGTAACCAACGCGTAACAAGTTGGCACAGTGAGAATAAAGCTGTCAATGCACGAGCAGGATGACAAGAGGTTGCTCATTTAAACAGCATTAAGGTAAAAATCCTCAAGTCATTTGGAAGCTAAAGCAGCAGGGCAGCATCCTTCTGCATTTTCCATGGGTGTGGTGCAGTGACTTGCAGCAGTCCTCCTCCCCAGTGAGTCTGCTCCCTCAGCCACACTCCTTCAGTGTGTTCCACCCACAGAGCCCAGAGAATAAAAGCAGGGTGGGATTCCCCCCCCTTAACTTTGAGCCTTTAAGAATTAGATGCAATGTTACAGAATTTTATAGTCAACTGAATGGAGAAAGCCCTGCCTAAGGATGAGTCCACCAACTTGTTTCAGATGCATGTGCCAGACCAAGATGACTTGCCCTCAGAATATACTTCTGCTACTCTCTTTAAAGCCAAAGTGACCGTGTCAGACATCTGCACCTAAGGCTTTGCCACTTATGTGTCAGAGCAGACACACTGGGCACTAAGGTATTGTTTAAGAGGCAGTCCCCAGGAAAAAGTCAGGAAAAAGCACACAGAAATGAAATGACCTGCCTGAAATGATGCAGACACGGCCAAGACTGACACACAGCAAGTGGCAGTAATAAATGGAAAAGAATATGGAATACTACAGGATCAATAATGCCAAAGTGAAGTCTTTTCCACTGACTTTGGATCAGGTCCCGACTGTTCACTGGGGAATCGTCAGATGTGAAATAGCAAGAACAAAACTGGGCACAAAAGCAAGATGTGAATACATACCCTGTGGCCTCTTTCTTCCATTACATATGTTTAACTTGCAGAAAAGAAACCTAAAAAGTTGAAAAATTATACAGACATTCCCCATCACTACTGTCTTTTTGTTTTTCATTACCTTTTGCAAAAATGCTCTTGCCAAAGACCAGCATATGAAAGTAAGGTAACTGGCTATTCCTTTACCACAGTTTTGCCTGAGCTTTCCTTCTCTGTAACTATCTGAAGGCACCACAGCACTTCTTAATATTGTGCAACACACTTTCCAATTAAGCTGGAGGCTGCATATCTCTTGCTCAGTATCCCTGGTGGTTTTTAATAAGGTTTTCACTTATTCCTTCTCCAACCCTTGTTTGACACAACAGTAATTCTTCCAGATGAGGGAGAACCCAGTGCTCATAAAGAATGAATTATTTACAGAAAGATCAGTACTCCAGTTCACGTCAAGACATCACTAATTGTAGTTAATTGAAAGTACCACACTAAACATATGCACAATGCTCTTCAGGTTCGTGAAAGCCTTAAGTGTCTTTAAAATACTACTGCAAAAAAGGAAAAGGCTCAGAAGATTGGTAGCAGGAAACAATACCTTCTATTTCTAGAGCATTGACTCAAATGAAGTCAAAGTAAATCAAGGGTAAAACACATCATCTGCTAACTGGCTGATGGGGACAGGTAATCCCTTTTTCTAACGGGCACACAGTGAAACCCTCAGCAAAGTCAGAAGCACCAATTACAGCGATGCAGATCAGACTGAACTTCTTGCTGGAGTTCAGCTTACCTGTGGCTCTGCCTCCACGCAGTTCCACCACTGAAGCCATGCCGCTGATCTAGATCTTTGAAGTGCTTTTCAACAGACTTTCAAGGCATTCTACAGGCCAATTAACAAAACAAAAACAAAAACACCAGACCAGAGGAACCAATTTTGCAAGATTCATTAAGAAAGCAGCAGCGAAGCTCATGACCAGTTTAGGTCCAAGCTCACTTGGAAACTTGCAATTTCACCAAGCACGGTGTCCCAATCTAACAGACCACTGCATTGCAGATTGTTTTAAACTCACATGGTCTGCACTGTGGTAGGCAGGTCAGCCTTGCAAAAAAGTTGAAGGACAGGAAAACTCAGCTTCAGATCATTCAAACATCCTGAATTAGTATTCTTACTATCGTTCTTTCGTGAAGAGTGAACATGAACACATCCCCTCACTTCCCCATTTTGTTTTCAATCCAAGTCTTGCTCACTTTTTGAAAGTTTTTTCCCCCCATTCCTTATGTCAGAAGTTCTTAGCAAAAAGTAACCTGTACAGATCAAAATCCTAAGCAGTCAGCAGTGCAGTGACAAACTTGAAATGCAGATTTAAACATGGACAAGCCGAGGTAACACTGGATGGGACAAACTGAAACACTACACATTGTATTAGATTACCCACTTATTTCTTAGTGAGAGATTGAGCAAAGTGTGCTTCAATGTTTTACCCCTCAGTCACGGAGTCTCATTTTGTTTAATTTCTAATTTATGCTGAACAGGTAATTGCTTGGTCTACAAACCAAGTAGATTTGTTTTATAAAATTCTTATTTGGCTACACAAACCGTCCAAAACCTCTGCTGACAGAGATCAGATAAAACATCAGCACAGACAGAAAAGGTAGGATTTCCTACTCTATTAGATTTAACTCTGTGTACATAACACAAGAACATGCATCCATAACAGGGTAGTTAAGCCCTGGAACAGGTTGCCCAGATGTTCAGGAATCTCCGTCCACTGACACTTGACTGGCCCTGAGCAATGGGATGTGACTTTGAAGTGAGCCCTGAGCAAGAGCCTGGACCAGAAATCTCTAGAGGTCCCTTCAAATTCAGTGTTACTGTGACATATAAATGCAAAGCTGACCTCGTGAGATGAAGGGGGGAGTACATAAATCAAGACTACCACAAACATTCATAAACATGTTAACAGCTTTTATTTCACTGGTGCAAGGCCCGTGTGTCATCCACCACTCACCAACATCAGAACAAAACATCATCTCCTATAAAACAGTTTCAGAAAATTCAAAACAAAGTAACAGTGGCTATAATAAACTTCATACAATACTGTAAACCACTTTGAGTCATCCAAACATGAACAGGTTAATTTCTATCATACATGGCTTTTTTTCCCCCACCCCCCAAAAAAAAATTCCAGCACAACTCCAATACATGCCTCACACCTGGAAATGCATAACATCACTCCATGACATTGATAGCTGTTCGTGCTTAGAACTAGTCATCAATTCACCCTAACAATATCATAAAATACAAAATTATATGAAAACCTACATTTACAAAGTACTGTCCCAATCCTGCCATCTATTCCATTTGGGTAGGTACCATTCCAACTCCCCTAAAGGCAATGTGGTATTTAGTGCTCCATTGCTAAAGATTTGATTGCAAACTCAGGGCACAAGTGGGAAAGGTTTAAATCTTTCCACAAGCAGTAAAGCACTGCCTTATTCTTCTAGATTCAGTTTCAGTAGTATTTGCACAACCTCCTAAACCAAGACTTACCTATTTTCAATTACTTCACATTTAGGAAGAAAGAAGGAAAGATTCTGAGTAGTCAGCAGAGAAATGGTTCGTACTGAAATGACTTGGGGTTGTAAATTGTGCTTTAGTGCACGATGGTGATCCAAATGCTTCCAGGAGTTAACCTCATCTTGCTTCAGTATTTACAGTGTCTGCTGCCTTCCTCTGCACTGCATGAGTTTCTTCACCACCACAGTATCAGAGATCCTATTTCCATTAGATGAGCACTATGACATGACTCCAAAAACAGGATTATGACGACAAATACTAGGGCCATACTCTTCATAGTCTTTCTTGGTGTGACATACTTGGAAAAACTCCGGCTATGAAAATATAAAACAAATCCCCTCAAGAGCGTAAGAACATAGCAAGTAGAAAAAAAAAAACAACAAATAAAAATAATGTTTTAACATTTCTGTAAATTGCAGCTTTATGGCATGGTATTACATTTTTGAAATATAATAAAATGAGAAATACTAGGATATGAATACAATTAATTAAGAAAAGCTTGTCTGATCAGAAACTGCTTTTAAACACAGCAATGAGAAATCCCACTTTGGAGACAGGAATTGCTCCCATTTTCCTGTATTTGCTTCTCTTTTGCATTTGAGACCATGGATTTGGATCCTATATTCTTGAAGTCCTAACTAATCTCTAGTGCTGACTTTAAGAATAAAGGGACTATATTGCAACTGTCATATAAAAACTACTTCAGAATTATGTCAAATCACAATATCCTGACTCAAGTAAAATTCCCACTTGCCCTGTACAAATCTTACTGAGCTAAAACTTGGGTTAAGGTTTCAAGAATGGGACACAGTTTAGGCTGTCACAATGGAAGGGTTTAAAACTTAGTACTCAGATCAGATATACCCAGAATTCAATATGCCATAAAAATTTAAAAATTAGGAAGAATTTTGATAAAAAGACTTACTGTTGAAGCCAGCATGGAACCACCAAACCAAACTGCATAACGCTGCATGTGATGTGTTATCACTTGAACTTCCACTGGTTTGGGCTAAGAAAAACAGTTCGTATTTAGCTGGTTTACCATTTCTGGGAAGATCCTTACAAACTTAACATGGTCAGACACAGACATCTTCAACACTCCACCCAAATAACTAACTCACACTTATTACTCAGTCTGACACGTTCTCTGGAAGACCATGTCATAAAACTCCTCCTGGTAACTATGATGAAGGACACAAAAGTTAAATCCCTCTTGCCTACTGCTAAATCCCACATCTCCTAGAAGGGAAACCAGAACTGCTTACAGTAACTCCTGTAAAGACAAGTCATACACTGCAAAGCTGCCAATACGTTAAACAACACATAAACATATACTATTGATTTTACAAGTGTATTTTCACTAGTGAGGTTCAAATTTTGACCTTGACTTCCTTCACTACTCATGCAATTACTGCACTTGAAATGCTCTACGTACCTTTATCCGACCACCACTGAGTTCCTCGCTAAGTCGCAATCTCGCATCCACTACTCTCTTCAAATCCCTTTGCAGTCGTCGTCCAAAGTCCCTGAACATCGTGGATCCTCCTGAGAGAACCACATTCTGTGTAGAAATTAAACACACATGCTGTAAATCCAGCTTCAAGCAAGTTTCTCAACAGCCAACGCTGCAGAGGTGACTATTTGGATCTCACCATCATTAGGTAGCTGACAAGGTACACAGAACACCTTAAGCTTCATCCAATTCAAAGGAGCCTCGTGGTCCCCTACTTTCTTTTTTTCTCCTTTAAATACATTTATGTAGCATGTGTTATTACAAAAGATGACTCCATTACAACAGTGAGCTAGTACCCTACATGTGCAGAGCAGCAAAAAGAAGACACTACATCAAGAAGCTTTCCAGGGATGCTCATAGTAAGCAGTTATAGCCCTGACACCAAATAAGTCTCAAGCCTCATCATACCACTTAGGACTCGATTTTGTTGAGGTTTTTTTTTTATTATTATTTTAAGAGTTAAACTTCCAAACATAGCAACCAGCAAGGTCAATGATTCTTCAAAAAGGCACCACACCTCCACAGAGGACTGAAGCACAGAGAAAGGTACGACGCTTTCTCCTTGCTTGGCTGGTATTACTTAGTTTCCAGAGCAGAACTAAAAGCCTCTCAGCCTGGACTTGTACTCGGATTCTAAACAGGGGTTTTAGAACATCCTATCCCCAATCCTGATAACATTGCAGCATCACAGACTAACGCAGAAGTCATTTCAAAGGTGGGGGATTAAAAACAGGAACCCTATAAGATAACACTGGTGGCAGCAAAAATGCAATTCATAATCAGAAAAAATGAACTCTGTGACAAAACTGCACGTGTGCCCTTGTACAGTGCTGCAACTGCAACCCCAAGTGACTATTAGCACTTACTAAAACCACTCATATGCCTTAGACACATGTCCACAAGGAATTCAGATTAGGAGTTCATCATACACAAGTCAAAGGATTATCTCTCAGTAACAGTTTTTGACACTGCAGACCAAGACTGTGCATGTAATGAAAGAATCCCTGACCCACTGTTTTCAGCCTGCACAAGGATCTGAAGAGTCAAAGACATACATAATAAGCACTCACAGTGAAGAAGTAAGTGCTTGGAGTTTAAGCAACAGATAACAAGGAAAATCTTGTTTGTATCTTGTAAAGTGAGAAGAAAGCTGTTTGTTTATTCATGAAAAAAATCCCTGCACATCATAAAAACCCATTACAGTAGGAAAAACTCATTTCTTCACAGCTTCAGATTCTCACAGTATAAAAGAATGCATAACAAGGCAGGTGTGCTTAAAATAAAACCACGTGTCCCCATAACGTTACTGAAACACTTCCTAAAAGAAAGAGGAGGACAAAGAAGAGGAAAGGAGGCACGGCCATAAGCAGGAGCCAGAAATCACAGTTGGCCCTAAAATTAAATTAGGAGGGAGACTGCCCCTGCTCCCCCCCATACACAAGAACATCTCTTCCCCTGCCTCAAAGTGGTCATGCACTCCACATGGGAAAAAAAAATTGCCAATGGGGAAAAAAAGACAACAACCAACCTGAGTGATGAAATAGCAATTAAAAAGATGCCATCAGAAAATATTACCTGGAGATAATGAAGTTGGCGAAGACTGTGAAAGCAATAATTCTATTCAAAGCAAATTAAACTTCAAGCATACTCCATAAAGTGGACAATGCTTGCACTAAAAACAGATTTCAGAACACAGCCGAGAATATTTTTTAAAAGACATTCGAGACCAACTCACACAACTACAGAGTTAGCAGTAACACTGGGATGATCCTTCCATCCAGTTAGATATCATTCCAGAGTTAGAGGCTAAAAGGTTACACCTTCTTCAGAGTATGATTATTCAAGTCCCTCTACACACTGAAATCAGTTTAACAGTACACTGGCCAAGGAGAACAGGAGCATCAGGATCCACACGTTGAAAAGATGAGTCACCCTCACTATCACATATCTGGACAAGCCAGGCCAAGCAGGATTTTGGATATAAGTAATTAGGTGACACCAACTGTCATTACAGGATGGTTAATTATACAGTCACAGTTCCCCTGCTCCATGCACTTCTTGTCAACACTGGACCAAATCTGTGCTAACTTTAGTAAAAGACTTTTCACATAGAGGTTTTGCTAAGTTATCTCAAGTTGGCAGGTCAGACTTCTGGGAGGTCAGGGGCCCGGTACTCCTCACTCACAGCGAAAGCAGAATCCACATTCACTCCCCACCCCTCAAGCACCACACCCACCACTCACAAAGGACAGAACGAAGGTGGGAAAAGATGGTCAGATTAAAAAAAACCAAAAATAAACCCCAAAAGACAACCAAGAATCTACCCCCCACCCTCACAAATATCTTCTCTAGAATAACTGAGTAATTCCAGTAACTACTTAACAAAAAACCTAACAATTGAGCACGATGAATATGTTTGCTGAGCAAGCTTACTAGTGATGGCTGGGCTTTCAGCCTGCCTGGGAATTCTCTGGCCTCCCAGAAAAAGACATCAAGCAAATTAGTCTTCAAATATCTGTTTCCAGCAGATTCCTTTAGAGAAGATTTCTTCTGATCTTACTCTGCTCAAACAGACTTTGGCTGATTTAACAGCTCTAAGCAGTCCACACATTTCTCAGCTAACACCAATTATCATACCTTCTGATGGAAAGAACCTCCAGATGATTTTTACTTTTACAGCTAACTGGTTGAAAATTAAAGTTGTTTCAAAAGAACGTGTTCCCTCAGAAGAGAGAGGTGAAGACCCTCCACACACCTGACAAAGTTAACCACGAGAAGTAAATAATGGAAGGGGGGTATTTCTGGAAGGAGACCAGGGGAGTGGACAGCAATCAGAGAATCATTAAGGGTGGAAAAGACCTCTAAGATCAATGAGATCAACTCAGGAGGGCTGGACAGAAATTTTTTCCTTCTCATCCCTATCCTTTGCTTCTCTTCTGAACTCTGTGATACTGAGTTTGTCTCTGCACCATTTCTGGTATTATGCCTAGACAGTGCAATCTTGCAGAAATACGAAGTTACCCAACAAAAGCAACCCAGTTACTGTAACAAAAATCTCCAGCTAAATCAAGTTTACATAAAATTTCTAAAAACTTAAATTAGCTTTTGTAGAACTTGGCACTACCAAACACAAGGTGTTGAACTGGTTTGTGCATCTTCACACTGTACCGTGGTGTAAGCACACTCTCAGCTGGACACTTTAGACTTTGCAGCACAAAACTGAAAAGCATTTGCTGCTTTTTTTTGGTTAATAAGAACAACACATCCTAATTTCCCTTCCTTACAATTCATAGCCTAAATTAAAGTTTACATGACATGACCAGACCACCAGAGACACGTAATGAGAGGAATATATAACTGTTAATAAAAGTTATTATGGGTAAAAACTGGAAGGTACACAACTGAGTCAAGCACGTTATTAGCAAGAGAATCAATTAAGCTACACACCTCTGTTAATTTGGTTAAAACAGGTCTGCCAGCATAGTATGGAAACTATAAGGAGAAATATTGTACATACCAAACAACAAGAAGTAAACATATTGTGAGAAACACTGTTTTTAATATGTTTACTTTTAATGACGAAGAAACCATTTCTTTTTCCTTAAAATCATTATTTTCAATGTCCATTTAACGGTTCAAGTAATAGCAAAAGATTTCAGCATGACTTATGGTCGTGCTGTTCTGCAGAAATACACCTCATACACAAAAGGAACCAGAAAATCCTGCACACGTGTTGAGCTACTGTTAAACCAACTAGCAAGGGTAAAGTTATAAATGTAATTACAGCTGGGACAGGACTAAACAGGGCTTCTCCTCAGTACTCCCGTGCTTCACTCATGTTAATCAGTTGGGGTTTCCACTCGAAGTAGCGGGAATACCTTCCCCACGTCCTGCCATGGGTGCCAGTATGATGTGAATCCCCCGGCCTGGAAGCCTCTCCAGCCTTTCCTCACTCTCAGAGCTGCCTCACCCTGCTCTGAGTCACTAAGTCCTTGTGCTGGAGCACAATCAGCAAACCCAGTTGAACAGTGCCACCTACCCACCACGCTGAGCAGCTGGAGCTGTTTTCACACCGAGTATTTCTATTTGCCAGCAATTCAGGTCAGAAGCGATGGGAGGGGGGTGTTTTACCGCCCCGTCAGCCTCCCGCGCCCCAGATCTCTACAGGCCTTTGAGGACGGGCTGTTACAAGCTGGGCAGCCAACAGTTTAAGTTGCTAAGTGAATGCTGACACAAGTGCAGTCCAAATCTTAATTGCAGTAACAAGCTCTAGTTCACTATTGTCCCTAACAGCTCTGCATACCCAGTCAAAACATCACCTTCTGTAAGGAAAAGAGCCAATACTGTTAAGAACCGATCCCTGTGCACCTGTGTTGACAGAAAATCTGTTTCATCTACAATAAAACACCACACTTGCCAACACACTACAGTTCCGCCTTATGCAGTGTTTTCAGCTTGAGGAGTTGGCTTAAAAGTTGGAGATCAAGGATGTTACCATTTGATCCGCCATTATCTGAATCATGAACATATTAACAGGCTTGGCTAGGATATGTCAGAGATATTTCTCACTGAATTTACCTGGTTTCAGATGTCATTTATCTTAAATTCTTTCATTCGTATATTTGTGCCAAAAACACAGCAGAGAAAAGCTGAAAGAAGTCAATTGCTGGAACAGCCAGTGACCCTACACTTAATATGCTTTGAACTGAGGGAAAGCACAGACCTTGGAACTGTTAATACTGTTCTCATCTAAACTCTGGAAGAACCTGGGGAGAGGCTCTGGATGGGGAAAGGGAAGATGAAGCAGAGTGTGGAACAAAAGCAACAGTTTCTGAACCCGTTACTAACAAAAAAAAAAATTTTGCTTTTATTAGAGTACCAAAGTTTTTAGAACTTTTGAAAGCCCTTTGCCCACCTTTAAAGTTGTTATAACTGTATTCACTAGGAGACTGGTTTTTGACACTAATTGTCAAAACTCGTGCCCTAACGGACAAATGTTGGGACAAGTTTCAGAGCACTTCCAGGTTGAAAAGAGATTTTTAAATAGCAACTAATCTTGAAAATTTCCAACACTAGCATCTTCTGTGGCTGTACCACAGAGCAGATATTCACCACTGTCTGCAGGAGTTACACTGTGTTCAGTAGGGTGCTTATAGGAACTTGAAAGCTGGGGAAAGGAAAGGACCCCACTGTGCAGACCACCATCCCCACCGCGCTACTGCACTCCCCCTGTAATTTCTCTGCATTTCTATGATATCAGCTATACTAAATATCATATTAATTATCAGGAAAGTATAAGGAGAGGTTGTGGAACAATACTTTAAGAAAAAAGGAAGCTACAGAGCTCTCAAAACAAACAGAGCTAGATGAACTATACACCATTTTTCCCCCGAGAGTGCCAAGGGTGATGCAATGTCTCATCGGGGTCCCCAAAAGCAGCATTTCTAGCTGCATGCAGGAGGAGGTCATTTTTCAGTGGAATTCAACACACAGGAATGATTAACACAGCCAGAATGCCAGATTATTTCAGCCATGTGGTAAGATTCAAAAATTATCTCCTGTATAATTCTATTTGAGCACTCACTTTAAATTTCATTCTATTTTCTGAAGATTTGAGTTTGCAAACCAAAAAAACCCAAACAAAAAAACCTACAAACAAACAGCCCACTCTCTAATGACCCTGTAAACAGTGGTCCAAAGTGAGATCCTTTTCTGGATCAATGCTGAAACCAGGACAGCCCTTCAGCTCGATCAACGCTGAAACCAAAATCAGCATCCCCTCAGCTGGATCGACTCTGGAACCAGAACTGATGACCTCTCTTCTCTTTTTTCTCTCTCTTTTTCTCTTTCTTTCTTTAATTCAACTCTCCCTCTTTAATTCTTTCCTTTCACCCTACCCCTTTATCCAAACCCCACTGCTGTGTGCTTATACAGTAGGTCAGGGACTAACATACTCATGTCCATGTCAAGTGTGTAATTTATTAATAAAACTTTCTGATTGTTTGCAGACCCTCTGACCTTTGCACTCCTTTCAGCCAGTGAGCATTTACAAATCTGAGGTGCTTCCTTCCCCTTGTTGTCACAGATTTGGTTGAAGAAATCAGTCTTATGAAGGTTCTGCTGGTCCAAACAGCAACATGAGGTAAGATAACTGGCCTTGTAAGAGGGATCTTGATCAGACTGGGAAACAGGGATAGTGGCTATAAGAACTCAGAAAGAGAAATACCACAGGACATCAGCAGATGGGTTGTGAAACAATGATTCAAAGGCTACACACTACATAAAATCAGCAAGAAGTGTACTCTTAGGTATTTTCTACAGGAACACTGAGGAGGGCAAGTGGGGGCAAGTGAAACTGATAAACCCCAGAAGCTAAGAGAAAGTATGAGTGGATTATTTCCGCATCCACACACTGTTTTAAACAGTGAGAACAGAGATGCTCAACCCTTTGCAGTGACCTTGCTGAAAGAAGTTGGCAATTATTATCACTAATAACCACTCACATCTATCATTACATTCAACAGCAAATTGTGCAACTTTAACTAAGCAAGTAAAATGAAAAACAGAAAATGGAAGAACAAATTCTCAATCAGTGGTAAGCCAAGGCAAAGTTATTTGTCTGCTGATATGGTGAGGCAAGAGTAATTTAACCTCAACTTTTAAATACTACTTTCTTGAAGTCAGTTGTAACCTCACCCTACCAAGCAAAGAAGCTGCCGCTCTAGGGCAGCTTTGGGCTTTTAGATAAAAAGCACAACCACACAACAGCACAACCACACACTAAGGGTTTCCCAAACCCTTCTGCAACATACCTCAGCTTGAAGCCTTTGAGGACATCTACTGCAGAACTCACTCCACATAAAAGCCTCTTAAATAGTTTAACTTTGCATTTTAACCTGCCCCACAGATTTGCTCTGAAGTGATACATCTCACTCTAGATCACAGAGCATGTGAACCAGACAAGTAAAACAGACTGCAAAATTTTAACAGTTACAAATTATCCCGGGATAGGACTTCGTTGGAACTTAATGGTCATTCTAACAGGTGAGGAAAACTACCCCTTTTTACATGAGCAAGCAAAACTCTTCGCGCTGCTGCTTTATGCCATTATTTCCAAAAGGGCATTGCTGCTGCACAAGCAGAAAAAGGGGAAGCACAGGATGTGCTGCCAATACAGACAGAGCTTGCCGTGGACTATGGACATCAGTACCTTACTTTTCACTTCCTAAAGAATCAGGGACTAAAAGTACTCTCTAGACTACAACCTGGGCAGGTTTTAGCTGGCCTAACTGTTGTCTCATGCACTTTATCACTGGGTTCAATACTGGCTAAAACTGCAGACAGTGAGCAGGTACAAGACAAGACTATAAAAAAAAATTATTATTTGAAACCACTACTTAATAAAGTAAGGGAAGAAGAGTGAGAGGGGTGAGATCATGACCTAACCCTTAAAATGGGCAAAAGTCAAAGTCCTTTACACATAAGAATTCACATTACAAATGTCAGATACAAATAACATCCCTCTGCCTCAGTTCCTTGGGAACAATACTTATGTATGTATCAAGCCATTATGGATACTCTTCTTTCAAAAATAAAAAGCAGCAAATATCAACTGGCCTTCAGAAGTGGCACTTCGTTTAACTTGAATGTTATTTCCTTTCAAAGTTCACATTTCTCATAGCTGATAAAGTAGGAGCTATGTGTATGCTTCTGATGATGATATACTTAATCTTTAAACAGATTACATCCATCTCACAGCAGAAAGACCATACCTTATATAATGGACGCCGGACATCAATGGGACAGTTCTGTATAACTTCATCAACTACATCCGAAATGGATTCCATGAAATCAGGATTAGCAAACTAAAACGAAACAGAACAGGCACTGGATTTTTTCATCCAAAAACAGGTGAAACAAAAAGGCAGAAATGAGACTATGGAGATATTTTGTAATAGAGGACAGGTGGGATCAGTCTTGCTCGCCACTTATTCTACATTATAACAAACACACGTTGTACAAGGGAAATGACAATTCCCTTTTCTGCTGAGAAACTCAAATTCTCTTCCTTGACCATAAATTCACTGTCTACAATTTATGCACTATGGACCTTTTATTGTCTGTGACATGAATTTGAGCTCTCCTGAAATATTAAAATGCTGTTACTGTGCAGTGTGGTCCTGCCTTTCCTTTTAAATGAGAGAAAAAACATTAGTGTGCAAATTGGAATGTTTCCCTGTAAAAAATGTTCAATCCTACTAAAATACTTCGTTTAAATTCTCACCAGAAAGTCAGATTTTTTCCCCAAGAACAGAAAGTCAGTAATATTAAAAAAGGCATAAACAGTCTAAGGTTTTGAGTGGAAGTCCCCATTAATGCCAAAATCAATACAGTGCTAATGTAAATTTCTGCATTTATAGATACTAGAGAGGCAGAGTAGCCAATGCTAGAAAACATGCTTAGTCTAGTGGCAACCTTCCACTTAAAATTAATGTGATCTTTAAAAGAAAGAGCAGTTCACAGACTAGGTTTTGTCTTCTCAGAGATTAAACCCTAAGAAAATAAATAAGTTCTCAATACCTAATAGCATTATTCTAAATATATTATCATATAATTTAAAAACTTTCCCATAGGTATAGAAGCCATGTGGGGACCTGCATCCTAAACAAGATGAGGTATCTAACTGGATGAGTAAGAACAGTCAGACTCAGCAAATATATATTGAACTGAGTGAAATTAGCCAAGGAAGTTGTCATGGAGCTCAGGAGTCATAACGATGATGGGAAAAATCCCCAAGAATTCAAGCTAATTTCCACAGTAAGAATTAATCATGGAAAAAGCTAAAACATGAAGCCATATAAATTAAAACAGAAGAAAGCAGCAGTGTGGCTGCCCACAGAGAGTTCTCGTCTAAATGAACTACAGCCTGAAAGCTCCTGATCTCTCCATAAAGATATTGATGGAACAGCAGGGAGAAAGGACTAAGTAGAAATGAGAGTTATGGCATCCAAAGCAGAGTATAACATGCTTGCTGAACAGGGGCAAAGGAACTGGCATGTGAAATTGTAGTCTGCTAGCCAGTACCAATATGGTTGGAGAACAGCAAGTAATTTATCTAATTTAAAAAGTAGCAAAATAATCTGGGTAACTACAAACCCCAAGGCCTAACTTCAAGAACATTCAAGACTTCAGAACAAATTCTGTAAACTGAAAATAGGAAAAGATTACAAGACAGCTTTACCAAAGGCAGCTTTTACCCACCTAATCTGATACCCTTTGAAGTGAGGACTTAATGGGTCCAAGAAGAAATTCTCTTTGGAAGCAATACATATCATCTAGTGTGTTTTTCTTCTCTAGAAAATCAGTTCAGGTTTGGAGTTTTTTTAATACAGAGTCAAGAAACTAACAAGAAGTGAAGAAAAATGGAAATTAGTTCTTTATCCCGTTCCCAATAGTCTTTGTAGGGACTATGGAAAGAGGAACTCTCAGAATGATGTCTGACATGGGATTCAATGCCTCTCTATAAGATCACATGGATAAACAGCAGGGAGGAAAAACTACTTAGCCCAGAGATTTAATAATTGAATACTGGCAGAAGATCAGATGGCTACAAACTGACCACTAGAGATTAAGGCTGGAATTTAGACAGGAGGTGACTGAAAGAGGTTTTTAATATTCTTCTGCGAGGAAGAGGGTAGACAAAGAGAAACCAGTGTTTATATGGATTTTAATAAAAGTTTGTAATAGTATCACAGACTATGGGTGCCTGCAATAAACTCAGTGGAGTGTGTAGGAACAGAGAGGACCTTCTCTGCTACGCTGTAATGTACTGAAACTTGTCTCTTTCCTCTCCACAATATCCTGAAGTTCACTTAAACTAAACTACCAAAAATGAGACAGACGAGGAATTGTAATGTTTCCCAGAAATGTACATGACCTATGACCACAACAACAGATATGCCAATGGACTTGTCTCAAGGACAAATTTATCACGCTTCATAAATTGCCTCAGCATCAGAAGTCTGCATCAAATAGTTAGAATATTATCCATGCAATGCTGCAATGCAGAGCAGTGCCCAAAGGGATTGGCAACATAATCAAATACTCAGTGTAAAGGCAGACTGCTTTAAACCAATGCTGAAAGAGAAAAATATTCTATCAAAACTGTAAATTCAAACAATTTTGTCTCAACTTGAGATTGCCTTTAAAGAAACAGAACAAGATGTTTTAAATGTTACATGGCACATTGGAAAATAATTCTCTGCTGTGTTCATGTTTTTCTGTGCTGATGTTACCTGAGGCTGCACCTGGCTTGCAGTCAGACTCACTGGTACCTCCCCGCCACGGGATGGCGCACAGGCACCGGGAATGACGACACCGGGAATGACGGACCGGGAACGGTGGCACCGCCCTCCCCCTCCCTTCACTCACTCACTGGAATTTCTGCAACTTCACGTTGCTAGTTCTTATTCTTACCTCTGGATGGAAGAAAATTTCAGGTCCGAGGAACCTTTCATAACCCACATCTATAACAAACTTGGTTTTGTTGACTGCATTGATGCCAGTGTATTGTTTGATCCACTTCCGAGAATCTCCGTCGTACTTGGCAAATTCTTTCACTATGTCAGGGCAAATGTAACAGTATTTTTCCTGTTAAAGAAATGCCAGGCATTAAAAATAGCCAAACCAAACATTACATCGGTGAATTAACGTGTAACACAATCAGAAAACAAAGCTATGTCAGCATTTTTACAGATGGGGCTGTTCAAGAGATCTCACCCCAGTGGCTACTGAAGACTCAACCCCACAAGCCAAGGCATGTGGCCCATTTGTTTCCATAAGGCTGACTCAGCTAGATTAGTCTCCCTCAAAATGAAAACATCACCAACAGTAGGTCTGTGACAATAAAGAAGTTCAAGGGCAAGCTTTCACTGCAAGATCAGACCCACACAATCACCCTACATTACTTTTTTTTTTAATTAAATGACAAAGCAGGTTTTAAACAAATCTAAAGTTTAAAATGCTGATTTAATCCACAGAACATACTCACTCCAAACAGTCTAGCATGACTATTTTCTTCTTCTTTCTCCTCCCCCCCACATTTGACTGGATAAACCACCAGAAGTTGGTGTAATTACAATACACTGCCTAAATTTGCATTTTTAAGAGAGCCACTGGCAACTTTTAAGAGCCAAAAAATTAGCTCACAGAGATTTATTTATGTATTTATTAAGAGATAAAGATGGGTGTACCTTTATGGCTTTTGCTGTCTCCAGAGATTGTTCAGGAGGAATTCCTACTTCCCTTTCCCTTAGGAGCTGTTGAATGAAGTAAGTAATATCTCTACCTGCAATAGGAATATGTTTGATGCAACTTCCAATTACATAGCCTTCTGCCTATGTAGGAGGAGAAGAAGAAAAATATATAAGGGAAAAACCTGTTGTGTATCAATAATTAACATTCATTTTTATAATACCTTTTTAAGTAAAACTAAAATCTTGAAATTGTAAAATTACTACAAAAATGTGCACTCCACTGCAAAGTGGGTATTATTTTTATTTAGAAGACCTTGGCTATCACATATAAACAGATATTATCTAATAGATACACAAGTGATAGCCAAAGTTTTGCACACATGAGAGTCAGATCGGATGGTTCCTTTAAGGTGTCATCTGAAAAGCAAGTGTAATATAAATAGACCACTTGTATCCTGTTTGAGAGTGAAAAATCAACAGAAAAAAAGTATAAAATTTATTAAATTGCTCAGACAGGGGAAAAAAATCATTTCAAATGAAGTAGTATCTAACAATAAGGACAATAATTATTAAGAAATCTATTTGCTGAATTTTTTTAGGATGCATTTACTGAAAACACTGGTATTGCTGAGCCACATTATTTCTTCCCTTGCTTTTGTTAGACTTTTCAGAGTAAATGCTCATACAGTATATGCTGTTTGTTCACAGCACTGCCCATATGACAAGAACACTGAGGAGACAAGGTCAATACCAAAACGCAAGATGAAGTTAAAGAGAATCAAATTTTCATTTCTGAAATGAAACCTGATCATTCAAGCACACTACATGCTTCAAAAATACACAAAATGACATCAACAGAACAGATGTCACTATGCACAGACAGTTCTGTATTTTTAACATCCTCACATAATTAAACTGATGAGATGGACCATGTACATGAACAGGCATTTATAGAAGTTTGTAGTTGTTTCCAGACAAGCAGAAACAACAGAATACAATAGAACAACACAATGTGGAGACAACAAAATAAAATAAAATCATACAAAAAGCGTGCATTACCAGCTATAGCAAACAATCAAAATGCAGGACATCCAGAAAGTTAGGACCTTTCTGGATGGTGGCAGGCAGAAGACCCAAAGCCATGATAATCACTGATATTAAACAGAACTGAGGCATCACATTTATGGTAGATCAGGTTTTGCATAGAAATAGACTTTAAAAAACAGCCTGATGGTTCCTTATTGTGACCTTCCTATAGTCTGCAAACTAAATAATTACATAATAAAGCTCAGATAATAAAATGCATACTTTTTCAAGGAGAAAAAAAAAATCCTGAACACTAAAAATTTAAAAGTAAGGTTTCATTTGACACTTCCTATTTAAATCTATAGTAAACAAGCCACCACTAGTTTCAAACTGCATCCTGCTGCATACCACAGGGATTACATGGGTCACTCCATCACCGCTATCGATGACAATTCCAGTCAAAGTACGTTCCCCAACCTGCCGTGACGTCCAGGAGGCAGCTAAGGCCAACACTGCCTGCAGCAGAAAGAGTTTATAATTAGAAGCAGACAGAGTGCAGAGTGTGCTAATTTACAGTCTCAGAAAGAACTGTTGCAAACACATTAGACATGTGCATACAGATGACTATCCGTTCTGCAGCTACACTGCACTTCAGAAGCACACGATCACTTTGTTCACCTGAACAGCAATGTAAAGTCCTGGGATGTTAAACGACTCAAACATGATTTCTGCAAGATACTCTCTGTTTTCTGGTGTGTTCAGTGGAGGCTCTGTCTGCAAAAACAAAGAGTTTTGAAAAAGCATCTCAATAGAGTCCTTCATTGATTAGCTTGGTATGGTAATCAAACCTAAAATTCTCAGGGCACTCAAAATAGAAAATTTCAAATGGAACTTAAACTTAAGTGTTTGAAGCTTTTAAAAAGCAGTAGCTGACCTGCAGCAGCCTGCATCAATAAATTAACAGAATATAGTTACAATGCAGCTTTAAAAATTACTTTTCTCCTCCCACCCCACTCCCATTGCTGAAGAAATAAAAGGCATACAGAGGAACCCCCTCCATCAGAGCTACTTGTGCTTGGAACATTACTTAGCTTTCCTCTTACAAAAATATTTTCTTGCCACGTCTCATTAACTCACCATTAAAAAATAGTGATCCTCAGGCTCAGCTCGAAGGTATTTAAAAATGACCTGCTCCATGAACCTCTCCATGAGGTCCCAGTCTTCAACAATACCATGTCGTATAGGCCACTGCAGCAAGAAAACTTGTCAACACTGGATCGTACAAGGCTAAACAAACCCAGAAACAGGAACAGGCTCCGCCCCCACACCCTTACACGTTCTGAAACAATGAAAACACCTCATCTCACTGTTACCTTACCAAACCCTTCGTTCTGACTTTAATTTAGAGGCATGATTC
Source organism: Myiotriccus ornatus (assembly GCA_036023395.1). NCBI lineage: Eukaryota > Metazoa > Chordata > Aves > Passeriformes > Tyrannidae > Myiotriccus > Myiotriccus ornatus. The sequence continues at coordinate 6,003,774 of JAYRBT010000082.1, read as the reverse complement.
GAAGTTACCTCCTGCTCCCAGGTACTACGAAGTACAATTCTACCTTGCAGGACTAGCAGCCAGAGTTCAGACTCTCCTCCTAATACTGCTATTAGTCTGTTGCAGAATTGTGTTTTAACCTTTTTTTGTGTAAACTTTATAATTTATAAAGTTAAGAATCATACTTGGCTCCAGTATGCCTTCCAAATTCTAAAAAGAAATAAAGACCATATAGGCTATGTATTTTTTAACAAAAATTCTGGCAGGGATGATGTTTACATTTTGTTCAATGTTAAGAACACAGCTGACATTTAAGTAACACAGAAGGATGTATAAAATATGATTTTTTTCCACATAATTCATAAGCCAGTCACACTTTGTAAGTACAAGAAGTCCTTTACTAGGGCACGGAAAATATGATTCACAGAAAAGCTGCATTGAAGACAGTCCTTCACAAAACAATTGTGATATTCCCTGAAGCAAAACTATCCAAGACATTTCCCAATTCATATGCCATGGTAAGAGGATACATTTTTAGCAAGAATTTAAATATCCAGTGTATATGGCTATTTTAATAGCTCATAATTTTGAAAACTGAACAGCTGCACTGTATCAATGGATATTTACACAAGCACTAACCCCACAGAACAGCACCAGTAAAACAGACATTTAAAACAGAGTAAAGCCAACAAACCAATCCATGCAGTTTTTAAAAAGTAACAAAAACACTTTACAAAAAAAGCAAATCTGTGTTTTGAATGGCTATCCAGAAGTCCTGGAACATTTTATAATAAAAATGTGAAACTTGGGAAAGACTTTCTAAGAACTCTGAATGCTCACCTTTGTAGCATAGGTAGGTTTATCTATGGCTTCATCTCCTATGAAAAAGTCCAGATCATCAACACCTTTCATCACCCTCCTCTGAGCCTGGTCCCCTACTTTGGCCGACTCTCGGATTGCAATACCTTAAAATAAACCCAAAAGCCAAACAAAAACCAAATTAAAACACCTAAATACCAAATGATGAATGCTTATTTACTTAAGGATTCTTTTCCTGAAATAAAAATTGGGATATAAACAGTAGACATTATGTAAGTGATCTACTGACAAGCCAATATAGCTGGGTTCCTTCTCACTGCATCTCCCAGGATCCTGGTCACCCATCCCTAACTAATGTTAATAAAAACTAAGAGAAAATATTACAAATGTATTCTGTTAGAGACTATAGCCATCACTAACCCTGTACAAGTGCAGCACTCCAGTAAGCAACATGATTTTCTGAGTTTCAACTTCAGAATAAAGAGGTAGAGCACAGGAGAAGAAGAAAGTAAACTGTGTACTTCAAAAATAAGTACTGGAGTCATTATCTTGGCTGGTGAGAAAGAGGAAGGAGGGAGAGGAGAACTCAATTTGCAATGCTACAGAGAAATCTTTGGAGACACTTATGATTCCCATTAGCAGGCTGGAACTATCACTGAAATTATCAGATGATGGCTGCTGTAGGCAAGAAGATGAGACAGCAAAAATCAAATCTGGGGCAAGCTAAAAATAAAAATGGAATCAAGTACTGTTAAAACATAACCTTATTTATATACAATTTTCTTTTAATAGTTCATAATCAGGATCCAAATAACATACAGCAGAAAATGCAGAGTAGACTGGCATCATCCACAAACACACCAAATACTATTAGCACCAAAAATTACTCACAGGCAAACAACTCTTCTGTAAAAACATTTACACCCCAACAGGTTTACATTATAACAAATTCCCAGGAAACTCCTGCTATCCTGCTTCTTTAACATAAGACATTTAAATCTTTACCAGTGGTTTAGGTTTGAATTTTTTACAATACTTGAAATAGTGATACTATAAGCAGTACTGCAGCTACACCTGGTAAAGAACATGTGCCCCCTCCACCTCTTCAGCCCCCAATTACCTTTATTTCCTTATCTTTATACTTTCTATCATGAGTAGCATTATTGATCCATTAATAAGTAGTTAATTGGAAAAGTTTACAAAAACTAAAAGGCAGTGTTTAACATAAACTGAGATAACAGATGCTATTACAGATGTAAATACACAGTGCTATGATTTATAAATATATACAGCATTTCAGAGAAACTATTAAGATGACAATTAAAATCAAGAACACCAGAAACGCATATAACATTTTAAACAAGTTTAACATTTAAAAAAAAATGAAAGAGTAAATCTGTTCAATAAAAGCACGTTAAATATGCAAGAACATTTTAATTGGTAAACATGCACCCAAAAAAGTACATTTTCTAATAGGAACAACTTTTTTGAGTATAACACTGTCTACAGTCCCAGACAATGTAAATAAGGCAGACACCACCTGCACTTTAGTACTTAATTTGATTGGAAGCCTTCCCCAGATTATCCAGGCTGTAACCATGGCGTCAGGTAGACAGGAGGTAAATTGCATTCTGTCTACTCAAGAGTCCTGGCAGAAAAATAATGGAGATAAAAAGGAAATTGGACTGGAGTTCTCTTCATCTTTGTCATAGCAACCAGGAGCTGGTTTAATGAGCGACACTCCTGGCTAACTGCAAACAAGGAGTTCTGTTTAGCTACTCTCCAGCCAGAGATGCCAACTCAATGAATGTCACTTCCCAGATGGACAAGGGACTACGAAGGCTGAGTTGGGAGCTGGAAGCACGTCATTTAATCCTGAAAGTGCTCACTGACAGCACCGTATATTAGAATTTGGAGGGACAAAAAAATTACTCACATGATGGGATGATGAACTGAGGTTCTGTATTTCCTGCATAGCCAAGTTTTGTATACCTAAAAAAAAAAAAAAAACAATTATCACAAGGTCATTAGATGCATTTAGATGCAAAAAAATAAAGGAAAAAATACTTTCAATTCACTCCACTTCTTAAAGTGAAGGCCAAACAATCACATGCCATGTCTACGCTTTTCTCATGCTTTCAAGTATCATCCTGATGAGAAGAAAACTCAAAAGTGGTAAATGTTTTAGGTGTTGTTTATTTCTCAGACACCTTCAGCTTACAAATTTTGGTAGTGTTTTTTTCTGGACTGTCAAATCTGAAAACTCTTACTTTCTCCATCTTCTTGGAGACCAGCTATGACAAAGGACTGGCAAGCCACAGTCCAACCTTTGGTACAAACAGGGCAGTGCAGATCTTACCTTTCAGGCAGCTACCACGACCAAAGATGGCAGACTTTACATATTTAATATTCTCAGAGAAAGAAAACAAATAGCACATCTCAAGTACAAACCACAGCTGAAACTCTCATTACAATCCTGATAAAATTCTCTTTCATGCCTTGCACAAACCACTCACTTTGTCACAGGTACAGTAGCTGTGTGTGATAAAAGACAAATACTACACCAAAGCCTGCACTGATGAAATGCTTTAGAAATGGGCAGCAGATGGTATGAAGCTTTGATCATCTCTTTCAATATACATATAATATCTATTTTAACAAGTAAAGGATCAAGAGGAAAAAAGAAGAGAGAATAAAAAAAGGAAAGCAATTTTCACACAAAATGTAAAAATCTCTACATGGTGAGAATGGCTGCAAGCTACTCCAGGACTTTAGCAACTAGAAATAATTAACATCCCAGACTATGAAAAACTTCCTAGGGGGAGGGCGGGGAAGGGAAAAAAAACCCCAACACCAAACAAACAAACCAACAACAACCAAAAAACCACACAACAGAAACAGTTTAAAAACAAAGTAAAAAAAAAAACCAACTAAATTAACTGAATGCCTACAGAGATTGATGTCTTTCTTGCATATTGTCATTAGATTGAAACAGAAGTACAATTGCAGCATGATTTGAAGGAATTAACATCGTTCACATCCATTCTTACCATGAAAACTTCAAGCCATGACATTCTGAAATGAGACCAATCCCAATCTAGGTCTAAATGTGAATTGAAGGTCTTTGTCTACATCCTACTCTCAATATTTGCAAACAGTATTATGCCAAACCCCTAGGTTTGCCTCTTCATTAGCAGCTTGAACAGTAGGTTCCCCTTTATAGAGTATTTGGTATAAAAACACTCATTAAGAGTCAGTTTGCTTAGAAAAAGGAATTAAATCAAAACTGAATTAGCACCGACCTTGGAATTACAATATTATATTTTCAACATCTCTTCAAAGCCATATCTTCAATAGACTTCAAATAATAGTTAAAAAGCCATTCTCCCCAAGGCTAAAAAGACAAGGACTGTGTTTTGGGGGCAAGGGTTTGTTGGGTTTTTAATCATCATTGTAGACACATGCTTTCAGTCTAATCCAGAGTGTTTACACATACTTTCTGTGGCTCTCAGAAAAACATAATCAGGACGTTAAATCAGACTGATTTGTAAAGCAAGCCATTACTACTAAGAATTCTTTTCATGATTAGTATTGCATAGATTCTTTACATTTTAGAATGAGGCCTACCTAGGGAATATTGTTAAAACATAACAAGCAACAACAGGAGTTACATGGGATTTAAGACCTATTACAGGATACATCGTTTCTCTCTCAGAAATGAATTTTGACTAAATGCACATAGTGAAAAACCAAGGAAACCATTTTCTGATTCAAAAGACCCAGTTCCAAGGTCTAGAAACAGCAATTAGGCAGAAACCTCAAAAGAACAGTCCTTCAAGCCCCAGTGAAAAAAAACAAAAGACAATATATACATATATTATGTACAAATTCACATACAAGCATATGAATTTGAATATATACTTTTTATACCATTTTTATATAACTGTGTGCATGTACAAATGAAAACGTCCCTGCAATCTAAGCAAATGTCATTTCTTAAACTAAACTCTGGCCAAGAGGAGAACTCAGTTTGCCACCTTTTACCCCTCAACACACATGCTAAACTCACAGTATTAAAAAACACCCTCTAAAAGTCAATTTGGGCTACCACGCTGCAGCAGCTTTACCTTCCTTCTCAAGTAGGGACTGGATCCCCCTATTAGAGTAACTTGTTAAGTTACCAAAACCCTCTAGTTCAGTATTTTACAGATTAATTTTTAACTGGGATTAATTCACCTAGTGACAAAACTACAGGGTAAGTTTATTTGTCAGTGAAAAACACTTCTCTTCAAAGCACTCATCTCACAGAAGGCAGCATCCAGAAAGATTTCTTTTGCACGCCCTTAGTCCACGAACGACTAATACCAGAACTATGAGATTAACTACAGTCTCAGCTCAATGGTGAAGCAAAGAAGTAGGGGGGGAAATCTGTTAAAAAAAAAATAAATATTTAGGATCAAACAAGACATAGACCGTATTTCAGGTGTTTTGACAAAACCAAATGGAAGGGAACTCTTAATTTCTCCCAAAACCACTGAGGAGGAGAAGGAAAACAGATTATGCAGTCACGCCGCTCTTATGCAGCAGCCTGTTCGCTCAGGACACGAAGACTTGGGCCCAGATTCCTGTTCTGCCCAGCAGGACCCAAACACATTCCACCTCTCACAGCCGTGCCCAGGAGTACATTAAAGTGTTTGGGTGACCCACTTCCAGGACCTCCTACAGAAATTATTCGCTTTCATACAAGATATTTAAATATTCACTGACCGGAAAGGCTCTGGATTTAAACAGTCAGAAAGGCTGCCTGGTCTCCAGTCCCTTCTCCGATGAATATTTAAGCATCTAAAACACGGTTTCCTTTCTCCTGGGTTACAGCCTAGCACACTAATGGTTATGCCACGTCTTGTGATCTGCAAATTACAGGGACAGCTGTAGGGAATGTGTAGATAATCAGTATTCCAACTTAATTTCATTAAAACTAGCAGATTTATTGCTGGTGAGACAGGAACCTACTGGAAGCTGTCCAAAATATAGGATACTGGAGACAGCATTAAAAATGAGCAGAAAACTGATCCAGTAGACTAAGGCTATTCCATGCAAAGGGATTTGGAGGACTAATAGTTTTTTTTAAATCACTGGAAATTATATATTGTGGAAACAAACAGTTTCTAAAAATAGCGTGGTCTCCTCCATACTATTTTTCCAGGGCAATGAGTTCCCACACAAGTCAGTTCCACCTGCTTTTGCATGAGGATTGGTCTAACCCTGTTCTCTTCTAAGTCCCACCAGGAAAAATGGTAAAGCTTACATCAAGAAATGACTGCAAAGATCTACAAATGGACTGAACTTGGAAGCAGATGCTGCACCCTTAAACACTTTAGAGAGTGGAGATACATATTTGGAAAATTCTTACTAAGGGATGAGAGCAACATAATCTAGCTATTCAAAAATCACAAACTCATGCAGAAGTTGCTTTATCCACCTGAAAACAAGACATCCAAATTTTCTCTGGGCAAGTGTGCAAAAGACCCAATCCCAGAGGTGAACATTCTAGCATTTCCTCACCCTCTACTGCTTTGTGGCCCAGATCTTTAAAACAATGTATTATATCCACACACACACACACAAAAAAAAAATCTCTTAAAAGATAGATATGATGTGATTAAAAACAGCAAAATGCTTTAAGAGAGCCCTGTAAACACACAAATAATAACCTCTCTAGAGAGAACACTTTCTCTGACAGCTAAGAGGCTGCATAACCAAGCGATTACTGCCAGAACATCTGTAGTGCCACACTGCCATAACAGACTCCATTATCATTATTACAAATATGACTGAGAAACTTGCAACACAGGTTCTTAATAAAGATCTGGAAAGGCACGCTTGAAATGAGGGAGGATGTGATGAAGGGATGAGAATAAAGAAGGGATGAAGGAGAAAATATCAAACAGACAAAACCGCCTGCACAATTTACCCAAGAGCACCAGCAGTCACTATAAGAATAAAAAGTACATTAGAGCCTTCGGGTTTTTTAAGGGAGTCTAGCACTTTATAGGACTGAAGCCTGTGATTATAAACAACAATTAATTATCTCAGGCTCCTTAGACCCAGAACAGCAATTACAATAATGCCTGTTCACAAGTCTCACATGTGAAGAGCAGAGGTAATACCTGGCTAAAGCAACTCATTAGGTTCTGAGGTTCCAGATATCTTTAAGAGCTCAGCAACAACATCAAAAAACACCTTAAGCTTCAAGTTTTAAGAAGACCATCCAGCTCACTTCTCTCAGAAATCAAGTATTTACCTCCCAGCTCATCAGTAAGACTTCGAAAAAGTAATTTTTCCTTTTTTTCCTACTACAAGAAAAATGGAGTCACTTCAACAAAATACACCCAAACTAGAAGTACTCCTCAGCATCTGCAAATACATAAACTTGAAGAGAAGACAGGTATTTTAAGACATCTTTGTTTTGCACACCCACCTGCTAGTGTTCTGATGTCCCACAGCTAAATGCCAATTAATAAAACTAGTTATGAAGTTTAAAGCTACTTAAAACAGCCACACCAAAAAGGCCTGATAGTCCTTAGAAACTAAAAATAGCATGCCCTTCTCCACAAAAAGAGTGATAGCAATGCGTAAACTGATCACGAGGAAAACCTCATGCAGAGAAAATGAAGATGTAGCACATCAAAATTGCAGTACAAGTAATTTGCAAATACTAATGGAAAAGATTATAGCAAATTATTATCACTGTCTGCAAAATTGGTGAATAAAGAGTGATCAGTTTATGAAAACAAAACTCAAGTCATCTATTCAATACATTAAAGGAATGTTATCCTGTCCTGCTATGACAGTATATTTCTAACTGAAGGTCTGTACCTATTTTCTATACACCTGTTCTTCCTTTTTTTGAGAAATTCCAGCATTTGCCAGGCCTGAGGCCTGTGGCTGCACCTAACAGCAAATTAAGCCAGACTCCTTATGCACAAAACAATGGGAAAAAAGTGTCCTTTAACAAACTTATTAAAATCCCTTACATGAAAAAGACATGGATTAGTGCCTGGACAAAGCACTTCATTGAGTACCAGAGATGTAAGTAGAAAAGTGCATTTTAGATGCACAATGTTCCACAGTGCATGTCTGCATATACCTTTTCCTTTCTGCTGTGCTCTTCCAAGTTTTTAATCTCAAAGCCCTTTCATGAATAATTTGAATGAATTGTTTGAAGCTTGTAACCCAAAGCAGATTCATTCTAACAATAAGAAGGTTTTCAGCCCACACAGAGGAAAATTCCAGAGCATCAATGAGTCAAGCTACTTGTTCTGGCTGCTTTTGTTCAGACTCTTATTTCTTCCCGAATTGAGCAAGATAACTTATTTCACATTCAATAATCTCTTTGCTGGAAAGTCTTCCACGTTTGAGTGCCCTACAGCAAAGTCAACCAGAAGTCCCACCAGCAGAGACATCATGTTGTCTCCTACGAATTAGGATCAATCAGAGGCATTGAAATTCAAATGTGCACCATTTGGGGACTATCCAAACCCTTCCTGAAACAAAACTATATACATGCCTGTACACACAAACTCCATCAGTTTTACCCATGCAAGCACTGAATGGGCTATAGAAATTCTACTTCAATTATTATTTATCTGAAAGGACACACTAAACTATTTCGTACCCTTATTTATTTTGTACAACTGTTGATCAGCAATATCTACTGCCAGTGCAACACTGGAATTACTCCATAAACTGGAACCAAAAGGCATCTCCTGCAAAAGACAGACACTGCATTTAATGCATTTTCTGGAATTTAAAGTTTATACTGTACTCATTTTCAAAGGATCCACCTAGACCTGCCATTTCTCTCCAAACTGTCAAGTAATAATCTTGTAACACCAACAGTTCTATAGAGAACAGATATTTACAATAGCTTCAGCAAATAAATAGGAGGAAGCCGGGAAACTGTCAAGGAGTATTTGATGCACAGGCAGAATTACATGAGATGGAACCTGGTCTCTATCCCACTCCTAAACTTTCCGACTGTGGATTCCAGTATTCCCCACTGAGGGGACAGAGCTGATTTCTGGTAAGCTAAGGTATAAACAGAAACAGGTCAAGAGACTTCTAAAACTTCTGTGACAGTTTAACAGACATATTTCAAAACAGGACACACTTTCCCAGGGGAAGACAATGAGACACCACAACACTGGAAAGTGCTTCCCGTGGTTATCTAGGGATTGGAATTTCTTTATTTGGTTGGATTGGTTTTGGGCTTGGTTTTTTAAAGATTGTTCAGTTCGGGAAATTCTAAAGATAACTTTCCAAGTATTGAAGAAATTAAAATAGTGTTGCAAATTCCCTGTAGAGCAAAGTTCTATTACTGGAATAATTTAATGCAATCAGAGACAACAAGCCTGACAAACAGAACTACGGAGTGAATAGTTACTTATGGACAGTTGTCTCATCTCCTCCCCTTCTCAGACTTGTCTGTAACTGTTGGGCCAAAAGAAAGACATTAGCAAAAGCACACCACAGATTTAGTACTACCTTCATTACAGCTCCCTCTGACAGATCCCACTCCTAAGACACAGCAGGACTAGTCTACTGGATGATGAATGGATTTTCTCTATCCACAGACAGGTAGGAAAGACCCATCCCTGAAGCGCCTTATGAGCACAGCCTCTGCAAATCCAGATTTCGCTTTTGTCCTCAAAGACCCGAGTTACAAAACGTGCGGTCTGGGTAAGCGCAGAATAAATCTCACACCGATCCGACAAAGGCGAAGAGACGACCTAAGGACCAGGACCACCAGGTGCGAGGCAGCCAGCTCCCACCTCACCGCAGGCAACGCCTGGAAAGGCTCACGGAGATGCACGAGGCGGGTGCAACCTGGCAAGGTCCCTGCGGTGCCGCTGCCCTGCACGGACACGCCACAGCCCAGCGGGCACAGCTCTCCTGCCTCTGGACCACTCTCAGCGCCGGGTCGCGGCTCCCTGGCAAAGCGGACGCGTGTCCCCTCTCTCTGCTGGAAACGAGCCGTCCCCACTGTCAGCGTTTTAACCGCGCGCGAGTTTAAAGCCAGAGGACACACGCAACAACCGGACCCGGGAGGAGGAAAGGGCGCACGGAACACACCATCCCCGGAGGCGCACGGCGGGGCTGCCCCGCTCCCAGCTCCGGAGGGGAGCAAGGGCAGCAGGAGGACGAGGGCAGCGGGGAAGGGAAGGGGAAGGAAGGGAAAGGAAACCCTCGGCCACAGAGGCGACAAGTCGAGAGGGCACCGGGACAGACGGCGGGAGCCCGGCCCCGATGGAGGAGCCCTCGGCGGCCGCGGGAGGCGGCGGAGGGGCGCGCCGCGGGGACACCCCCCCTCCCAGCACAGCGGCAGCCGCTGCCTTCCCCGCACTCACCCGGTGCCGCCGTCTATCACGCAGGGCGGCAGGCAGCTCGCCATGCTGGGGAGCCGGCAGTGCGGGCCCTACGCCTGCAGCCGGGCGGCCGCCGGCTCCCCCGGCTCCCGGGGCTCGGGCTCCATGCGGGCGGGCCCCGAGCGGCCGCCGGCAGCGCCGCCCCCCGCGCCTGCGCCGGCGCTCGGGCCGCCATGTCGGGTGAGGGCAGCGCCCGTGGGCTCGGGGGCCGCTCCGGGCGGTGGGTGCCTCTGTCAGCCAGCAGAGCCGTGGCTCGGGGATTGGCGGCCTGCTCGGAATCACCGGGTCAGTTAGGTCGGAAAAGACCATGGAGTCCGACCTGTGTCCCAACAACGCCGTGTCAACCACACCGTGGCACTCGGTGCCACGTCCAGTCTTTCCTTCAGCATCTCCAGGGGCACTGACCTCACCGCCTCCCTGGGCAGCGCATCCCAAAATGAGTTCACATTCCTTGAAACGCATATCTCTATATTATCAACCCTTTGTCCGGCACAAATCCAAAACACAGCCAGTAGCCACTGTGAAGATAATTACTCCAGCCCAAACCAGCACATTACACCCCTTATTCCACACCATTTACGCCATGTCCGGGTCCCACGCTCTCACTTTCATACTCATGCTTTCTAAGGGTGCTCCTTCACCCCCACCAGCCAGGGCTGGCCCCTGCTAGATGGCCTGGCATGATGGATTTCATCAGCTTAAAAGCTGCTTAGGTTAGGTATTAGAAAATTTAGGTTAGTTACTAGGCAAAGGTTCTTCGCCCTGAGGGTGGCTGGGCTCTGGAGCAGACTCCCTAGGGCAGTGGTCATGGCACCAAGCCTGACAGAGCTCAAGATACATTTGGATGATACTCTTGGGCACGTGGTGTGACTTGGTGTGTTCTGTGCAGGGCCAGGAGTTGGACTCGATGAGGGGACCCTTTGGGTCGCTTCCAACTCACGATATTCTGCGATTCTTTCAAGTTGTGTTTGACCACAAAGGTTGCAGCATGTGTTGGGGGGGGAAGAAAGGGTTCACCACCCCCCAGCAAACACTGCAGATGCTGATGCCCTTCAGAGCAAGACCAGCCTCAGTGCACGTCTCAGTGAAGGTGGGGTTTGCCCCAGGAAAAAACACCAACGTGGAACCAGTCAGTTGTAAAAAATACAAAGTGCTATTTCTTTGGGTGCAGGTGGCCACACTACAGCTTACAGATCCTCCAGGCTGGCTGTAAACAGGCCCAGGACACAACATATTAGTACACTTGAGCCCTTCAAACGAAAAATAGCAACAAACCATCACCTGCAAAATTGTTGACACCTAATTTGCATGCAGGATAATGATGTGTGACTCAGCCCTGGTCATACTGTGAGTGCGTGGTAAAGCCAGAAATAGCCCCTTCAGATGCCTGGGCTGGAGCATGGACCACGAGAATGAGTGTGTTTCCCATGAGGGGGCAGCTTCCTATCGCCTGCTCCCAGCTCTGCATCGCTACACCAGGAGCTCGTGCTGATCGAGGGCCTGTAAAAGAAAACTAATGAGATGTATCCTCTGGTCCTCATACCCAGCATTGGTGCGATGGCTGTAGACTGTGCATATGTCCTGGGGGGTTGTTCAGCCGTTTACCACAAACTGAGCACACTCGCCCAACATGCTTGTTCGCTCTGTTCCCCTTGGAGATTTTGGAAGATGAAAGATTTTGCACGGTGGAAGGCAGCCCAGTTTGCTTGTTGGATGGGCTCCCTTATCGGTGGGTTGAAGCAGCAAACAGTCAGACTGTGATAAGTAAGCTCCAGAGCTGGGGATTGAAGCTGGATGAAAACTGTCCACCCCCCTTGTCTGGCCAGTCAAATCAAATGGCACATGGAAGGCACTGCTTTAGCATCCAACAGATAAAAGAAAGAATATGCTTTGACTTTCCTGGCCAAAATTTCCCCTCTCCCATGCTGTTGCACAATATGCTGTGTTGGGCTCAGATAATATCTGTTCATATGCTATATGGGCACATCACTGTAAAATTTCTTGCCATTCTCAACTTTCATTTTATTTTATATTTTTTAAGAAGTTGCAAGTGGTTGTAGCTGAGGAGAACATCTCATCTGGAAAGAGGGGTATTGCCATAGCTCACGTGCAGATTACAAGTTCTATGTAAAGGTTCAATTTGCAAACAGCTGCAGAGGTTTAAAACATTTGTGCCCTGCCCTTCTCTTTTCAAGCTGTTTATAGGGTCCCTTGGGCATTGATTACTACCCTGGCAGCTCTCCCACCTGTTTGTGTGAGTTCTCCCTAACCCACTTCAAGCAGAATCAGCTGAGATAGTTCAAACAATTCAAATAGGAGCCATACACTAACTCTGTTGATTGTGCCTGAAGTGGGTTAGGAAGCACTTAAACAAGTTGCTTTGTTGGCAGAAGTGAGGGAGGGGTAAGACTAACATCTTAATCTGTTCTAGGAGAGGATATCTGTCTGTAGTCTAAATAACATAGAGACAAGACCATGGAGCACCTGGAACAGAAACTGTGCCATGAAACTATGATGACATACATCAGCTGATGGTCTTACAGCAAAGACAAAGGCAAATGTGAAAACATTAATTCATCCCAGGGATATATTAGAAATCAAGTATATAATGACTATTTAAATGACAATAATGATAAGTAGTAATGATAAGTCGTTTCTCTGGTAGAAAAGTAAGGAGACACCTGATCTGTACAGTGAATGATAGATTCTTCTGAAACCATAATCATGCAGTGTTTGGGGGATAACCTGCCCTCTCCCTGAGAACACAGCCCTTGTCATTTCATTCTCTAGGTTCCCAGGCATCATTACATCCTTCTGCTCTCAGCACCATATAGACCACCAACCTGTTGCCAAGTTTAAGCTGTTTGGGAAGGGAAAATAGACCCAAGGAGTGTACGTGGTCTCAGTTTGACTGTCTGTGGAGCCTGCCACGGCTTACACAGCTGAAGCTTTGTTGTTGTACCTTGGTTTATCTACACCCCTTTTCACCACAGCATCCAAATGCCTTCCAGGAATATGTTAAGTGATGTGGCTAAATATCTGCCACTCTTTCATTTCAGGCTCAAAGGCAGAACTGTGTAGGCAGGAGAGGATTGGGGTTTTACTTTTAATTTTAGGGGTTTTATCTTAAAGTGTTGATGTTGTGTTTGCAACAAAGAAGGTAATCTAAGAGAGTAGAAAGTGTAGCTTTGATAACCGTTTACTCCCATGAGATTTTGTTCCACGCTAACAGAGCAGCTCCCAAGAAACTCAGATAACCTTGAAAAAGTGAGCTTTCACTTGGCTACGAGAAGCCAGTATGCAAGAAGAGGGTGCTTGTGATGCATTTATGCTGGCTTTGTGTTATTAAGATGAGCTGCATGTTGTGTTCTAGATCATGCATTTTCAAAGGTGATAGTGTCATACCCAGCTCTATCATATTGGTGTTTCAGAGGAGGGGGAGTGGAAACACAGTTTTGGTTACATATGTAATCTGCCAGGAGACGGGGCTCTTAAACAAAATGCATGCACAAGCTTAGTGACAGCTCAGAGTCCAGGGCCATCACCAAATTAATTAGCAGATTAACCAGTTATGCTTGCATACCCTCAAAGAACTGAGACTACAAAAAAAGGTTTTCTTTGTTGACGTAACCTCTCCCCTGCTTGACATCAGGCTTCAGTCAGCTTTTCCTCATTGCTGAGGTGATCTGTAAAAGCACTCAGGTATCTCAGTGGTGCTGGTAACATCTCTGTTGAAGGACTGTGCTGCTGGAACGTCGGTTCTTCACATTGCCCAAACAGCTTACCTGCAAGCCGTGTGTTCATGGTGAATTCTAATTAAAGGGTTAGTTGTAAGAGTGTAAATCACTATTTAGTGGGCACCTTCACAGAAGCCCCAAGAACATCTTCTTGCACCTCTGCCTCCTCACAGAGAGGTCACCAGTATCTTGAATCATGTAACTGAGGGTGAGGGAGCACTATCACACATGCCCTGAAGTTTCTGTGCTCTCCAGCTATCATGCTTCATCCAAAATAATTACTTTCAAATCTAAAATTTCAATCTCTAGATAAAGTGGCTGGTCAGCACTCTTTCTTTTAAACTTTGATTTTTGGTGTGGAGAACTGTTATCAGATCAAATTCAGTGAATTACTTTTGAGTTAGATAAACTACACCCTCTGAGTTTGTTCATCTGCCCAGCCAAAACCAGTGCTCACATTTTGGTCACAAATACATGATCGAAGTCTCAACTTGTTTTCTAACTACCAGAAATGATGACAACATAAAAAAGACTCAATTCAGAAGCTCAGCATGAAAGACAGGGCTTTAATCCCTCGATCATCGCAAACTTGAGGCTGGTTTAAGGGCAGCTGTTACTCAGTTGTCATCGTACAATCACTTAGGAAAGGTCACCAAGTAATGATGTTCACACACCAGCAATCACAGAGTATTACTCAATCACTGGAAAGTAAATTGCTGGAGAAAGCTTTCCCTTGCCTGCAAAGCCAAAAAAAACAAAACAAAACAAAAAAAACCAAACCAAAAGCAGCAACACAGTGCAAACTATTCATACAAAGATATATCTGTAGAGCACACATTAACCTACTGCATATTTATACAGGTCTACATAGACCTGTGCACAGCTATTTCTAAGACCGTTCCTCAGCAGGGTTTTTCAGTCCAGCTGCATGTAGTAGTCCCACTGAAAACAAGAGAATCATCCTAGTCCCTAAAGTTTTATGCCCTTTAAATAAGTCTGCAGATTGGGGCCTTTAATTGCTGTCAAGCAGACATTAATGTATTGTGGAAAAACTACAAGCCACTTATGCAAACAGACTAAAAAAGTATTGCTGTCTTTAAATTATATCAGGGTCTTGTGTTACAAAACAAGTTAAAGAATGTTTGGTTGATGGGGAACAGAGATATATTTTGCAGAATAAGTGTCTTATTTCTGAGTGTCTTTCCTAATTGTGTATTCCACTGTTGTGGGATCCTTTATGGGGGAATGCTGCCATTTCTAGCACCTGTCTGTTCAAAGAGGTTTTAGTCTCCCAGGTAAGAATCTTTGTGTGCTTCTCAAGTTTCTAAAACATCTCCTGTGTCTGCTTTTTCAGTGCTAGGGTTGAACAGAATCAGAATCCAATACCCTTGTTGATATTGTATTACCAGCCATGATAAAACCAACGGCTTCCTACCTTCCTCTTTCTAAAAGCCACTCTAGATTTACTATTGGTGTGTATTCTCTTAAATTTTGCACAGTGACTTCCTACCTTTTCTTTCCAGAATGGCCACTGTTAATTTAGATCTACTCAGGAACATTTTGGATTCTATCTAATCTATTTTCTATTTATATCACATTCATCACCATGGTAGCTGAATGCCTCTAGAAAGTACCTTTGAGGTAGAGACTATGCAAAGCTTATTTTAAACCGCTCTGATTCTTTGCCTTTAAAACTGAATTCTCACAACTTCATCTTACCCCAGCTGAGAAATTTCCCTTTTGCACTTTGCAAGGAACAGTCTCAAATTTGTAGCCAGTCCAGCATGACATGGGACCCATTTTTAACTAAGAATATCAACTGCAGCAACTCTGACACCGATGTAAATAATACACTTATATTTTGATAGTTCTTTGGTTCAAAGATAAATATTACAATATAGGACATTCATAAGTGATGAGAGCAGCAGTTCCTCAAACTCAAGCAAAAATAGCAGAGTTGCAGTAAAGTCTTATTCTCACTTTCACCACTGTTAACGAGCCCATCTACCTTGAAATGTGGTTATTATTAACTACACAGTCAGAGTCTGCATACAGATGTGTATATGTATATGTAATGACATAACTGTGTCACATGGTGTTAAAACAGAACACAAAATTTTGTTCCGTATATTCAATTCTCTGTACTTTGCAGTGCTGCACTATGGGATTTTCCCAAAATTACACCTCTAATTTTAAAAATAATACACCAGAAACTATGTTTTTACACGAGGGGATTTTACACTTGCACTTCTGAAGATTTCTGGAAAACAACAGAAGGTCTAGCCAGTACCTAGGGAAGGTCTGAACTACTCCATTCATCCTCTCTTGCTTAACAATCCCAGCAATACACTTATGAATTGTAAATTTAAGGAAGGAAAAAGAAGTCTGCCCACAATGAACATGGGAATAGCACAGAGTCAGCTGTGTTTGTCACGTTTTTATATTAATTGTAGTATTCACTTTCAAATCCCTTCTTTGGGTTTCCAGTTTGGCATTCTTAGGAAAAAAGTTTGTATTATCTGATAGTTTCTTCCTTCCCTCCAACTTGCACTCACTGGGCAACTTGAATCCAGCTCAAGTCAAGGGTAGAGGCCTGAAAGATGTAAACATTTCCAGGAGTTGTGTAAAGAATGTCGCCGAGGAGCTTACAGGGAAAGGCCAATATCACCCTCACAGAGAGACTGCAGCATCAGCACAGCTCTATTATTAGACATTAACAAATTAACACGGCAGAGGCAACTTCCCAAGTGCCACAATCTAAAGGACTATTTGCTTCATTTGCCTGAAATAGCTACAGAAACCCATCAGAACAGCACAGAACGCAGCAACACAGCAATGACCTTGTCATTGTTGAAGCATGTATGGCCACCCAAATAAAAAACATCAAAAAAGAGAGATTGAAGTTCCTGCAGGGGTACTCCAGGATGCAAACAATAACCCAGCTCCATGCTATATAGAACCACCCCAGTTATGAGAAGTGCATTGCACATATGTGTGTGCTGAACCTCCTATCCCATGGTTCCATCCTTAAATAAAATTTCCGGCAGGCTGAACTAACCCTCTATCACTCTAGCTTGAGAGCTGCTCATCTTGTCTCCTGTGCATTGAATGGAATATTTTCTCCTATTACTGGCTGAGTCATTAAAGTACCATTCAGATAACTTTTATGCAATGTAGTTTTCATCACTATCAAATGTGCTCGAGTTTCGTGATTTGGTAAGGTTCCCATGACATGCTGTTCATAAAGCATCGATCTGTTTGTCACAACGATGCCATATGAAACCTCATCTGAGGCTGAGAGGAGCTGGTGGTAACACAGAACTGATTTCCTCATACAGACTGTGAAGCAAACAAGGGATCACAATAATCTGATGAGACGATCTTGACATCCTCCAGCCCAGCCTACCTCTGCAGATATGTCAGTAGACTAGTTTGGACAAGCAGTTTGTTGTTTGTTTTCTTTTAAAATACATCAAATGAGTCAACACATCAACAAAGCAGCAAAATATTTTTCCAGTTACTAAATGCATTTGTTAATCAGCCAAACCAGAGATACCAAGAAGCCTCTTTGTAATGAAGTCTTTGGTTCTCCAAGTCACCACAGAACTGTCACACACAACACAGACATAATTTTGATCTAATCAGGCTCTAAGAAAACATTTATTGTAGCTGAATATGGCTGTCTAAAAATCAGAGACATCCAAACTGCACATGACAGGATCAACCCTGGAGGCACAAAACGGGGTCTGACCAAGCCTTGCCACTGTAGTAGGGCACTGGCTGGTCTGAAGAACCATTAAAAGCAACATGCCAACCTCATCTCCTAAACTCCTGCTATTGAGACCAGATATCTTTCCCGAGTCTGTGTTTAACTTTCCAAAGCAGAAGAACTATTTTTAAAAAAGGCTTTTGAGGAAAAAACTTGTGAATTTTTCAGGTTGCAACAAGTCACACACCAGAAGGGCTCTGAGGCTGGTACTGGCACACACTACTTGGAGGTGGAAACCGAGCCTTCCACGGAGGCCAGGGGCTAATTCTCTTCAGTAACATGAAAATGCTGGCATATTCTTTTTGCCAGCAATGGAACAGGCTCTTTTGTTCTCCAAGGCCTTCCCACAAAAAGATTCACAAAAAAACTGGAGCTGAACCTTACTTCTAACTCCAGCAAATACACCCTTACTGGGCATTTGCGTATTTAAAATCCCCAAAAGTCACTGCAGTTATTCATCCATTCAGCAGTAAAAATGCTGAGTGTGGGGTGTTGTTTTAACTCTAAGTTCACACCTCCAGCATCCAACACCTGTCACCTACTGCACAGTACTTAAACCTATGGTATTTGTCCTACTGTCCTACTATATTGATTTACACCTTTTTCTTGCTTCTCTGCCTCAAGCACCATAAAGGTTTGTGCCAGCCTTGGTGGTTTTAAGTTGTATAAGCTCAGTCACCATCAAAGCTTAATATTTCTCAACATAAGATATCCAGAGAAACCCATCTTCCCAAAGCAATATTTTCATCTTCTGCTGTAGGGACAAAGATAATTTTCACAAATACTTTTTTGTTGCTTCTTCCACCTCAGCTCCTCCTATGTCTGCGCTCACACCTCCCTGCATCCACCTCCACTTGTTTTGGGACACTGAAACACGTATCACTTAACAGACAAACCAGATCTTTTTCATGAAGTATAGAATTTTGCTAATGAATTACAACATGTTTTGATACTACTGCTACTGTATAAAGGCAAACCCCTGTGTTTCAAGTCTCTGATATCACAGCATCATCAGCGTTTGCGAAAACAAGGACTTTCAAGTCTGTGGACACCTGGTTTCACACAATACCTCCACGTACACCATAATGCAACAAGTCTGTTCTGCAACTGGAAATAAAAAATACAATTGCAGCACCTGTAAACATATGCAAACTGTTCCTAATCTATAGATCTCAGCTCTGGGTAGCAGTGACGAGGCAGCAGCACGGAGTGGGCTGTGGGTGATTAACCAAGTGGGTGGTGCTTCCATTGATCTCTTCACCCTGCTTGTTGCCCAAGCAAAGTAGATCAAAGTTACGTTAAATGTACTTACCCACACTACAAGCAGACCCCCACCTGAGGCAGGCATGCATGGCCACTATCCTGTAAGTCCTTATCTATCAGATTTCCTCTTGCCTATATACTCCCACTCCGAAAAACCTTAAGGTTTTGTAGCAACCTTTTGGAGCAGCTAAGGAAGAAAGTACTTCTCTGGGACTTGTGTGGGTGCCATGCCTTTCCTCAGAGAGTTTTGTTTTGGCTTTTGTGTTTGTTTTTTTTTTGCATAAAGTCAGCTCTCATTACAGCAGCTCAGACTATCACACCATGAGGTTCAAAGTAAGAAAGACTATCAGTAGATGCGAGCAGTGAGGTGAAGATTCAGTACTAATAATCTCAAAGCCTGACGAGGAAAGTGGGAATCACACACTGACAAAATAAGCAGATGCCATCAAGCAGCTGCACTCTTTACAATACAAATCTATTTATTGCAGACCCACTATTACTTTTCCACTTCGCCAGGCACTCTGGCTCCCTCAGGAAAAGTATGGAATTGGCCTGAAAAAAAATAGGAAAGAAAAATGTTTCATACTGTTTGAAAAATGTATTTGCTTCACAGCTTTATAGATGAAATATGAGATTCTAATGTAATTCAGGAGCTCAGAGTTCCACAGAATGAGGCAAAAAAAAAAGATTATGCAGCAGTCACAGTCTGCCCAGCACACTGCAGGAACACAGTCACTGCCTCACCAGATTGTGCACTCTTACTTACTTTCTAATGACAGTGTCATGGGTCATCTGTGTGCACCACACCCCTGCCCCAGCATTTGGGCTGGAATGAGAAAAAAGTGAAATAGCAGGGGCTTGTTCTATATTGTACTTCTCTAACACGGTTCAGGTTTTTTAAAAAAACCTGCCTGATTTATTGAAGGCCAGATCCTCCCCACTTACATCACCAGCAAATCAGCCAGTTTGGGGAACTCAAATAGTCACTCTGACCACTTACTGAAGTACCAAATGACTTCCAAAAGAACTGAAGGTATATATATGTGTATGTATATATATCAACTTTTGTCATCATTTTGGAATACAGACTTACCTGAAGTCTGAAAAAGAACTTAAGGCTGCCTCAGAATTTTACTTCCTGCAAAGCTCCCTGGAAAAAGTAAAATAAAAAATTATCTTAGTATATCCAAGTGAGCCTTACACTTGAGGAGTTCACTGAGGATCATGGATGGAGATGCTGGTGGTAGCCTTTTGATCATAACTCAGTTTCTGCAGCACACTCCTAGGATGTTAAAGACCCAGAATCCTCTTTCCCACTGCTCCCACTTCTCTAGCAAGATGTTCCAGCCATCAGTCCCACTCCCAAGCACCTCCTATGACAGCTGGTGCACTGAGCTGCAAAGAGGGCAACATTCAGTGGGCCCGTGAGAAACAAAGCACCAATCTGACTCCTTACTCATGAGCGCCTCCAAAACACAGGAATCTGATTCCCACTCAGTGACTGCTTGTATTTTTCCATTTAAGAGTTCACCTATCATTACCTACCTTCCTAGAGCTCACTATTCTTGATCTGTAAGGGACAGAGACACCCCCTAGGCAATCCAAGTCAGGCACCTTGTCTCACACACATCAGCTACCCCATGAGCTTCTTCCTCAGGCTTTGTCATCTCATAGGTTCATTACACAAAGAAGGAGAGGTATTGCCTCTAGCATGCTGACATGCCCTCTGAGTATCTGTCTTCGCCTGGAATCACTGCCTCATGGCCAGGACTTAGTTTTGAAGCATTATTTCACTTTAACTTAGTGCCTGAAGCTACTGAGTATATTCAAGTCCTTGGTCGTGTTTTCTAAAGCACTTGTGCAACCTCAAGTTCCCCAGAGTCACGCTCAAACTGACTCATTGAAAGCATTCTCTACAGCCTCCAGTTATCTCCAGAGGCCGAGAGGTAACTAACATTGAAAAACAAAGGAGGTAACAAGATACATATAAATATATATGTGTACATAATGATAATATTAAATATCACAATAAAAATGCATGGAAAGATATTTTATAAATTACAGAAACCATTAAGTTTTGGAGTACCTATGAGGTACTCCTTGATATAAACCAAGGATATATTTCCTTTTCATTAGATGGTTCTCTAATGTTCCAGTGGTTTCTCTTATCAATGCTTTGAACTAAATGGCAATTCCTCTGTTTAGAGGTAGCAAGGTTCAAACCATGAAGAGCTTCACTACTTAAAAACTGTTATTTTAAACTGCACTATATGCTAAACTAGAATATAGATCTTGACTATCACTTGACAGTCTCTTCTAAATTCCTCTTGGATGCCCAGTTGGTGCCCAACACTTGTGAGCAGGTTATTTCCTCCCCATCCTCACCAAGCAAACTGCAGTAGGGCTGTCTTGTCTCCTTTCTGCAGGTGGCAGAAAGAAATTATCACAAAAAGGAAATCCTATCATAGCCTGATGAGCATTATTTTCAGCAGCTTTGTCTGCTCAAGGAGTCCCTGCTCCTACACTGTTCCTCCTTGTACCTCCCAGGTTGCTGCAAATAAATCAGAGCAGGGAGCTGAGCTCGATAACCCCCCACCTCTTCTTTTTCAGCCAGGGTTTTTTTAAGCCAGATTAGCTCTCCCTTTGCACTTCACCACATGCCCAAATGCTTGTGCCAGTGTAGCAGAAGGAGGAGTAAGCAAGTGGGAAGAAGTTGCTGGAAGTAGGAGGAGGTGAGGGAGCAGAAGGGACTTCTTCAGCGGGTCTGAGGCCCGCAGCCTAAAAAAAATAACTCCCTCACTGGATCAAGAACTCCTGGGGTGCCCTTGTGAGGATGGATGTGCTCACTCCCTGAAATGCTTCGCCTGATGAATCTAGCAAGTATCTGTTTCACTGCAATGGGAATCTGCCACTGAATGCACTCATCGTTTTGCAGCGGGGACATTACCTGTAACACACAGAGGGATTCAGGCAACCACTGCCAACATCTCCCTCAGTGTGTTAGCCTTTGGGCTTTTCTATGTCTTCACCTTTGTCTCAGGGCACTAAGCAGGTTCTCACCTAAAGCAACATTGTAAGCAGACGTTCTGTTGCCTGCAGATTTCACACAGC
The DNA here is from genome assembly GCA_036023395.1 of Myiotriccus ornatus. Classification (NCBI taxonomy): domain Eukaryota; kingdom Metazoa; phylum Chordata; class Aves; order Passeriformes; family Tyrannidae; genus Myiotriccus; species Myiotriccus ornatus. Next base: position 5,981,668 of record JAYRBT010000082.1, on the reverse strand, counting down.
CCACAGCGCAATCACAGAACCTGCAAGCGGCTCAGATATATTTAGAATCCCACATTGTCATTACTTTCATCCTGCAGAACGGAGGTGCTGGGGAAATAAAGGACAGAAGCAGATGAGCAGTGCACAGCTGGAGAACGTCAGCAGACGTTGCAGCACTGGTTGGGCCTGTTTCACCTCCTGATTAACTAGAAGGGAGTGGATGACCCTGAGAAAAAGAAAATTGACATTTATTTCTCCTGCTGTGATCAACACCTGGCTGCCCCTGTGAAGACAGTGTTCTGGTAATCTGCAAACCGTCATTTTCTGTGCCAAGTCACTTCTGCCACTGTGGAATGAGCATGTGGGAAAGGGCACAAGGCAAAGAACTGCCTGTGAAGGGGGGAGCACGTGGCTGCTGCCTAAGGACAGAAATATCCCACAGGCAAGCACAGCAAGACAACAACCCATAGGGACAGAAGAGACTGAAATAAAAGCTGATAAAATGATAAAAGAAAGCAATGCCACAGTTCATCTGACCATACAGAGGTTGATACATAATCATATGGAAGCAGAAATGCTTGTAATTAATGATTTAAATCACAGTTGTTGGCTAATTCCCTTGGATTGTGAAATGGGATGTTTTTTCCAAAATAGGATCCTAAGAAGACAATATTGAAGATGCAGATAAAGTTTGAATTCTACCTCCAAAAGATACTTCCACCATCACTCAGACTTATCAGGAGTGTCTCCTGTTCATTCTCCAGGCCCCTAATTTATGTCTGTGTTAAAACATGGGCAGAGTTGCTTCCAAGGGAAGCAAGCTGACCTATTTGTGTTCCCTTTCACTGCTCCTGAAGCAGCTTTATATAACTTTTCAGAGGCACCTTATTTCTTGAGAGGGTGAACACTTGCTCATACAGCTGTAATAATGGGTAAAATCACCCAGATTGTACCTTTTTTTTTTTATCTCCATGGTACTTTTTAAGATAATTTGTGGGGTTGGGGATTATTTTCGTGAAGGCTTTGGTCTGTCAAGGCTTTGTTTGCCAATGGCAAGAGGGAAAAGGGAATAAAGATTCTAGCTGTTTTATTTTACGCTACTTTTGAAGGAACTACAAGGTTCACTTTAGAAGGGCAGGCAAACACAACAGTCAGCTGCAGCCTCCAGATTACAGGCTAAGAAGAGCTTTTCCAGGTCCCCATAACTCTGTCACACTCTAAGCAATCCATGTTATCCTTAATTTAAGAAAAAAAAAGTCAGCCACATTAAGGGCTGCTGTGCTCAGTTAGAAGCTGTGGTGCTAATCTCAAAGTCCTATCCACATCAGCCCCATTTCCCCTCTCTTGCAAACCAGTCCCATTCTCTCCTAGTCCTTTGCTCTCAGCATCCTTAGTACCAGTCAGACCAGTGGTTCCACTTAAGTGATGGATGTATTTTTCAGATGTTTCCATGTTTCGCTCTCCTCCTACAACTGCATCCCTTCCTAGGAAGCAGTTAACCTAGATCAGATTGCGGGATGCCAGCTGCAACAGGAAGATAAGATGGAAACTACAATGGTCTCTTAGAAATCCAGGGGCCTTTGTTGATAGCTGTAAGGTGTCAGAAACCCTGCTCTTGTTGCATAGGATCCTTGTAGTAATTTTAAATATTTCGGTTAACTTCTGGTGGGCATGGAGAGGTTCTCAGAAATCTATGGTCATGGGATATGCAGTTCCCACAAGTCTGCTACTCTTTCCCAACTTCCCGAGTTGTCCCAGGTCATCTCCTTTGTTACTGACCATACATTTAATCAATCCAAGGTAGTGCTTGCATGCAAGGTCTTGGGGGGAAGCACTGTAACCCACTTCTTGCTGCAGTTGCCACTCTTGTAAAAAGTCTGCTGCTGTCAGAGGATTCATCCAGAAATTGTTTTAGCCAACAGATTTATTGCAATTCTCTTACAAGTGAAAGGGTAGAAGCTGCCCTGTGTTGGGTCAGGTACCAGAAACATCTCTGAATGGCCTGGCAACAGGGTATTTTCTTCTGGATGCTTTATTTTGTACTTCGGAATGTCAGGCTTTGTTTTTGAGCCCTTCATCTCACAAGGGATAAATTAATCTTTGAGATTAATCAGTGCTTTGCAACTGCAGTCTCTTTTGGCCAACATAAATATAGGCTGCCAGTATGTCCTTCCCTCTCACTTCTGGCTTCATGTTGCCATCTCCACATCAGGGAATTGAGCACCAAAACCAGGGGTAGATTTCTTCCTCTCACCTCCATCAGGTCCCAGCAGGGTCACAGGGCTGAGCTGGTTCAGCGCACAACCACCAGCACAGCCCAAAGGAGGCAGCAAGAACATGCAGCCCAGAGAGGGTTCACATCTCCCAGGAGCAGCCTGAATTGTTGTTTTAAAGCAAACAGGCAATTGCAGCCTTAGCCTGAACATTGAAAATCTTAAATTACTCAGATTTGGTTTAGTGGAGTGCTTAATGTTTCAGTAGAACACTTTTCACTGCTGCACTGCTTATGAAAGATTATGGCAGTGAAAGAGGTGACCATATTTTCATAAGGTGACCATTTTACATAAGCTGAGAAAGTATGTCAGAAAACCCCATTTACAGAGAAAGGATGTTATCATATACTTTTCCATCAGGGATTACCATTACCAAAACTCGGTTCTAACCTTTTTTTTTCAATAGTTTCTGTATAATAACTCTTTTTGTAAATTATCTCTCAGCAAGTTTGTTGTAAACATTCATCATCAGAAGATTCAGGCCGTCACTGCTTATGGGAGTGAACAGATCATACAGCTGATGAAAAAAATTGTGGTTTATATATTTATATAGATATTTATTTAGAATTCATTTTCTGCAGATATACTTGAATGTTGTCCTATAACTTTGCTGCTTCAGAGAACATTCCTACCAGCAGCTTATTGTGAGGGCACGTGCAGAAAATCCAGCATTGAAATAGGTATGAATGCAAGCAAAGTGAATGTATTTAAAAATTAGAGAAATGCTACTTATCCCAAAGTGACTTTTTGCCAAAGTGTCAGGACACACTGAATACAGGAAATCAAAATACAGGATTGTGTTCCCAGGCCACAACAAGCCATCTAACCTAACAGAATGCTAGATGGATATTTTCTTTAACAAACAGTAGGAAGAGGTTTCCCATCCTATGGGAGTTTTAGTATTTCAAAACACAAAGAGCAAAGTCTTGTACTCTAATTCACCAGTGAGCCAACAAGAACATTTTTCCATTCAAGTGTAGCCTTTTTGCTTTCAAATATCGTAGTGTAATTAACTTCAGGATCTATCAGAAAAATAGTTTCACGGGGCAGTTTTCACACAGAAATTGCTAATTTATGACATCTTGACAACTTCCAAAGAACTTTCCCCTGAAGTTTTTGAAGACAAGAATTTCATCCAACCCATTTTTATTCAACCAGGAGAGTCCACAAGAACTTTTTTTTTTCTGCCAGGCTGTATTCTCTGACAGGAGAACTACAGATCATAAAACTGTTGACTGACTCAATTCTGTGTTGCTCCCGTGACCATCTTCCATCATCATGACAGGAGAACCGCGAGCATGCCAGACAACATGGGTGCAGCAGGTTCTCTTTGCAACACTCCACGTGTGCAACTTCACAGCAGTTACTGCAAGTTGCGTTACACAAGAGAATCCCTGAGCTGGATGTAACATCCCTCACGGATGATGCAGCTTTCCACAGTACCAGAAGACAGAAAGGCCTCTGACAAAGCCATTGCAAAGCCATCTTTGATCTGCACCTGTGGTCACAGATGTCCAGTTTGCACAGACTGGAACTTCCAAGAAACTTCTAAGCAAGGCAAACCTAACAGACGCGGGGAGGTCACAGGCAAACTCACTTGTCACTCTTCTAGATGCAGTGTGGAAACAAGGATTGCAGAATCAGAGAAACAGAAAGAAGCTCCTGAAGGCCATCTGAACCAACCTCCCACTCAAAGACAGACTGTCACCAACTATAAATCAAATCAACCATGGCTTTATTTGGATGAGTCTTGAAAGCCTTCAAGTACCAAGATTTTCACAACTCTTCTATAATAGGTATATAATGTATTCCAGTGCTGTACTGTCCTTCTACTGGGGAAATTTTGCTAACATCCAGTTTGAATCTCCCAAGATGCAAACTCTGGCCCTTGCCCTCACATTTGCCCTGAGTTTCTGGCTGTCACAGTAAGTTCCCAGTCTCTGTTGCTGCATGAGGTTATTCTGTTCGAGGTACCAAGGTTCACACGCGTTACTGAATGTCTTAAGCTCCAATCCACAAGAGTTTTAGGATCCCTCTGGATTGAAGCTTTGTTGTTCAGGGTGCTAATCATTTCCCCTAATGTAGCATCACACACAAGTTTTTGGAGTTTGCATTCTCACTGATCACAATGAAAATGCTGAACACCAGCAGCCCCAGTACCAATCCTGAGGTACACAACTACTGAGTTTCAGGCTGCTGATAACTGTTCTTCAAACCTTGTGGTCCAGGCAGTTTTCAGCTGATCTAACAGTCTATTCATCCAAGCTATACTTCCTCATCTTCCAGATAAGAATGCTATGGTGTCAAAATCCTTACTGAAGAAAAGATGTATTACATCCACCACTCTCATCTGTTTAGCCAGGCATTTCACCATAAAAATCAACCAGGATGGTCAAGTACAATTTACCACTGGCAAATAAATCCATCCTCACTCTTCCTTGCCATTACCACCTTGTTGTTTGTGTGTTTGTAACTGGATTCCCAGAGGATGTGCTCCCTGAAGAGCAGACTCAAGTTTTAGTGGCAGTGGCAAGGCCAACATCATACAACACCTACATTTATCCACAGGTATGCAGGTATTGGGGTATGATTCTGTTGCAAGCACAGCAGTTCAGGTGCAGTCAGGTTACCTCAGACCCTACAAACAGTTTACTCCAGCAGCGCAAACTACAGCCTTACTGACAAACCTTATGTCAGGGCTTGGAGCCATGGTGAATTCAGACATGGTGACACAGAAAATCTGTCTTCAGTACCAAAGATGGGCAGTCACTGCAGTCAATTTACCCCAGTTCTTTCTAACAGAGGGATCTCACAGACCATTCAAGCTCAGTTGTAGGCCTCCCCAGGGTGAGTGCACTGTCAAGGCCCAGTTTTAAGACAACAGTCAAAACCAAGGCATTCCCTGAATAAGGTCTGGAGTGTCATTACTGAGGTGAAAGTCTTGTCTAGCTTGAACATCAGTTTATAGCCTTCTATAAAAACATACCCTTTTCTATTACTACTGATAGCAGATCTGACAGCTATTATCTCTCTGCTTATATTTTATGCTTCCTAATTCTAACATATGATGGCACTTCACTTCCCAATATCCATTGACATTCTTTTGATGTATCTTTTGGGCTAGTGCCTAAGCACATTTGCAAATAGTTTAGTGCTCAATTTAAGGCTGAATATATTCCCAGAATTCCTTGGGCAATCAATTATTTATTACTTACAAGTGTTAAGATCAAAAAGAAAAGAAAGAGATGTATATTCCACGCTGACAGGAGGTCCATAGGGATTACAGAAAACAGAAACTTTAATGCTAAAATTGTGTAAAAAGGAGAAAATGGAGATTCCCTAGTCAGTTTAAAAAAAAAAAAAAAAAGAAAAAATTGGCCTGGATTATACAGTTATTCTTCTGTTAGAAGTAACATTTAGTGTTAGAAATGCACACTTGAGCTGTACCATTAGTTCTGTGTACCACACGGGGCAAATTCCAGTTTGCTTTCGCCAAGGAAAACCAATCAGCTTGAACTCAGTGCCAGCTGCCTGGATGCACCTTTTAGCAACGTGCCCAGGGTGGCACACATAGCTAATTAATTAAAATATTAATTCGCTCGTATTGACAGCCCTAGGATTTGTGTGAGTTTTTCAGCAAGGTCATACTGCCTGCATGGATTCTTTGTAAAACCTGGGGCTTGTAAGGGCGTCAACACTCAAACAAAGGGCAACTCGCAGGAGTAGAATTTAGAAAGATCATTCATACTTCACTGAACAGCACTGTAGAAGGTGGAGAACATTTTCACAAGCATGTTTGACTGAGGCATAATTTGCATTATTCCTGTCAGTGTGGTATGAGCAGCAGTGGAAGTTCATGAGGCCAAATGCAAGGTCTCTCCCTCCAGGAGCTGCAGGTCAGAGCTCAAGTGCTCAAAACAAAACTTCATCTGTAGTCACAGCTGGCTATGAAGGTGGCTTTACAAATCATGTGTTCTTCTCTGTAAGCCTTTGTTTATTTATTGCTAACCTTACACTGTGACCAAAGACAAGCAAGAAAATACCCCTGGCCAGGTCACCAGTACAAAACCAGTCCTTATCTGTGTGATTAATGTCAGAGTAAGGGATACCTGACTACTTCTCAGTAAGCTGGTGCAGAATTATTCACATAGGACAGAACCAGCAGCAGGAAGAGAAGAACCCGGTACAAACAAACAAGGGGTAATTCCAGCTCAGGAATACAAGCTGATGGAAGACAACCTGCAGAAATAAGAAATCTGGACATAAATTCAGGTGAATGGCTCCACAGAGCAAGTTTATCTCTGATGTATTTCTGCAAGCTGAAATGCAAAATGGAATATCCAGGAACTGGCTATGAACCTCTATTCAAGGCCAGTCTGGATGGGGCTTTGAGCAACCTGGTCTAGTGGAAGGTGTCCCTGGCCATAGCAAAGGAATTGGAACTGCATGAACTTTAAGGTCCCTTCCAATCCAAACCATGCTATGATTCTATGAACACAGATGCGAGAACTGAATAAAGACCTGGACTTGCTTTTTCATGGCTAGCAGTCCAGTTACCAATGGATGAAATTATTTTCTGTTTCTGTTTTTTTCCAGTGCAGGAAATTTATGTAGCAAACCTTTTTCTGAGGTCAGTAAAATTATGACCCTGTTGTAATTTAAGTTACTTATTTCTCAAATAAACAGATAAATTAGACTACCATAAAAACTGAGATGTATCTAAAGAAAGTGGCAGCTCTCCAGGTAAAAAGAATCAGCCATCTGCTCTAAAAAAAAAAAAAAAAATTCTAATAAAACCCAGTGACAGATCACTTCATTCACTGAGAGAAACTTGGAACAGTGGGGCCGAAATCTGCTACGTGAAACTGGAGGAGTCACACAACAGAGAGTTTGCAAATAATCCGATGGACTGTTCACTACATGGAGATTCAACATCTACATTAAGTCTTACTACCACTACTGCTATTATTATTGTTATTATCATTATTATTATCAATTCTTTTTGAGGTCTGCTTATAACTTTGAGATGGTCTTTAGCTGGTAAACCTTTTGAGGTTGGAGCATTACTACACAAAGGAGTAGATAAGACTCAACTAGAAAATGAGGCCTCTCTATTTTATTTCTTGGAGTGATTCTTCTGTTTAATAACATTTGGGAGAGTCGATTTGTCACCTTTGAAGCGAAGGTATTTAAGGGTCTAGAGGTTAATTAGGAAAATGACAACTGACTTTACTGAAAGAGTTTAATTCAACTAAACGAACAGAGAAAAACTGTTTTCGAGCTGGAAGATCTGTTTGGAGCTGGTTTGTGCTGGAATGTCACCCACACAAATCTTGTGAGGGAACATTAAGTGACAATATACTCAAAATGATGAAGCTTATGTTGGAGCAAATTCTCTGTGGCTGGAAAAAAAAATGCTTAAAGGAGGAAACATTTACATCCCAGTTTCTAAATTAGCTATTAATTAAATATAAAAGTCTAATGAGGTTTTTCGTAAACGTCTTCAACAATCTTGTCACCACATTGGGTTTTTTCATGCTTTTTCCCTTTTGTTTAAGCTCTTACCTCAGGCCTTGTTCCAGGATAGGGTGTTAGTTCTTTAGACTGGCAGTCTAAAGTCTAATAGCCTAATTCTTTCGACTATTGTAGACCAACTGGCAATTTAAATTTAGGACTTTGCATTTTAAAAAGAAATTAAATGTTTATATAAACAGTAGACTGAGTTCTCTGCAGCCCTGGGGCACCTGGGCTAGTCCTTCCTTCCCCAGAATCCAGCCCAGTTTCCTTCTGTTGGCTGAAACTAGCAATAGTGAATGTAAGAATGAGCAAATAATAATAATAATGGAAAAAAAATATCAAAAATAATTTTGTCTGGGGCTGCAATTCCACTTTAAATACCTTCCTCTCTTGCACTGTCATTTTCCCTCCCTACGATGAAGGTCTTAAACACATGCAGTGGAAAATTCAGTGTGGGGAACATTCAAAATCAAGGTCAGCAAAGAGGAATCTTCTCCAGAATACACATTTTATAAAGACAGAAATGCTTACCCCTAGAGTCTGATCTTTCTGCTGTTAGAAAAGTCCTTGCTCTTGCTGCTGAATTGCTACATGAGCAGTGCCTGTGGCTCAAGGGGCACCCTCAGGCTCCCCACATGCCAAACAAAGGAAGACTAATTTTCTGCCTGTAGAAACAGGTGTGCTGGGGCATAGAGACCCTGGGTACTATGAGCTGCTTAAGGAGGCTTCTGCTATTTAAGAAGGAAGAGTAAGGAATAGGTGGGATTTTTGTACTCCTGGATGAGAAATGCTCCAGAAAAATATGAATTAATCAGAATTGAATAAATAGATAGATAAGCCCACCCCAACCCCCCAAAAATAGAGGGTTACAGTTGAAACCCTGGCTCTGCCGAAACCAATGGTAAAGAGTTTTCCTCCTTACCTATGTTACTGTTTTTCTCCAATTGAGCAAGATCAATGCAGAGGTTTACTGTGCAGGGAGGAAAATAAACAACAACAACAGAGGTGAAAAATGAGAAACACATAGACAGCTTTGATAAAATATTATAAAATGTGGTAAGATGCCAGCAGTGCTGACTGCTGATGTGCAATCTCCCTACCAAGGTGACAAGTATATTTGATTAACACGTTTCTAACTGTTATGTGCTAACTATTTCAATCAATTAAATATCTTCTTTTTTTTTTTTTTTTTAACTGCTCAGGTGAATTCAATGCTTTTACCCTCTCTCTGTTGAATGTTGGTTGATCTCCATTGAACTGTGACACGTCATCTTGCATTAAACTGTAATACCAAAACTGTGTTCACCCATGCAGTAGAAGAGCTCCCACAGAACCCTACTGGGATACTCACAGTAGTAAGTGATGAGGTAGAAGTGGGTTTCACTCAACTGGCATTTATTTGTGCTGTATATTTTATGGCCTTAAATTCAAGTAGCAATCACTTTTAAAAAATTAGTGCAATGTCTTTAATTAGAGGGGAAGACCAACCAAGAACCTATAATTATAAAAAAAAAATAACCCACATGTAGCTGATGAAGTGAGTAGTGCCTTTCTCATAAGTCACAGCGAGTCCCCTCTGTTCTTGGGCTAGGTCACTCATCAGTCAGCTTCAAGGGCAATCACTGCTAATTAACAAGTCTTTTGAACTCTTCCAGTGGCCCAGACCACTGAGGTGCTGTGAGAATAGTAAGACATGCAGCTCTTAAGGTTGTCTGTCCTTTATGCTGGCAGAAACTTCCTTCAGTACAATTAAACCAAAAGTATTGCAGCCATCCAAGTCTTTCTCACTAGAGAACTACCTTCCATGCTCTCGATAATTTGGCATGTGTATCCATACACAGAAAAGAAGAAAGGCTACTACAGCTGTGCAGAGAGACCATCTCCCTTCTCTACTGTAATGAGCAGAATTAGGACTGGACATTGAAAATAGAGCTTTGACTTGGGTTAAATATGGCTGGAGGCATTCATCTGAAACCTGAGTTAGTCAGATGGCAACAACAGGGTGTTCTCAATTGGAGCTGTGTATTTCGGGCTGAAAAAGGGTTGAAAGAGTAAACAAAGATGACACCTTGCATCTGAGGTTACATTTTCTGATTGTGGTGCATTCGGGACCAAGCCAGTAGAAACTCTTTCATGTAGGCGAACGTGATTTCTTTGAAGGAACAGAGAACTCCACCACCAGTTTCTTCTCCTAACTGTAAGGACGTGCAGTATCACCGATAACCTCTCTAGACCCGAAGAGATCCTACCTTTACAGCTCTTTGATATGCAGATACTGGGAGCTGCTATTCTTATCCTGCTGGTTTTGCGCTTAGCCTACGGAAAACACGAACTGGTTCTCCCATGCTTTCCCTGTGCCCATCCCTCTTGCCTCCCCAGGTGGCACAACATCAGCAGACAGGTCGAAGTCCTCAGGGGGAGCAGGTCCCGCTGCCGGCCACGAGCACGGAGCTGACGGGAGGAACTCGCTGGACATCGGCTCCTGCCCCAGGGTGTCACGCACCACACAAGCCCAGTTCGTTCCAGGGACATATTAAAAACATCCCCGACCCCTTTTAATTTAAGCCGTAAGTGACAGCTGGCTTTGGCAAAGAGCAGTTTCGCAGGCGTCAAGAGTTTAATCACGGCCACGCGAATGAGCTTCCCTTGAGTCACGGCTACCCCGGTGTCACAGAGGAGCATCCCCTGAGTCACACCAACCCAGCCACCTGCCCCATTTCATCAGGAGCAGGAAAAAAAAACAAAACCACAAAAACCTATAAAAAGATGGGTCCTTGAAATCAATAAACAGCCACGTCAAGGTGCAGGTCAGCCTCTTCTCTCAGGCAGCCAGTGACAGGATGAGATGACATGGTCTTAAGCTGCACCAGGGGAGGTTTAGGCTGGCCAATAGGAGGAATTTCTTCACAGAAAGGTGATTAGACATCGGAATGGGCTACTCATGGAGGTGGTGGCGTTGCCGTCCCCGGAGGTGTTTAAGGACAGACTGGACGTGGAACTGAGTTGCCATATTGCGTAGCTGACACGGTGGTGCTCGGCCATAGGCTGGCCTCGATGGTCTCAGAGGTCTGTTCCAACATAACCGATCCCGTGATTCTCCCTGCGGTAGCCGAGGGATCCCAAGCCCCGCAGGACGGACGGGCGGGCGGGTGACACCCGGCAGAGCCCGAGGCGGGACTCGAACCCGCGGCTCCTCAGCCCGCGGGCTCCACCCCGCGCTCCCGCGGCGGCCGAGCCGCGCAGGCGCAGACGGGGCGGCCGGGCGGGGGCGCTGCGGGGCGGCGGGAGCGGCGGCCCCTCAGCCCGCCATGGCTGCCGCGCCCCGCAGGGCGGAGTCGGGCACGCAGGTGAGGCGCTGCCCTCGCCCCCGCCCCGGCCCCCGCAGCCGCGGGGCCCGGGCGGGGAGGGCCGGGCGAGGCCGCGGCCGGGGGAGGGGGAAGCGCCGGGCGCTCCCCGCAGCGCCCCGTGGGGAGCGCCCGCGGAGCCTCCCGAGGGGTGTGCGGGAAGGAGGGGAGGGTTCAGCCGCCCGGAGGGCTCCCGGGAGGGTGTCCGTGGGCGGCAGCGGCTCCAGGCGGGCTCAGGGTCCCGCCTGTGTGCGGGGGTGCGGGCGGGCCCCCGTCCGTGCGCGCTGCTGTCAGCACGGGGGGAGCCGGGTCGGGTGTCTCGGGAGTGTTTGTAAATGTTCCCTTCGCGCTCGCCTCCCGAGAGCTGGAGTGGGTGCCTGAGGAAGAAGGGCTGTGAGGGAGGTTTGGTTTAAACGTTTGGACTTGGTGATCTTAAAGGTCTCTTCCGGCTTTGACGATTCTATGATTCTGTAAATAAAAGAGTATGGAAGGTGGAGTTGCTTTACTTCTCTCAGTAGAAAAGGGAGTTTGAGTTTGGGGTTTTGTTGCCTTCTTTGGTTTTGGGTTGGGTTGGGGTTTTTTTCTCGGCTGGATGGTGTATTTGTTAAAAACCTCCACTTGAAATCATCAGCTTAATTGCTTGGAGATTTTTATGTAACTATCTGAATACATCAAATAGCTCACATAGAAAAGTAGAAATGTGTGGTAATATTTATTTCTTGATAAAACTCCATGTTTTTTTAGTGGGACTTGAGCTCTTAAGCCCTTTTGACACTTAAAAAAAAAAAAGTAGTACCAGATGTCCACTATCAGCAAATAGACATGAATTAAGGACATGAGTTGTGCTGTGTCCAAGGGGGTGAATGCATTTATTTCTCGTTGTGAGTGGTACCAGCAGGGAATGCACATGGCATCAACTGGCTGTGATGGATGGATAAGCCAACCTGGACCAAGGGAGGAATTGACAACTGATGGGTTACGAAAGGTTAATGTATGAATACAACGTCCAAGAAAAAATGGTAAAAGCCCTTGAAAGAGAAAACACTTAATTTAAAACAATACTTCCTCAAATAGCCTCCTGCATAAGATCAGGTTATCTTGGGACCACAGTCTTGTACTCTTATTATTGAATATAATTAATACAACAAATTAGAATTACTCACAAAATACCTTTGGTGTATCGGAGTAAAATTAATGATAAATTGCTTGCATATGTCTTCATACCCAAAGTTTACAAAAGATCAGTCAGAGCGGTTATAGTGGTTGAAAATTAAGTTTTGTCTCGTACTCAAGATGGGTTTGTATGTGTAAACAGCCTGTAGGTTAGCTCACAGCCTCTAACAGAGCTGAAGTATGTAATTTGAATTTCTTTAACATTTTAATGAAGTAATCTCTCATTCCTGACAAGACCTACATGTGTGCTTCCATTTATGCATAGCTCTGTTGAAACCAATAGAGTATAAGCACATCGTGTGTTAGTCAGCGAGACTGTCCATATGCATATTTGCTTATTAAAAATCTGATAAATTATAAAAGGCATAGTTGAAATATTTGAGTCCCATCAGCCTTGTCATTAATGAAATTTAACCTAGCTGCTGTCTGATGCTTTTGTATAACTTGTTTTATACACGTGGCTGCACAGGTGTGCAGTTTCTTGCTGGCATAATTACACTTGAAGAACACCTAAGAGCAAAGGCCTATCACTAGCAGGTTGCTAAAAGGTGGTGTTTTGTGTGAAAGAAGATGACAAGAGCCTTATGAAGGAATAAATGAGCATCTACAGTTAGATTATGGAATCTGAAGTCTCTAATACGTAATTGAAATTGTCTTGGGTTTTTTTTTCCCAAGCTCTTCCAACTCAAAACTCTCTTGTGCAGTGCTGTAAGCTGCGCAGTGTCTGTGGCAAAGCCTGGGACACCTGATGTCCACCCTTCAGATTAACCTTTAAATGCTGCAGAGTTCTCCTCCTCCTCATTTTACACGTGAATATGTGGGGAGCCAAAATGGAAATGCTGCCCTGGAACGGAGCCAAGGTGGCTTTAGCCGATTTGGAAAGCCCCGTGCTGTCCCTGCCTGGAATGCGGACAAAGCCTTGAGGGATCCCTTGAGGGATTGCCTGTCTGGTGCCTCATCTCAGCTTTGCCTCCATCACTTCTGCTGTGGTGTGGACAAACCTTCGTGAGATTTGAAGGAAAATTGTTCCTATTTTCTGCCAGGAACCCCGTTGCTCCCAGCGTGACATTAATGAGGCAAGTGCCTTTGGAGATTCTGCTTCAGATCTCGGAAGTAAATACAAGTTTGATAAAAACACAGGTGCACCATCATCAGCAAATTACCATAAATTACCTACATGAGCAGTGCTCAGAGTAAGCACCTGTAGTTATTTAAAATTAATATATAAACTTGTCGTTTAAATAACTGCAGATTCATACTTAAATGATGCCAATCAATTTACCATGTGTTTCCAAAGCTCTGGCAGTAATCTTAGAAGAGGTGACAGTCTAAGAGGAGACATGGGTTCATCGTTTTAGAAGAAATAAACTGCAGAGGATGTTTTGTTAGCGTAGATATAAATTTAGGAGCAGGAGGCTGCAGAAACATGTTTAGCCCAGCGATAGTTGTGACTCCTGGACCCAACAGTGCATGATCCAGCCCCCTGTTATCCCAGAGTGCTGGAGAGGTGCTTCCTCTGCTAAGAAGTGAAGAGCATCAGCAAGCAGCAGCCTGTGGTGGTTTTCCTCTTTCTCTCAACTCCCACTGCTGGATGAGGGGGTGAAATTCCCAGCCTTTCTCACCAGGGACCAGGGTCAGGCATTGGCAGCTGCTTGCACAGAAGAGCTGCACATGGAGGGTCTTTCTTGGTAGTTGAGAGCTCCTGGTTTATGTGTCCCAAGATACATTCCTGTATTCTTGTGCACATATATCCATTTGGATTTTTGCTTTTTCTGGGTCACAGGACCCTACTGGTTCCCAGAATACTCCAGAGCTCACCATGTGAGCGTTTTGTGTGCTACACAAATGTGTGAAATGTAATGGGAGGATCCACAGATCCAGAGCAAGGTCAATCCAAGTGTTTTTCTGGCCCTTCAGTGGACGAGTCAGAAAACTCTCCTGGATAGGTGTGAACGGGCCAAGGCAAACACACTGACATTTTGTTAATGGAAGGGACTGTTAAAATGTCAATGAAGATGTCACGCTTAGGTTCCCATCGTGACCACTTGGAAGTAAATTTAGGGCCATTTAATGGAGTTTTATTCTACTATGAAAGGCAAACACAACTCTTTAAAAAACTGTTAAGACAATTCTGAGCAAATGTTGCTTGTGGATGTGGCGTAGAGGAAAGCAAGAGAAGGCAGCGGTTTAACACAGTTTAACCATATGTGCTCACTGCTGGTTTGGTCTTGAGGAGGATGGGATAAAGCTGAACAGGATTTGTTTTGTTCAGAGCTTTAAATGACAGCTGGGTGTGTTGGAGAATGAAGTGTTTGGCACCAGGGTACGTGCTCTGGTGACACTCTGAGCATCCCAATAGTGTCCTTTCCCAAGTGTGCTGATACACATAGGGAATAACAGCTCTAGTACTGGGAAAAATGTTCATTCTTGGTTTATGCAGTGTGCCAGAACTACTAAAAACACAGGTTATGTCAATACCTGTCTACTTGCTATGCAAATACCTCTCAATTTAAGAAACTGTCCGTGAACTTTGAACTAATTTATTTTACAATGGGCTTGCTTTACAAGGGGCTTTGGAGAACATGCTTTACAAATTCAAGCTTGCTTTAGAAAGGTTCTTGCAGGGCCACTGGTGACTAATTACTTTTGATCATTCTTAATCCATACTCTGTTTGAACAAGTAACTATGATATAATAGGATTGTAGCCCAGAGGAGTCCTGTGTAACTTTTCAGGTGAAATGCACATGGTTTTACTTACAAATGCTCAGAGGGACTGACTCAGGAGATTGATGATGGGTAAGGTTTCACCTCCTCAATCAGTATTTTTTTGTGAAGGTGGTGGTTGTTACAAATGATCTTCTTTCCCTTTGTTCTTCCCAGTGGCAGTGCTGCTGTGTCCCAGAGGCAGTCCCTCTTGCTAACCTACCTGTCCAGCTTTTCTTTTTAAGCTTTTATTTCCCCTAACATATCCACTCCTCATTGCCATTGGATTGGTGTGCTCATTGTTTGTGAGGATGAAACCGTCTGTAGTCCAGACTATATGCTTCCATGTATATTTCTGAAAACATTTTTAAAGTCAGGCTAATCTTTTGATAGGGCTGTCACGGAAAACTGTCAGATTTATATTTTATTCCCTGGGTCCATTGTTTTGAGTTAACAGCGTGTCTCTCTGTCTTGTCTTTAAAAGCTGCTTGCACGACTCGAGGGCAGAAGCTCTCTGAAGAATCTTGAACCTTATCTGTTTGCTGAGGAAGGATCTCCTGTTCATGGTAAAAATGTGTCTTTATCCCATTTATGGAAAAATGTCTGTGTAAAAGTATTCTCAGAGCAGTGTGACAGGGATAAGCTTACCAGTAGATGATTTTGTCCTGGATCAGAATTTTAATTGTTGATGTATTTCTATGCAAACTAGATAAAGCAGAATGATGCAAAGTCACCATTCCAAACATTATTAAATGGACTTTAAAATATGCTGTATGCATGTCAAAACACAGGTGTAGGTGAGTAAATACCAAGCACATTGGTATTTTTTAGTAGTTTTACACCATTTTGTTCTAGAGTCTGTATTGAACCTCTCTTTTTTTTTTTAATCAGTGCTCTAAACAACCACCACGAAGTCATAACTGCAGAAATTTGCAAAGAACATGAGGTTCAATAAATAGCAAAGAGTGATATGGGATGGTCTGGAAAATTTAGGATAAGAGGCACGAGCAAACAGTATTTTTCAATAAAGCCAATTCGTCAAGCCATTCAGTCTTGGTCTGAAAAATCCTAATTATACTTAGATGGAACTTTAGAAACAATTCCATTATGGGCATAGGCATAATCAGCCGAATGAGTTCATGGGCAATGTTTGGATCAACATGGCTCGTGGAGACCTTCAGTGAATACAAGAATTTCAAATTGGAGAAGCCAGGCAACCTCACAATGACACCAGTACTACAAGTTTAAGGGAGATTCTTCTAGCAAGAACTTTTAAGTCAAGATTGGATGTTTTAATGAGCTAAACAGAAATTAACACTCTATTCAGGAAGTCAGACTGGTTTTCCAGATTGTGTGCAATTTCGTGAATTTCGTAATGGAAGAGACAACTCTGATTACACAAAATTAGAAAGATATAGGAAAAAAGGCACATGAATGGCAAACTGCAAGGATCTTGTGGTGGGGTACTGCTGTTGTGGAATTAATGTATGAATGAGTGGATTTCATATGGCAGGTACATGGCTGCAGTGGTTATCAGCACACTTGTCTGCAGTTTGAATTCCCACAACTGTAGAAGGTTCAGAAGAAACAGCAGAAAAGGCAATAAAAAGAATCAGCCTAATTGGATGAGAGATGATGCTTACTTAGTCTACAAACACAGGTCACTGTGAGACTATTCCTGTGCTGTTTTGCAGCACTTGAGAATACATATGGGGTTTAGCAGTATATGGTTCCTGCCCCAGAAGTTTCAAAAGTGACATAACAAAGATAAAGGGCAGAGAAACACTGGTAAGCCAGTCAGTGCAAGTGGAGCACAGAAGAATATTTAAATACTCTCAATTCTGAAGTTCTTTGTTATCCACAGAAAGAATTAGGAACCAGTACTGAAATTGGTATATGTTTCACAAGGCTCTCAAATTCTTAATTGTTTTAAAAGATGAGGTATTTATGTTTTTTAAAAATGCTAATATGTTAGTCTGGGATTTTTTCTAGTCAACTTTACACACGAGAAACAAGTATTTGAGACTAAACTGGCCATGTTCTGGTCAAACAGACTTTAAGAAGCCTTCTTGAGGGTTAGTAATTGCCTGCAGTCCACAGCATTACCTAATTTCATGTCAAATTATTTGCTTTGCTCTTAAGTAGGTTGTTCATGTCTGTCCAAAGACTGTTCCAGAACCTCAGTTCTAAGATGGCTGGAAACCTTATAAAAGTCTGGTTTCTCTGTGCCAACAGAGTCATTGAGCTTTTGAAGCACTTGTATTTTTCTTCTGCACTGAACAAATGGCATCAATTATTACCCATAATTTGCCATGCTTTTTGGCTGACATCAGTGAAGCTGCATAACATATTAGCACAGATCTTTAGCTGTATATAGATAAATAGACTTCACCTTCTGTTACATTTTTGCTTTGTCTTTTAATACCACAGTATTCATGTGAGCCCATGTGTTGTTTTGATGTGTGTTCTCATTATTCAGTCCTAAATCCCTGCTGAAGACCTTCCTCTCCATTTGTCATGAACTTGACTTTTAGTGGGTCACTGTGGAATGCTGTGATAGATTGCCCATGAAGTCTGTACTGAACAGCTCTTAATCTAAAATGCTGTAAATAAAGTAATGCAAGGACTTCAATTTTATTTTTCTTGATGGTGTTTAAAACAAACACATACCTGAAGTTTCAGTAAAGTACCAAATGTTACATTGTAGTTAAGTGTTCATTACATGTATGTCAGTACTATAAAATATGGACAGGTAATATAGGTACTGCTGTGATATTCTAGCCACTGCCTTTAATTATGATGGACTTGCATATTTAAGAACACATAAGCACATTAATTACATACCATTTAAGCTCTTCTGGAATGGAGCAAAAGTGACACAAGCTTTAAATAATCTTCCCCTATTGCCAGTCATATTTCCCCTGTGTCACTGGCATGAAGGTGTGGGTGTCAGTGTAAAGCTCTGATGTTCAGCATGACACCCAGCATTAACTTGGAATAAATATGGGGCCCTTCTACTTCACTTATAAATGGTATAAATATTAGTGACAGCTTCTGCACTCTGTTCTAAATCACCAGCCCAATAACTTAGGTATGGGGTGATGTGAAATCCACAGAGTTACTGCTGAGTATTCCAACATCCTGTTTGGAACTGCAGTTTAACCAGCATTTGCCAGTGGAATGATTACACACAGCAACAAGGCTCTTCTTATTCAAAAGATAGCACCGAATTGATGACCAGGACTGAGCACAAAGTTTCAGTTAAAAATATATTAGTGTTACATAAATATTTACATTTATGCAGCAGCATTTAGCTCGTCCTGCACACTGGTTCATAGCAGTGGACTATTGTTCTCTTTATTCTGCCCATAGTGGGCCAGTTCAAGCTACCATGAGCCAAGCAAAGTGTTGGGTGACTCCTTAAAATCTACTTCTTGAATTCATCAGTGCTGAATTTCATATGAAATCACTCATCCATCTCCATCTGTTAAGTCTTCACAAACTTAAGTCTTTATTAACCTAATTAGTTTGTCCCCTACATGTTTTGCCAAGCTAATGGAACATTTATCTACTGATATGTTTAACGTCTGCCAACACCAGTTCTAATAGAAAAAATTCCCATTAACCTTCTTCCACATTTAAAGTGTCTGTTCCTCCTCTCCCTCTCAGCCTGTTCTCATCCTGTGACAGCGACTTTTTACTAATTCTCCTTTCAAAGTTATTTTGACATTAATGGCTGATGCTAGCACTGATCACTCAGTCTCTTCTGTGACCTATTGTGAGGGTGTCAAAGGCTTCTTGAAAACGTTGCTGGCCTCACTTCCTTCTCTGCTGTGTCATGGTTTGTCCTCTCTGATCCAGAGGAATAAATTTCCCCTCTTATCTTACTCTAACAGCCTGGTTGCTAATTCAGTGAAACCCTACATTTATGGATGTTGCTATAAATGGCTTCTGTTTTGCACCCGTTCTTCTTGTGGGCAGCCTCTGGGATAATCAGGAAGGCACAGAAATCCCCAGCCCTATTGAGGTTTTCTTGCAGTCCAAGCTGTTACTCTTTTCAGAGTAACTCAAGTGTCTTGGTCAAGCTATGATGCAGCTGTGTATCTTTCTCAGAAATGTTGAACAAACTTTGAGGGGTGCTTGGCTGTCTTGCTGTCAACATGTATAAACCACCACCACAAAAAATACTGAGACTGATTTTTATCATTCAACTTTTAGAATTTTTACTTAAATAAGTTTATTAGTTCTGCCAATAACAAAATCTCGTCCACTATTATTCTGTAGCACACAGACATGCTGTTAGAACATCTTCAAATGGAAAAAGTGGAGCATTCATTTCCCAGAATAATTTTGTGAATAAAATTTGTCACAATTTGCTGTAAAGGCAGGTGAGGCACCTGTATTGCATGTTGGCCCCATTCACTTTCTGGTGTGGATTCAGAAGTGCCAGTCAGGGTGGCGCGAAGCCAGTGGCAGACAGAAGACACACTTTGTACCTTAACAAGAGCTGCCTTATGCAATTGCTCTAAAATATTTCAGTAAATGAAATATGAGGGAATGATCTACCAGGACATTTAGGAGGAGTTCTTCCAAGCTCATATCTCACCCCACCAGGGCGTGGTTGTTTCCCTGGCACAGGCTGTGTGACAGCAGAGCAGCCACTGGCTGAAGGTGCCAGAGTTGGACATTTGACCCCTGGACAGGAAGAGAAAATGAAGATTTACGTCCCTGCAAGTGTAATGGTATTTCATCTCAAAAGTGGGTGAGCCATTCAAAACAGCTTAATAAAGGTTTGTGAGGCAATCAAGCTTTTTAATAAATTTTGAAGAATCAGAAATTCATAGAAATGGAATTGCAGTCGTGGAGCAGCAGGAATCCCATTATGGAGAGGCGGGCAGTCTGAGCACCACAGAAATGGACAGCCTGGGCACATCAGGTGTAAATTGCTTTTAACACTTGCAAAGGGTGAAGTAAGAGCTTGGTTTCTTCCCCACCACCTTCTGCCCCTCATCCTGAACTGCATCTTGACATTATACACATTTGTGAACAAGGACATCCTCTGGAAGTTGAGCAGTGGCTTGAAAAACCCTGTTAACTCAGGCAGGCACAAACATGTTTAAGGAAAGTTGCAATTAATTTTCTACTCTCACATCTCCCTTTGAAAAGCTGTTATGCCATTTGCACTTGCCAAAGTGCAAATGCCATGGAAATCTCTCACCTTCCTGCAATTACAGTTGTGTGATTCTCCTTACTGCATGTATTTACCCTTCTGCCTAAAATCCAAAATGTCATAAATAAATAATCCAGTTCCCAAAATTAAAAATTTATAAAACACAACTAATAAATTACTGTTTTTTTAGATTCTGGATCAAGACATCAGGAAATTTTGGATAAGACTTAAAAATATCTTGCATTCACATCCAACAAAAGACCTGGTTTCCTAATGAAGTGTAATGCTGTTTTTAATTAACGTTTTAAATTTATGTGATATGTATTTTACTGACCCACATGGATGAGGCAATTCGGCTGAATCCTTTCATGAACAAAGATCCTTTGCTTCAGACAGAGGTGTTGCCTGCAGTTGAAGGAATCAGAGTCCCCTTTGTCAAAAAAAGCAGTTTCATATTATGATCACCACAGAAGAATATCAGTGCTAAATAAACCTACTGGTGCTCTCTTCACCTGTCACAGATTCCTGTAGGTATCTTGTGACATCTGCAGGTCCTGAACAAGCTTATAGCAGGCATGAAATGCTGAAGGACAGGCTGTGCTGTAAAAATAGATGTGCCAACATGACTTGGACCTCTGATATATCAAATTTTTTATGTTTTGCTTGTCCTCTACTCTTTAATTTATTCCTTACCTGTGTGTGCATGGTGTAGATGGTTTCTTAGTCACTTCTCTATAAACATCTTCCTCCTCTGCGTTCATGGACCTGTGATGATATGGATGAAATCCAGTTGCCAACCTTTTACTGATGCTGGTGTCCTAGGTGCTATTGGCAGAGGTTTTCAACCTTTGTTCCCAGTTGATTTTTTTTTACTTTAGAGGCCTTTCTTGAAAACTGAAATGTCTCTTTGTAGATGCTAACCAGGATTTAAACATTTTTAACGCATATCAGACTTTCGAAAATGCATCTTCCAATTTGTGGAATAGTGAGTATTGGTTCAGTAAACACTGGAAAGTGACCCTGGGCTATAAATGCTCTTACCTGACAACCTGCTGCCTTGTTTTTGAACAGGAGACGTCATTGAATTCCACGGTGCAGAAGGGACAGGAAAAACGGAAATGCTCTATCACCTCATAGCCCGCTGCATCATTCCAAAGTCAGGAGGAGGGCTGGAGGTGGAAGTCATGTTCATTGACACAGACTACCACTTCGACATGCTCCGCCTGGTTACCGTTCTGGAGAACAGGCTGGCACAGAGGACGGAGGAAATGATAAAGCAGTGCCTGGGAAGGCTTTTCCTTGTGAACTGCAACAGCAGCACTCAGTTACTGCTCACTCTCTACTCTTTAGAAAACCTGTTTTGCGCTCACCCCTCGCTCTGTGTTCTGCTTTTAGACAGTATATCAGCTTTTTACTGGATAGACAGAAGCAACGGAGGGGAGAGTCTTACCTTGCAGGAGATGAATCTGAAGAAATGTGCCAACTTTCTTGAAAAGCTTGTGAGACAGCATCACTTGGTCCTCTTCGCAACAACACAGACACTTATGCAGAAATCTGCAAACTCTCCAGAAGGCTTTTTCCCTTTAAAACTTCCACATGAAACTGATACAGACTATAGACCATATCTTTGTAAATCATGGCAACAAATGGTAACCCACAGGATATTTTTCTCTAAGCAGTGTAGTTCTGGCAGCAGCAATGGTTTTACAATCATTTCTTGCCACCTCAAAAGAAACCAGGTAGTAAAACGTTCATTTAGTGTTGCAGAATGTGGAGTTCAGTTTTAACTTCAGTTTGCTTTGTAAACGTTGGGCAAATCTTGGTCCTTAAGGCCTGATTAGGTCTAAGTAGTTTCTGGTACCTTTAAAACTAGCTGGTTGTTGCTGAGTGATTAAGAATTTTTGTCATTTCTTTTGTCATTTTATCATTTTCTTAAAATCTAGTGACATTTTTGTTCGTACTTAACCAAAGACACATTAAATTCCAAGTATCCTTCAGTAATCTAACCTGTGTGGTACGTGGCCAAACACACTGATTGAATTTCTGGGTCTTACTGCTTTACACTCCTCCTCTTCCAAGCTCCAGCCTGGTTGTCCACAGGGGAGGCTGCAGAGAGGTGAGAGTTCACTTTATGAACACTGGCCTTGGTTTATTCCCTGTAGCCCTGGGCATGAGAAATGCGTTCACGGCTTTGCCTGAAGAAGGGGATTCATTTTAACAGCCTGTGAAGCAGTGGCAATCCTGTCTCTGCTTCTCCAGGCTCGCAGCCTCTCTGTTTCCCTTGGCATGTTCTGGGAAGAGCAGGGATTGCAGGCGTTCTGACCCTCACAGACATCTGGGTTTGGAAAATCTACACCCAGCTCAGAAAAAGGGGCCCAATTTCCGTAACTGAAGGTAAAAGTAAAGACCCAGCTCTGGGTACCTGTGAGTTTGTGCTGCATGCAACAAACAGTTTAGCCTTTGAAAATAATTAAGTGCTGGTTATGGGTTGTTTGGGGTGGAGGAGTGGGTTTTTTTGCCTTTTTTTTTTTTTTTTTTTAATTATTTACAAAAATTTTTTTCTCTTCCCTCCCTCATTATTCCTTCCCACTTCTTTCCCTGCCCCCAGTCTCTCTAAGAAATCCAGGAATGCCATGCCTCTGGTCTTTACCAATATGTATTTGCCACATGTAGAACATTTGTGTGCAGGATTTGGCATGCAACATGTTGCAATTCTGGCAAAGAAGATTCAAAATTTATGGGAAATGCCCTACAGTTCTGGCAAAGAATACCATATTATTTATGAACCTAGAGTGCCCTTTGAAAGCTTCAAAGTGCTTTACAAGAAAGAAAATTGCACACAGAACATTATTTAATACAAAAACTTACGTTAGCTTACAAATTCAAATTACTCAAACATGGGGGAAATATTTCTCACAGCGATATTCGTTCAGTCATGTTGCACAGCATGTTTTATAGTTTAGATTGAGCAGATTATTAACAAAAATGCATATCAAGAAGTATCTAGCTCTTTTGAATATGCATCTTTTTGGGGAAGATGCCTAAAAAACTCTGTTGTGAGACACCTACCTTTGAATTTCCTGACTTCTGAGGCAGCTTTTTCAAGCTGAATGTATGTCTGGATTCCCCAGCTGTGTATAGTTCATTTACCCTCTTGGGTTCCACCATGTCTGTTCACAATGAGTTCAGTTTAATTATTCTTCTGTAGGAAAACTTCCCTTTTTTTCCCCCTCTTGATTTCAAATCTCCCCGTCTGATCACTTCATCACACCGTCTGTGCCTTTACTGTGACACATGAGTGAACTTTGCCTTTTCAACATCTCCACAGAGCTGATGATTTTATAGATTGTTGTTTCATGTGTGCTTTCTCTTCCCTCAAAACATGTATTTTATTTCAGACTTGCATAAGTACACAAATACATGAAAAAACACACAGCAGCCATTCAGCCTGGACTGGACCTGGGTTAGATGGTTTACCATGAGCAGACATTCCCACTAGAAACTATTATAAAAGGGCATTCTTCAATTTTTTTCTAAAAAAAGAACAGGAAGATTCAAACAGAACTACAGAACTCTAAAACATGAAACTTATAGGACTACATAACTTCTAGTAGGAAAAAAGCAGCCCCCTTTCCATAGGAGAATACAGCTCCACTGATTCATAACTGCTTCAGAAAATCATTCTTGCTAAAAAATATGGTTGAGAAAAAAAAACAATGGTTATGTTCCAGCATTCCCATCTGGAAAAAGTGCTTTTACATTATTCACAATGTAGTTTTTATTTTGCATTGTACTTAGAAGAAATGCCTAAATTGGAAGGAAGCCAAAGTTCCAGTTGATCAAAAAGAGCACTTCAGGAAATTTCGAAATTTCCCAGTTTTATTTTTGCTTTGAATGCAGACAGATTTTCTTACTTCTCTGATAATAGTAATATTCATGCTCTGCACATTTGTTTCAGCTGAATAGCAAGCCTAGATTTCAAGGTGCTGAACATCTACATATCCCTGTAATACTGCAGGAGGGATAGGCAGTATGCAGGCTGGGAGTGCACTGACCTCAGCCTCTGCCAAAATTATCCCATTTGGAAAAATGAACCTTTAGGATACAAGTCTAAGAAATACGCAGTGGTAAAGAACCTGGGAAGCAGCAATGTTGTCTGTCCCTTAATGCACTGTGAGTATGAAAAAGGGAGTTTACCATTTTCTAAATGGAGAATTTTCTCAAAGTTTTGTACAAATTGTGGTTAGTGGAGAAGGCAGTTTGTCACTGTGAGCCAGGAACAGTATTTCAAACGTAGCATAACACTTAGAATGTGCTGTTAAATGCAGATTCTCCTCTTTCACCCAGACCCAAGTTACCGCCCCGTCTCCATCCCACTGTCTCACCTGGAGTGCCCTGTGCTGCTGCAGCTCAGACTCCCAGGGAGGAAGCTCATTTTGGGTTAGTAGGTCTGTGCTGCTGGAAATCAGCCCTGCAGAAGGGGATGGAATGCATGTATCCCTACCCTAAACTCTGATGTAGCCAGGTATTTCTTGGAAATGAAAATCCTTTCATGTCAGTGCCATTGTTCTTCAGCTCAGTGTGGTATTGTTAAGGATTTTGTAGGCACAGGAACTTCTTACATTCCTTAGAGTTTGTTGCTTCATATGCCATATGGAATCAAAGCAACAAGCTTGAAATAAAGAGGAACTAGTCCACCCTTTTCCCCCATCCTTTTTATAATTCTTAGCAAAACCAAATTAAGGTATTTTTCAGGTTCTATATTTACTTTCAACTAAACTAGTATTTCTATGGCTACCTGAAAAGAAAATGTGGGGTTTTATATCCAGTAAAAAGTTCTTTGTGTGCCTAGACTTTTATAGAGCAAATAAAATACAAATAACAGTTTGCTTGGTTTAAGTTTGTACTTGCAAAATAAAATTTCCTTTTTCTTAAATAACTGATTCCAGCCACTTAGTTTTCCCTGGAGTTTGGAAATGGCAGAAGATAAAGGTTCTCCTGTGGAAACATACGTGCAGTTTTATTTTTCCTGGAGAGTAATGGGCAAAGGCAGAAGAAATACCACTTTGATGGCTGCTGCATAGAAAGCTTGGACTGTGTCCTGCAGAGGAACATGACTTTTAACTTTTCTGTGGCTGCTCTAATAAAATGTCTCTTGAACCTCTTTATTCAAATGTATTTTTGATATGCAATTACCATACTGGGTCGATGGCCAACATCACTTCGCAATCAGCAAGCCTTTTGCCAAACTTAACAACCACCTCAGGAGAAAGCCGTGCCACAGCACCAAAATTCCAGTCATGTAGGAAATTGCAGTGAATTCTCACCTGTGTAAAAGCTGCAGACAGTTGTGATGTTCCAGCAACTACACAGTAGTAGCACAGGACTTGCGTGTTTGCTTAAAAAAGGGGAAACATTCAAAGGGCTTTGGAAGACTTTGGCAGTGGAAAAAATTTTCAGACGGAAAGGAGCATCAGTACAAAGTATCTTCATGATCTTCTGGATGGAGAACTCTGATGCCCTGCAGCAGTCTTTGAAATCAAAGATCTGGGCATCCCTGTGGGTGAAAGAAGGCAGCAGAGTGGCACTGAGCTGTGAATTAACATGGCTACAACAAAAGGACCCCTGAACTATTCACTAACTTGGAATGGTAATGCTTTCAAAGGGAAACTTGACCATAGTTGACCTGCAGGTTCTTCCCAACTGGGAATATGCATTCCACTATGTAGATGCTTTATAGCTCATTTATAATGAAAATATAAACCCCTGCTTCTCTGGACCCAGGAGGAATTAAATGTAAAAACAGACTTCCTTCTTATGTGTTGGGGTTTTTTTTTCCCCTCCAGCTCTAGGCACCTTCCCAACAGTCAGCCCTTAGCTCCAAAGCTCTCTCACAGCCTTCTGCGGCAGGATCAAGCTTCACTGAAAGTGGGTAGTTTTCTCCTTTGCTAAGAGTTTATGTACACTCTTTATTACCCGTGCAGGCTGGGCTGCCCAGATAGGGAAGATTGAACCCACATCAGTGTAACTGGTAAACAGCTTTGGAGACTCGATTCTGTTTGCAGTCAGGAGTGATGTCACATCGGAGCAGATGATTTCAAAGAATCATGGCTGTGACTTTCCCTGGGATAAGTTTGGCAGTCTTCCCTCTGCTTTCCCACCCTGCTTTGCATCCTGCCCCAACCAACTGGTCGGTGTACCTGTGTGGGCCTCAGTGCTCAGGGATAGCGGTGACAAGATGTCACTGCCTTGCCAAATGCTGGTGAACAGCCACGTTCTGGATCTTGGCACCCTCCTACTGCAGGAGTTGGCACAACCCCTATAGCTGTTAATTTAAACCATTTGCCAGGCTTCTTTCTCATACATCTCACTGGGCTTGTGCTAAAGACCTCCTAGCCCTGGGGGGAGACAGGAAAGAGGAGAAATCTTGGGGTTTGAGTATAGGAGGGACAAGATTTTAGGCCATTGCTACAAAAAGAGGCCCGGCAAGGCCATGAGGCTCCTGCAGTCAAGGCCTCAAAGGTGGCTTGGCAAAGGTCAAGGAACAGACTCCATCTCCCATGAAGGGGTGAATAGGATTTTTGACTAAAATTATCTGCATACTCTTCATCCTGCTGAGACAGAAGACCATGCTACAGTGGGCAGTGCTGTCTCTGGAGCACATCTCAAAGGCTCTGCTCAAACTCCATCAGTGGCAGTTCTGTCTCTAACCCAACTTCTCCATGGGCTCCCAGTAAAATCTTAGGCAGTTTTATGAACTCTTGCAAAATATCAGCAGAGTGTTTTTCTGATCTGGTAAAGAACAATTGCAGAAGTAAGTAAACAAGACGCCACATGGCACACCACAGTTCATGAGGCACAGGTAAGATTAGTCCCACAGACACACAACTTGCTGTAGAACAGCATTAGCAGAACCAAAAAAAAAAAAAAAAAGGCACAACCATCTTCCCAGGGAATATAAAATGTGATTTTTAGATACAGAAATTACTCTGGCCTGTCCCCAACATTCTAAGGTCAGGATGCTTTGCACAGTGGCAGTTGTGCCACCCCAGCTGCACAACAGTGGGAGGTGTTAGTCCGGTGAACTCCAGCAGTGTGTCATTTGCTGGGCTTGGCTTGGCCTTCTCAAAAAGCAGGATACCTTTGGTTCATGGGCAGGGTCATGCCCTCCAGTGAACATTCAGGCTGTAGCAGTGCACATGTGATGCCATTTCCTAACTGGACTTCAGCGGGTTCCAGTCTGAAGGCTGACCATGTGCAGCAGTGTAGAAACAGTCCGGCTGGTCTCGGGCACCCCTGAAGTGATGGAGGTTTCTTCTACTCCATGTTCAAAATGGGAAAGAGTCTCCAAGGTAGAGCACAAATGGGAAGAGGCTCTGGGGTATAAAACTGAGGAGTATTTTATAAAAACTGTCTGTTGCAAGGCTAAATAATGAATAAGGGCTTTTTAATTTATCCTCAAGCAGGGCTGTCAACTCACACAGCCAAACCATCCAGCAGCTGGGTGTTAGCTACTGCCCAGACTGAGGAGGCAAGTGAGAGAGGAAGGGGTAGAGAAGAGGGGAGGCTGTTTAGGAAACTCCTAAAGGCTTTGCTAAAGCATGGGAAACAGGAAAGCCATATAGTCATCAAAAGTTGGCAGGCAAAGGGATCCATTTCTCTCCAGAGCCTGTAGAAAAATGCCCTTAGTGGAGAGAAATGGCTTAGCTGGAAACAGCAGACTCTAAAAGGGTCTGGAGGTTGCAGGAGCAGTCCGTGGCCACAGTGAAGAAGAAAACCAGGCCAGAGATCAGACAGCACTACAGCTGCTGTTCTGCCCCTCTAAACTCTTCTGAGCCTGTCCTGGTGGAACAGCACATGTTGCCACTCAAAGCTCCTGTCACAGCTCCTTCCAGCTGAGATGGGGCACCGTTCATCCCCTTCTGGGAAGTGGGAAGCTGGTGGGAGGCAACTCCATCCCCAAGGCTGTTGAGCAGCCTTGCCCATGATGAGAAGCATTCACTTACAAGGTCATGGCTGAACTTTCCCTCATCCTTTATTTTAATGCCTTAATTTGGTGGCTCTGCAGTGATACTCCTGCCACTGCTTGCACTTTGATTACCATATGCATCAGTGGCACTTTTCTGGCAATAAAATCACATTTTGTGAAATTATATAGGTGCTTGTATTTTCACCCATCACAAAAAATGGTGCTTTTAATAAAATTTATGAATCCCCTAAGCAAGTGCTATAGACCAGTTGCATAGGCAATGAAGTTACAGAAGCCAGTGGAGCCAGGAATTTGAATAGCCCATGCAGTTAAAGGAAAGGGCTCACCATCTTTAAAATCCATGGAGGCATTCCAGATATGATTATTCTGCAATCCTGTTCACAACAAATCTTGCTGGCTGACACTACGTGACCCTTCCCATTGATTGTATGGCCTCCACAAGCACTCTGAGCATATTAAGCCTGAAGTCCTTGCTGCAAATAAAAACTTAAACATGCCAGTCCCTCGAGCAGACACAAAAAAGTACTCGCTAGTACAGTTGTCAATTTTGTGAAAATGTCCTGTGGGATTCCATAAGCATCCTAACAACTAGCTGAACTCTCTCCTTCGCTCCTGCAGGTGTGGTTAGGTCAAGGAGCAGTCAGTACTAGCTGGAGGCAGGCAGGGCTCAGCTGCCTGGTGCCTGCCAGAGAGTGCCCTTAATCCATTGCTCAGCCTCCCTAAGGCTCTGCTGGCTGCTAAATGCTCAGGAAAGGTTCCATCTCCCACCACAGCAAAGGAGTCAGTGAGACCCCCCTGGACTCAGAAGAGAAATCATAATATGCCTGATTTTCATTGTGCCACAGTAGAAAATCAGCCTTTCTCCGAGGTGGAAATGGGGATTTCTGACATGCTCAGGTCGTTGCTGGTTGCAGAGCAGCTCATACTGGTGTCAGTAAATCACCCCAGTGACTGACCACCACAGCAGAGCCCAAAGGAGATTTTCACCTGGAGGCACCTGCTGGGAGGTCCAGCACGGTTCCTGGACCAGGGCACTGGTGCTGGGATTCCTCCTGGCATGGGCAGAGCAGGCTCTGCCCCACTCTAGAGCACAGTGCTCAAATGTGGTGGCAGCGACTCCTGACCTCTGTCACAGAGCGCAGAAACCACCACAGAAATGCCTTTGTCTCACACTGATCCAATCCCACAGCTCTGCTCACGGCTCTGCTCTGCAGGGATCTCGTGCCCGTGTTTCATGTTAAAACCTCTTCTGATTTGTGAAGAAGCTCAGGTGTTTTTGCTGCTGTGAATGGAGGACAGAGGCTGCATCCACCAGTCTTGGTGACACTTCTCCCAACCCTCATGGCAGTGCTGGCCATGAACCAAATATTAATGAGTAAGAGCAGCATGAAAGAGTGTCAGGATTTCAAAACAGGCTTTTCTTTCTCTGTTGGTTTGGGTTTTATTGCCGCTTCTAATATCTCTTCTAAGAAACAAAATTTCCCAATACTTCCTCTTCTGGTAAGTCATTTAATGTGTGTGGTACCCTCCCCACAGGAGATCTGAGAGGCCAAAGGCAAGAAAGGGACAATCTCTGGGTTTATTTTCTGGACTGAAGCCATACTCCAGCTTGGGCTGCACATTGCACAACAGTGCTGTTTCCCTCATGGATTGATCAAGGATATCACGGACAACGGGAGAAGCAGGAGGGAGTATTTGAACACAGTGCAGGTGAGGCTGCAGACAGGTATTTAAATGAACACACTGGATATAAAGAGAACAGAACTCTGCAGCCTCTGAAAGCCAAAAGTCAAACTTCGAACTATTCCTTCTGAATTTGCACTTTTACATAAACAGCAGGGCTGAGTTAGAGCCTGAAGATGGAAAAAATGCAGACAAGAACAGCAAGGCTGATTTTCTAGATCATTTGATCCCACAACCTGTTTTCTCCAAGAGCAAGATCTAGCTTCTAGGAAAATAAAGGTGACACAAATGAAAATGCTTTCTGTTAGGATAAGAAATCATCAAGTATCAATGCAGTAGTTCAAAACCTGCTGAATTCCCAGTACTTAGAATTTGTCCTGGCTACTCCCTGCTCTGGATGTTTTCAGTGTCACTGTTGTCATTTATTTGAAGCCAAGCCCATTATTTTTGGGAAGCAGGTAGGCCTTCAGTCTCTCCAAAACCAATTCAGTATAATTATGGTGTAGGAGGTACTAAAACTAAAATGTTAATTCATCCACACACTAAACCATGCATTTAGCTGCCTCTAGGACTCTTGTGAACAACAGCAACACACAGATAGGACAGAAGGCATTTCATCTTGCAAAGCCATCACGATACGAAAGAGAACATTCAAAGGGAATGGAGAAATCTTTTTGTTGAATGAAAACTGAATGCAAGGTACATTTTCTTACTCTGTGGTCTCCTGTCCCAGATCTCCTCCCTGTCTGAAATGCTGTGCCAAAGCTCAAGCAGTGAATCTGGCCTTGCCAAAAGAAGCCCGCTGTAAACCAGAATAAATACAAGCGGAGACTGGAGTAGAGAATGAAACCTCATCTCATTTTGGATTTGCCTTGTTTCCCCACAGCTTTCCTTCTCACCAGTTCATTGGTCTTGATGCTCAAAAGCAGATCCGGATAATCCTGGGCAGGGTGACATTAGGTTTTGAATGCAGAAGAAAAGAGAGGTCAGAGTGTAGCCTCGATACAAAGAAACAAACTCCCCCAATCCCGTGCAACTGTACAAAAGCCTCAAGTACTCCTGAAAAAGGAATTGCTTTTTCCTAGATTTCTAGTTGATGCTCTTGTTTAATTACTCATTTTTAATGTATCGAGGGAAACACGGAAGGTAGGTGAAAATGCAGTTTGCCCAAACTTCTGCCATGAAACAACAAAGCTTAAAGGTCTGTTTTAAGATGGTTTAGCAAACACTGGTCTAAAAGGCTTGAGTACAGGGCAGCTTTGCCAAAACAAGTGGCCTTCACCCCAAAAATGGATCTGGTAGTGCTGTAGGCTGGATTCATGTTTGTCTCTAACCACCAGCTCAAGTCACAATGTTGCTTATTTGCTGGAAGTTTGTGTAGCTGACATTCCCAAATGGGCCATAGTAACTCCAGAACAACCTATAGATTTAAATACTAATGTCTACAGCATAACCCAAACAATAAACCTGTCAAAGAAACCTGGCTTGAAACAATGTGAAGAAACAGACACAGACAATAAAAATAGAAACATTTCCCATGTGAAGATTAAAAAAAAAAATAAATAGAGGTTAATAACTAACAGAATTCTTACTAACCCAGAGAAGCTACTCCTCAAATGAAAACTCATTACTTATGACCAGGCTCTGGATATCTTGCCCACAAAAGACAGCTCAAGTAATGCAGACCTTGTTCATTTTTATCCATTCCCTTTGTCAGGCCCCAGTGGAATTGTTTAAGTTGGACTTATCACAGAAGCCACCAACAGAAACGCGCTGCCGAGAGCGCTGCTCTGTTGGCAGGACTCGGGGCTGTCAACGCAATGAAAGGATCTCAGCCACACAACCCAAGTTAAACTTGCCTCCTGCCAACCTGCCACATGCTAAATTCCAGTAAATTGCTTAATTAACGTAACGAATGCAAACTGCACTCTAGTCTGCTCTATAGGTAGCTGGAAACACCCGCTCGTACACAAGCAATGATGCCTTATCCTTTATCTGAGTGGCTTGCATTTATCTGTTCCCAAGAGCTCCTATGTGCACACCTCTTGTAAATTTTTCTATTCCATTGTACAAAAAGTATTTCTGGTTAACTATTTTGGTAGCCTCATTTATATTCCCTATTTCTAGAAAGGCTCATGCATATGTTTAATGCATGAATAGTTCCAGGGAAGTCAAGGGGAAAATTTATACCTTTAAAGTTAAGGGTGTGCATACATCTTTACAAAGTGAAAATGGACTTTGCATCTACACCTAAAGGTTTTCTCCAGCCGTGTCTGCCAGAACACACATAACTGAACCAGACTTGCAACACTAGTCCATTATTCCTCCACCTGGAAACTCAAAATCCACCGTGAACTGTACGATCATTATAGATGGCTGTCTTCTTTTTTCCTACTTCTTTCCCAAATAACCGAGAGCGTGGGGCCTGAAAAAATTATTGTAGTGGTTAGGAAAGCACATGCACAGGCACAGCCAGGTGATGATGACTGGAGAAGGATGTCAGGCTGTGCTGGCAGTGGTTTTGTCTCACATTGTGATTCAGAGGCCTGTAGCGGTTCCCACAGGCTCACTGCACAGAGGGGAGTGTCCTCCTGACAGCCTGTGGTGACTGATACTCACTTCCACCTTGTTCTGGATCAAAATCCATGATCTAAACCTCTTCTCTCCCCCAGCCCTTTGTACTCTTCATGCCCTGGTCACGTGGAGCCCCTTCCCACCCAACACATCAGCCATGGTGTTGGTGGCTTAAGGCCACACTGGTATTTTTGCTATAAATGTTCCACAAAAATAAAAATCCAACAAAATATAATAATCTGTGTCACAGGAAAAAAAAGTGGCTGCATTTTTCCTATCTTATTTTTCTTTTCTGCAAGGACAGGCCAGTCAAAGACTCCACAGAGTAGAAGAGTATGCTCAGTAGAAAAGCACAACTGCTGCCTACGTAACATTAAACTATCAAGTAGAAACAACATCTTTTGCTTGGTGATTGCATTCCCTCCCACTCTCACATGAGCCAAGAGGAGTCTCTTGTGTTTACAGCCAGGGAATGGGAGACAAGCGCCGGGCTAGTCTTGGCTCAGCCCCGTTTTTGTTTGTGTTGGACACATGATGACACTCCCCTCATCAGATCCAAGGTCCTAAAAGCAATTTGTTTTCGTTTAAAACCAGTAAAGGCCGTGCTTTCTTACGAGCACACACGCTGGGGAAGGCTGCCCTGCTGACAAAGCAGCTGTCTGTCCTTGGGCTGCAGCTGAGGTGCTGTAGGTCCCATGGCTCCCACCCAAATCAGAAACCTATAAACACAAACTTTCCAAGCTTTTGCTATCAAGCCAGCTATATTCCAGCTATATTCCCAGTTTGGCAACTACAGCTCCCACTTGTCAGCCTTACTGGCCCCTACCAGAGCCACGTGTACACCGGGATCTGCTCACACAGCCCAACTTGCAAGACCGGTGCCTCAATTTGTCATGCTCGTATAATAAATCAATTTATTCCCTTCAGCTAGGGGTTAGTCAGCAAACCCTTACTCATGTGCTTCTCGTACAGCAGGTCCCACTTCCTGGTAGGATTGGTGTGAGTGGAGCTTCCGACTGTGGCCTCACCTTCTCTTTAGGAGAAGCAGCAAGATGAGGTTGGTTTTCCCGAGATATCCAGTCTCTTGTGACTCCTCCCAACCAATAAAGGCTTGACTTTTCTGCCCATGACGAAGAGTCATTGGTTCCAGTGTGGGACCGTGGGGTAGGGAAGGAATGTTGTCCTCCGAGCAGCTGGCTGGGCTGGCCTGGATGTGAGGGATGTGAGGGGCTGAGCTTTCCCTTGCAGCCCCTCTGCCACCCCGGTGCGTGTCCCGGGGGCGTTTGCAGAGGCTCTCTGTGCTGCAGCAGTGCAGGGCACTTTCCCACTGAGCCGTGGGAGATCTTGTCTGTCCTTCTGGACAAACAGGTTGTTGTGGTGAGCGGCAGAGGTCTATCAGGGGTGGCATCTCTCGGTCTGCCCCAGCGGGGCCACGTGGGAGGGCTGTTGCTGGTTATCAGCAGCATCAAAGGCATTGCGCGGGCTCCCTGTAGCCCCTTGGCCCCTTTGGCCCTGCTTGAACCCCACCTGAACTCAGGCTCAGCCCAGGGAGGTCACAAGTGGTCCAGACTGGGGCTTGGAGCAAGAGGACAGTGGCAGGGATCCCTGGGCACTGCTCCTCCCAGGCTCCGGAGGATGGGCTGTAAAATCTCCAGGCCCGTGTGCTCAGCCTGCCTCGTCCAGCTGTGGGAGGAATTTCAGCTGTGGAATAATTTCTCATAGGAAGTGTCTGCCCATGAATTAATGCCTCTAAGAACTAATTATTGGGTAAACTGTGTAAACAGTCCCTGGAGTGCCTCTTCAGTACTCGGCTTTTGGGCTCAGAACAGACGGGGCAGGCAAGAGGATTTTCAAAGGACGCTCTGTCTGGCCAAGTGATGATGTAGGTGAGTCAGTGGTTTTCCCTCTCACAGCCTAAAAAGACAGAGCGGTCCATCATGGTCATTTGAGGTGAAAATTTATAGCTTATTAATTAAAAAAGAAGAAGAAAAAAAAAAAACTGTTTCAAGGCCAGATCATAGATTCTAGGCTGCCATCCAATGTCAGGAAACGTTCCCCTCCCAGCAGGGGATCCAGGCTAAAAGGTTATTTAATACTTTCTGGTTGATTTTCTATTTGGAATAAGTGCCTTAAAAGATTGGGTTTGGCCTGAGAAACTGTTTGCTTACCTGGCACCTGAACTTCAGTGATAAAGTTTAATGTCCTCCTCTGAGTATTCCCACAGCACACAAAGGAGACTTCATGCAGTCCCACTACCTATAAATCTGACCTTTCTAAAAAATAAAAAAAAAATCAAAATCAGATGTTGCTCATTATCTCCTCCAACTTCTATCTACCCGTGAACATCCAAAAGTTTTAAAAGCCCTGCTTAAGCAGGTCTCCACTCCATTGATGGAATATCCTTTAATATTTTATAGCTCTGACTTGCACTTCTAAAAGTACTAATTAATCTCACTAGATAAAAACTGGCACAAAATGGCACAAGTGAGAATAGCTCCATCCTTCCTCACAGCAATCGTGTGCCAGCTCATCTTGGAGCATGTAATGATTTACTGTAATAGTTTTAGGCCCATAATGGGGCCAATAACTGGCATCTGGAAGCTGTGAGGCTCTTTCCCAATGGATGCCATTCACATATAGTTATTTAATTAATTAACAGCTCCACTAGCATAAGCCAGTAAAGAGTCTATTAAAGTTTTGGTTGTTTTTTGTTGGTTTTTTTTAATATCTTCCAAAGTAAGAACATATGCTGCACACTGCTTTTCCCTTGGAGAGTGCTTAATGTTGCAACCTGTTTATCTTATGACTGATTTTCAAATTCCACCTTAACCAGCTGCTTTTTGCTCGACTTTAGGATTCAGCAGAGAGCGAATTGCCGAGCTCTCAGCAGGAGCAGTGGAATAACATTCTACCTGCATGTGCTCATTCCCGTGCGAGGTGCCAAACCCCTGCAATGGCTGCCTGGCTGCCTCTGTGCTGTTCCCAGACCTTACACGTGATGCATTTTCACTTGCCCATTTCTCTGCTGAAAAGAAATAAAATAATAATTATAATGATGAAAAAAAAAATCAAAAATCGAGGTGTGGAGTTCATTTGGAATAAGGAGAAAATCAGTGGGAAAACAAACCCCAGCGGACACTGGAGGGAGTTTGTCGAGTTTGTAAAACGCGTTTTGAGAGCTCAGTCCCATGTGAAATGTGGAAAAGCCATCAGGGGCCATAAAGCCAGCAAGGATGGGTTTGGTCTGGTTACAGTGCCAAAGGATTTTGCTTCCCAAATGAGGATTCCTATTCCTGAGGCGCAATTAAATGCAAACCAGGTCCTAATGGGTGCTGTGTCTGCAGGGGGGTGAAGGGCTGTAGTCCTCCCTGCTTCTGCAAGGAGCTGGAGTGGGAGGTAAGAGCAGCTCCCCCTGGCACTGCCCGGGCACACTCACCTGCAACGTGCAGCTCCAGCCTGTGCCACGCAGCACGCGGGATCTGAGGAGCTGCCCCACGAGGACGAAGTAGACATGAAACTGGAGAAGCTCTGACAAGACAGGAATGTCATTTAACAGTGACTGTCAAAAGTAAGCCCTGCTAACGTGGCAGGGCACAGCATCAGCTCCCTGGCACCGGGCTGTGATATATAGGACATGTCTAAAGTTACATAATCCTTGATGCAGAATCCTTTTCTCTTCCCTGGCTCTAATGTGTTGTGTCGTTCCTCCTCCTGCTCTCCCTCCCACCGGCCCTGCAGCACAGCCT
This sequence comes from Myiotriccus ornatus, assembly GCA_036023395.1. Classification (NCBI taxonomy): domain Eukaryota; kingdom Metazoa; phylum Chordata; class Aves; order Passeriformes; family Tyrannidae; genus Myiotriccus; species Myiotriccus ornatus. Next base: position 5,945,515 of record JAYRBT010000082.1, on the reverse strand, counting down.
TCTGCCTGCAAGGCTTTTGCCCTGGTGTGCTTCAAGGCTCTGGAAAAACAGCAGAGCCCTGGAGCAGCTGTCACCCTGAGCCCTTCAGCTGGTGCCTCATCCCTGTGATCCACCATGGATTGTCCAAAGGGCTGCCAGAAACCCAGGGGAAGCCAGCAAGAGCTTGGTTTGATACCCTTGTGGGAGAGATGTCAGGTTTGCTCTGCCCAGATGTCAGGTATGGACAGGGAAGAGCCAATCTTTGTAACTGTGACGTTTCGTGCTCCTCCCCAGGTAGAGCCCCAGGCCTGACAAGCCTGGAAATTTCAGCACCCAGCTCACTCCCAAGTCCCATGGGCCTCTGAAATTGCTCTTCAGCCCAAACCCCCTGAAGCAACCAGTCTGTCAGGGCTGCTGGGTCACGGCAAGACCTCAATGGCAGGTCCTCCTCTGTTACCTCCTTCCAAAAGGTAACGGCAGTCGCTGCTGCCTCAGAGACAGAGCAGGGACTGTAGGGGAGAGGGTTCCCACTTTGAGGCAGTTGCTTAATGGTCAAATTACTCTCCAGAAAGCAGCACATGGAGTAAGTCCCTCCTCCTGTAGAGAACATTCAAATACACATCTCCTCTGCTTTCCCCAGTGGTGCCTCACCCCTGGGATAACGCACTCACCCCCTGGGATAACGCACTCACCCCCTGGGATAACACACTCACCCCCTGGGATAACGCACTCACCCCTGGGATAACATACTCACCTCCTGGGATAACACACTCTCCTCAGCAGGAGGAAGAAGGGACACTCTGCCTTCACTATTCCTTGTGTCCCTATGACCTGTACTCTGCACAAACTCCATCAGAAGTCCCTGAAGCAGAGGCCAGAGCTCAGGATCTCTCCTCCCAGCAGTGCCGTAACCAACAGGCCATGCAAGGTCACCTCAGCTAACTTCACGTATTAAATATCCAAGTACCTACATGTCTCCCACAGGGAGCAGGGAAACAGGCATTTCCTGTCCTGAAAGGAGACAAATCTCTCTCTTGAGTTCCTTTTCCTCTCCACTGACTGTACGTGGAGCCTGGGGTGACTAATGCATTCTTTGAAGTCCAGTTGTTCAATATCTACATCAGGGCTGATGAGTTCTCCCTCTCCTCCCTCCAACCTGTCCCTGTCTTCTCTTTCTATCCCAGTAAACCTTTCATGTTGCTGCTGCTCTAACAGGAAGGCCTGGGAGCGTGCAGCTATCCTAATCCCCTGCAGAACTGCTGAGAGTTAGGGGTTGGAGGGCTCACTCTGGAACTGGGGGCTCAAACCATCCCCAGGAGTTCTCCTGTGACCCAGAGACCCCCCCCCAGCAGGGGGGCTCCTGATGGGAGGTTCCTGATATATGGTTTCCTTTCCCAGTTTATTTTCACGGACAAGACTGACCACTTCTTGGTGCTTCACAACAGATGCTGTAGACACCAATGTTCTGCAAAGAACTGTAAAAAATATTAATTACTATGGTAATTAATACCCCGTGGGTGCTTTGTGCTTTTGTGGAAAGCAAAGCAACTATAACCTTGTTTAACTGTATGCTCTGTTTTACTCATTTGTCCTGCTCTACTATTCCAATTAATATACTCTTTAAATGTGACTTAGGCTTAATATTACTTATCTCCAAAATATTAGAAGCATCCCACATGACTTCAGGTTTCTTGATTAGTCTTCATTTACAGATAAATTACCTCAAGGAGGAATGAAGGTGAAGTACATATATCGGGAATTTAAAGTAAAACACCTCTAACAGATTTTGCAACTAAACTAAAACCCTGCAGCAGAAAATCCAAAGTACTCATACCTGAAGTTAAACTTCAAATCCAATCCACTTAAGTTTTGAGTCATAGAAGGATTTGGATTGAGAGAAACATTAAAGATCATCTAGTCTAATCCTCTGCCATGGATAGAGACATGTTCCACTAGACCAGGTTGCTCCAAGCCCCATCCACCCTGGCCTTGAACATTTTCAGGGATGGGGCATCCATGACTACTCTGAGCAACCTGTTGTGGTGCCTCATCACCCTCACAGTAGCAAATATATTTATTCCCTGTTAGAGTTTATTTCAAGAGAAAACCCCACATTCTACCATAAGCCTCAGGAAAAAAGATTTGACCAGCTCCAGCCATAGATTTTGACCTCTGCAAGGTCCAAAGACCCAGTGTGGGACCTTTGTGTTCCATCTTCACACCTCCACATCCAGCCTCTAGACCAACCTTCCATTTTATTCCTAAGTCTGCAAACACATTAGATTGAACCTCTGAAAGTATTCAGAGGTTCTGTGTTTCTCTGCTGTGGAAGAAAACCCAGTTCACAGCCTGAGAAACTCCCTGGGATGGAAACACAATGGTGTGATTTTCTGTTTCCAGGAGTGTCGCTGGAGGATCAGCGGGCACCGTTAAACCACGTGACAGAACTTTCCCTGGACATATGCTGTATAATGTAAAAACACTCAAAGGATTAACAGCAATCAGGGATATATCTCTGTGCACACACAGCAAATCTACAAAGAAGGGATTAGAGGTATAGGATATGAACTTGCAAGGAAAAAAACACAGTGGAGCCAGAAATGAAATCATAAGAGAAAGGTTATTCCTGTATTTGTAAAATTGTGTACAGATCCTTGTGTTCCATGATGGCTTGTTTGCATTGCAGCAATGTGTAGAAATCCCTCAACAAGGGATCAGTCACAAGCTGCTGGGTTTTGTACATGCTGATCACAAAAAAGAGTGTCTGCCCTGGAGCTTGCAGGCCAAGAGCTATTTCTTGCAAGTGCATCCACATGGTTGTACTGTCGACGTGTGGAAACCCAGTCCCAGGCGTTAGCCCAGAAGAGTTATTTAAACAAGAAACAACTTTATCTTTTCGATGCTCATTATTAAAATAAAACACCCTTGTGAATTTTAAGAAGACCCATGCACTCCCTGGCTGGCTTTACCACATCACCCTCTTATCTAGAAAGTTTTTCCTAATGTCAAACCTAAATTTTATTGGCTGTAAATGAAGCTGATTCCTTCTTTCCCTATCCCCCAGTGAGCATGGGGAAAGATTTATCACCATCCTCCTTACAATAAACTTTAACATATTGCAAGATTTTTATCACAGCTCTTCTTTAGACTCTGCTGTTCCCAGACTAAACAAACAATCCTTTCAGCATTTCCTCCTAGGTTGTTCCTTCTACGCCTCTGATATTTCTCGTGTATCTCTCCCCTGGACTCTCTCCAGTTTGTGTACATTTTTCTTGCAGCGCAGTACCCAAAACTGGACACTCTATTCCAGCTGAGGCCTTACCGGTGCCAAGTGGAGTAGAATAATTATCTCCTGTGTCTTAGGTTGCAGTCACACATCCTGTTCTGCCTGCAGCTGAGCTGGGTGAAAAGTTTATTTCTTTTCACCCACTCCAGCTGCTTATCACCACCCCTCAGCTGCAGGCTCTCCCCCTCCCAGGTCAACTGCATAACTGCCAGAGGATCCCTCCCAAACACAATCTGGGTAAATGATCCAAGTTAGAGGCAGTAACTCAAATAACAGGGCTTTTCTGATCACCTGTTTAATAGACCCAGGTAATGCTGAGGTATAAGCAGATACAAAGAAGCTGAAACCCGAGGTGGGAGGAGATGATGAGCAACAGGGTTATGGATGGCACCTTTTCCTGCTGGAGGAACTGCAGCCAGAAAAGGACACCTGATATTGTTCTTATTACTCAGACTTTTGTCCCCTCCACACCCTGAGTCCCTCCTGATGCTGCTGCCCAGTTGGGAAATCCTCTTTTTGTATTTCTCCTCTCTAAGTTTTGTGGTTTACACTTAATCATCAGGCTGATTTTAAAGCATTTTTCTCCATTATCAATGCCCTTTTAAATTCAGATTTCGTTGTCTCAAGTAAGACCATCCCAAAGAGGTATTTTGTAAGCACATCCCCTGTTCTCACACCCAAGGTGGGTATGAAAAAGACAAAGAGAACAGCAAGGTTTGGCTGAAAAGCTGCCCTGGTGTGGCAGCAATGCCTTCACAGCCTTCACCTACAGGTTCTCATCCACTTCTGCACCCACCAGAGTGACCAAGTGTTGTGTCAGCTCACAGCCCTGCACAGAATGGGGTCGTAAGGGTCACCAGTGTCACAGGGCAAATTCCTGCTGCTTTCCTCCACTTGCTGTGCCTGTAGACCTGGCAGGAGCCGACTTGGGCTTTTCCCACTGGCAGGAGAAATACAGAGGAACAACTTGGAAGTTCTGCACTGACTAGACTGGAGATGACCTTTTCTTTTCCTGATCTGTGGCTTCTGCAAAGGTGTGATGGAGGCCTGAGCTGGCTGCTGATCTGTGTTGCAGATTTTCCGCTCCCCTGCAGAACAGTGTTTCGTGCTCTGAGGAATCACGACTTGGAAAAACAACAGTACTGCTGAGGACTAAGGGCATTTCTATACCACCCAGGACCACCAGACACAGTGACAACAATTAGTGACATCATGACCCTGAGGGACTCCCTCCCACAGGTGATGTTTCCCTGTGCTGTTTAGACAGAATTATACCTGTTTTGCTTTGTTGCCTTCAGCTCTGGGCATACCTTCATCCCACCCTTTGCTTATCCATGCATCCTTTCCCTGTCCATCTTCATTCCCTTTTTCCTGCCCTTCTTGTTTACTTTCCATCTTCTTCCACTGAAACTTCCCTCCAGCAGCTCCCTTGTTTTCTCAGGCTCCCCTGTGGCACCTCTCCATTCTCCTGGCACCACCACGGCCCCATTAGCCGCAGGCACAGCTGTGGAGACCGTTCATGCCACAAACCCTCTCTGTTTTCTCAGGCTCTCTGGAAGCAGAGGGTTAGGTAGTGTGAGCTGATGGCAGGGTGAAGTAATAGGAGTAGAGATGAGGTGAAATTCTTGTTCTGCCTTGAACACAGACTGCCAATCACGCCATAATAGATAGTGGTTCTAGGCAGGGAACAGCTTTTCAGCCCACCAGAATTAGACCATTAAATGGAATTTCCTCTATGGGCTAATCAGGATTTGAACCCATTTCTCTGGAGATAAAAGGCGCAGCTCAATCTCCTGGTTTGCGAGGTCATCTGGAATACAAATCAACTTTCATGTATTCATTTGAAATGTTTTTATGGAAGGGATATTTTTCTTTTTTTTTTTTCAATCTGCTTGTTAGTGCCTTGTGCCTAAACTTGAGCTGTGAACTGACTTTTTCTCACTAGAGGCTAAATAAAGTACTGTACTGTTTTTATAAATGTCCCAAGCTTTGCCAGAAGGCTGGCAGTGAAAGAGGCTGGCAGGAGACAGGCACTGTCTCTGTTCTGTATCACGGAAGTAAGCCCAAGGACACCGGCCAGTGCCTCCCATCCGCGGGAATGCGACCAATTAACGCGCAGATGATGTCATTGGATGGCAAAAGCACTTCCCTCGCAGCTCTCCCTGCTCTGCCAGCTCCAACCTTCAGTGTATTTTCCTCAGTCTGGTCCATGTACTGTAATAACTAAGTCAACTGGAAAAAATATTGAAGAAAAGACTGAGGAAAAACAGAGTGTAGGGGCAGCTGGAGCCAGCAAAGAAGGCACACTGAGAGCTATAAAGACGCTTTGTGCAGCAGCTTCTCTCAACTTCAGGATATTTAGTTCCACGGGAGTTGGAGAAGATGGGTAATAAGCTGGCCTTTATTTTGAGGGATATCCCTTGTAATCTCAGCTGCATAAAGATCAGTCTTTGGGCATGTGGAAACAGTGCTAACAGTATCTCTCTTTCAGTACCTCCTGCTGCTCACTCCATTGAATGGCCTTGGCCCAGCAAGAGAGGAAAAAAGCCTTCCATCCCAAAACAGTCATCAGTCTGAGGGAAAAGAGGTGATGAAAAGAGGTTGTGAGTGATGAAGTAATTATTTATAGAAAGATACATGACCACAGCACTCAGGTGCCTGCTCAGGAACAGGGCCCAATACTGCTAATCCTGAGTGGGAGGCAGATGTGCCTGTGCCTTCCCTGCCCCAAAGCACCTGGAGCAGGCGAAGGGACAACACCTCTGGGCTTCATGGACATGAACCACCCAGTGCAGAGGGTCAGGGAGCGCCAGCCTGGGCATGGGATGCGGCTGCTCCAAGGAGCCACGAAGGTGAGGGTCAGTGAGGGACGTGGCCAGGCTCAGATGCAGCTGCGGCATCACTTGGGCAAGGAGCAGGGCTGAGGCCTGGAGCCCTGGCAGCTCCAAGTGAAGGGGTCAGTCGCCAGTGGGACCTCTCCCAGCTCATCCCACATGCTCCTTTTCCAGCAGCCTGCTCCCAGGTTGCAGCCACGCCACATCTGAGCTGGCCTGGAGCACTGGCAGCCAAACCCTTGGAGATGGGAAAAGGTTTTACAGAGGCAGTCAGTGCACCCTCGGTCTGCATGCACCTGTGTAACTAAATACTCGTGGAATTGGCCTACAGAGGAGACCACTCCAAACAAACTATGAGTCAAGACCTCCAGATGGAGTCGAGACATCCCAGTGGCCATGGGCAATGTGGGATATTTGCAAACTGGTTTTTTTATCGTTGTGGATCAATACATGCAGTGCTGATTATGCACATGTATGAATTCAGATTGGCTTCGTGTGATTGTGAATCTATGCATGCAGTGCTGATAGTTCATGGAGAAAAATTCCAACCAGTCCTGTGTCACTCTGAATCAACATACGTAGTGCTGGTTACACTCATCCAAGTTCTTACATTTTGTAGCTGATGGGGAGAGCCAAGCTTTGAGCACGGATGGGAAGAAGAAGCAGCCCTACAGCCATTGAGCAGAATGTCCCAGGGACCAATATGTTAAATTGATCAAAAAAACAAGCTTAAAATTTTACTTGGAAAGAAATTCAAATTAAAATTGCCTTGAATGTATCACAAGGGAAGGAGGCTCGCAGTGTTCTGTTGTGCTGGGCAAGCCAGCAAATGTTCACACTTCCTTTTAACCACAGTCACCTGCACACAGTTAGAGAACATTTTTTCTACCCTCATCATTTTGCTCCCAAGCCATTGCTTTTCTGTTCTACCTCCATTACAAAACTGGCTTCAAACCATCTCTCAAGTTCAATGTGACAGAGATGAAGAGCAAAGAGACACCAGATTGCTGTGGGGGCTCTGGCTGATGGGACATCACTGGTAAGACTGCTAAGACTAAGGGGGAGCAAAGAGGCCCAGGTTTTTCAGATGGAATTGGAAGGTTCCAGGGGACTTATCTCTGCCTTGTGAAACACTTTGCAGATCTTCCAACTGGTAAAATGTAAAGTGACACTAAGTGAAATAAGCTACTTTATAATTCAGCTATAAGTATCTTCAAGAGCCATATGACGAAATTCTAAATTGTTTAATAAAATAAAAGTTCTTCTTGTTCTAGAAGGGTTTTCTCTTTAATGGATACTTCAGATGTTCAGTTAAATGTATTGTGACCAATGTAATTATCATTTGCCTGTATCTCAAAATTGTCTAATCAAGCACTAGTGGGCTGAGGAGTTAATACACACAAGTAGAGATACTGAACTCTCTTCTTGTGGATTTCTCTTCCATTTCCACTCACCAGAAATATAAAAAATGTGGAAACGAGGGCTATGCATAAGAGTATAAGAGGAAAATTAGCAGGAAATGAACACTCATTCAGGTGTCATGAAGGCTCAAAAACTAAAAGTAAGGTTGGGCATAACTTCACTGCAGGAGGACAGGAAAGCGAATCAAGTGGAGGAAAGAAAGGAAAACAAGCAAAACTAACTACTTTTAGAATGGAAGTTTGCCCATGTAATGAAAGGGATTACATCATGTTTGTCTGCAGTAGTGAAGGGCTGAACTCAGTGACCTCAGATATCCCTTCCAGCTTCTCGGGCACACAGATATCATTTCACTGAGCACAAAAGAAACACCTGACCCCGCTTTCTTCTGCCACAGAACCAAACAATGCAGCTGTCTGTGGGCAGGAGGAGCAATTTATGTACTGAGTGCTTTTTTAGAAGGGTAGTCAGAGTTTATCCCTGCTCCTTAACCTCTGGATTTAGACAGAATTTAGACACCTTAGTTCCAGAAGTGCCAAAGACAGCACTGCCTAAACCACCATCACTGCCTAATCCCCGAGGGGCCCTGGTCAGTCTCCCACCTAAGCTCTTCTCCAACCTAGATTTAGGCCAAATCCTACAAATAACTTGAAAGATTACTGGAAGAGCACACTTAGAAGACACTGACAAACAGAAACACAGTGATGGGGTGGAGTCTCTGCCCATCTTTTTCACAGCTGTTTGGACACATACTCAGGAAGCAGGAAAAGGGCACTGCAGGTTCTGCTCAGCTTAGTGCCCCTCTTTCTCAAAGCAGAGTGGACCCAGGTCAGTTTGGCACCCAATAAAAGAGCTGGAGCTTCAGTGAGGGAAAGGGAGGGGAGCAATGGCAAACGCAGCATTTAGCACTGGCTACATCCCCCCAGTGCCTCTTTGCCCTAGGAAACCAGGCTGGCTTTTTGCCTCACTCTCTGCATGTGAAGCTCACGTATCTAACCAAGGTGACCTGGCTTGTCCTGCTGGAGTCAAGTCACCTAATTTCAGCCGCTGCGATGACTAATGGGGGCCTAAATTAGGTGGTCGTTTGTCCTGAGCTCAGCTCCTTAGCCCAGGTTCCCTGGTATAAGGTGACTTGCAATTAGCAGCACTGTGACTAACTGGTTAATAATAGTTTCAGGTTGTGCTGCTGTGACTTTACAAGTATTTCAAAATGCCACTGAGCTTTACTGAGCACTGCTTTTCCCTGCGGATGGAAGGAACAGCCTCTGCCAGCCCCATGTACCAGGTATGTCTGTCAGCAGTGCTAATTCACCACAAATATTGTTTCCCTCTCTGTAGATGCCTTCTCTGTCTCTCCTTCAGCAGGCAACAACCACACTGTTCTTCCCATTTCTCGGAGTAGCTGGAATTCAGCAGAGTACAATATCCCTTCTTTGGTATTTTGCATTGTTACTTTTGTATGGCCGTTTTGGGAAAGAAATGGGTTGTATGGGCTGCCTGCAGAAACTCTCCAAGAGCTGTTGTTCCTGCTGAGTTCCTGCTGGCAGTGTGGAACAAGCAGGCTCCAGAGCCTCCCTCTCTCTCTCCCAGAGGCAGGATCCAGCTCTGGCAGTGTGTGTGGCTGCACCCCGGCATCCCCCCGGCTCCGAGCACCGCGGCTGCGAATGCCAGGTGGATTCAGAGGTGCCCTCTTAGCCTTCCTCCTGTTTCTTTTTCCACCCCAAATTTTAACTCTGTCAGCACAGACAGGTGCAGACAGATGTGAGCTCACCCTGCCCGTGCTCCAAGCCAACCGGACTCGTGCCAGCCCCTGTCTGGGAGCCACAGGGCTGTAGGAGCGTGGCTCGCTGCCCAAGCTCGTACGCCTGCTCGGAGGCCTGGGCAGAGGGAGCCCGTGTGTGTCTGCACAGAGCCCAGCAGCCTGCCCTGGAAAGCTGAGGCCCAGCTACCTCTCTTGAATAAGACAGATTTGTCTTAAATGTGGATACAGGTGTGAAAGAAAAGGGCTCTGATAACTTCAGGAAAGGTCCCGTTATCTTTGTTTGAAACTGCCACGGGTCAGCCCAGCAGAAGCCCCAGGAAAAGCACACTAAAAGCAAAGATGCTGGGAGCTGGCTGCCTCCTTACCTCTGCTCTGGCCCTCCCAGCCCAGATTGCCTGTGTTTACCTCCCTTTCCTGGAGGGAAATGGAGCATAACGTGCACTTTCCTAATGCAATTTTGGCCAGCAGCTATTGCTTGAAAGCTCTGTGGTGGTCTGACATTAAAAAATTATAAATCTGTTAAAAAAGGTAACACTTTTCTAGAACACAGTCACACATTATATCCTATTTTGATAGAAAGAGAACTGCACCAGCATCCTTCAGCCCATATGTGGGGATGTCAAAAAAAGAATAATTTTCAAAAGAAATTCCTGGCTGCTAATAAAAAGTTTACTCTCTGGTCCTTCGTGTATCAATATGGTGACTCAAGGCTGTCTCTGGTGCAATATACAAACACACTCAGTGTTTTCTGTGCAACAGCTACTTGGCTTACCATGCTAAGACATGACTTCCAGTGTTTATGGCCAGGTGGAAAATGTCCAGCAAAAAAGTCCAGTGTCCATGTGCCACTTTTCTCAGAAAGATAAGGAGAATGAGGAAGGGAGCTAGTTCTTCATTTGGGCTACCTTCAGATAAAAAGTTTCTGACTGAATTTGTACTTGGTAATCAAAGGTCACCCTGTCCTAAAACTCCAATGAGCTTCACATCCAAAAAAATCTTTTTTTTCCCCTCTCTTTCTCTCTAACAATTATAATCCATTTGGTGGAATGGGAATGACAGACAATTCTCATACAGCTAAACAGTCTTCATGAAGATCATCTCAGGACTCTTTGAAAAGCAGAGTGCTATTCTGAGATCTGGCCATGACTGATAGATACTCAAAATTTCAGTGATGTTTTGTTAACTGGAGGAGCCTTTCTATTGTAATCTGTCTCCACACAAACCTGTAGAGAAGTTAATAAGAATAAAAAGAAATAACTTAAATCTTCAAATCCTTGAAAGAAAATACGGAGTAGAAATTGCAATTGCTGGATGTTTTCCTTCTGCATCTGAACGGGTCAGCATGGAAAAAGGAGCACCTGGAACAAAAAAGGTCACTACATCATTGTGATCCCAGAGGCTGCAGCTATCCCTGCATATCCTTGGGGAAGTCCATACTGAAAAGGCTGCACAGTGCTGAGATGCTTGAAAAATTATTTGGGTTGTGGCATGTAACAAACATCTATTCATTAAAGTCTTGCAATTGTGACCCAGCCCTTCATCTTGCACAAGATCTATAAAAAAGGCTGAGTGACTATAAATGTGTCCCTTGGAGCAAATTATGGAAGACATTATAGGAAGACTGGTTTCTAGCCAGCTTTTCCAGCTTAATGAATTCCTTTCAAGGATGTGTGAAAGCTCCATTGAGACCAATGGTGAGTATCCTTGGACTCCTCTAGGAAGATTTTATAAGGGGTCCCAACTATTGTATTCTTATTTTTCTTCTATTTTCAGAGAGCAGTTAGAAAATGATTTGAAATGGTAATGCTGCAGTTCAAACACTTTTCACTGTGAGAACAGACCTAACTGATCTTTGAAGAGTCAGCAAAAGGCTTGTGGGCAGATTCAGTTTTATTGTGGTCATGATAACTGTGAAAATCATTACAATTTATGTGCTGCCCACTCTGGAAGAGATAAAAAATGTTTTCCTGCATCTTCCATATTAAAACCCCATTAATTTAATTAATGTACAGATTAGGACTTGCAGTGTCTTCCTACAGACATCAGCTATACATGGACCTGGAATGGGAATACCGAGAGTCAAGGAAGACTTTGCTCGGATCAAATACCTGTAGGTACCTTATATTATGATTCTTCTTGCAGCAAAAGGACTTTCATCTACACATTTACCGTGTTATCAGCTGACTTCACATATTTTCTGTTTCTCCATTAAGAGAGTGAGGAAGATAATGATCTGCAGTGTTTCTCTCTCTGGAGACTGGTTTGCTCTTTCAGAATCCATCGCTTCAATCACTCCTGCCCAAGATGTCGGGGTGAGTGGGGGAGGCGAGGGACAGAAATTATGAGCTACATAGAGAGAACCTACAAAGGGCAATCAATGGGAAAAAGAGGGATGTTTCATCTGGGAAGGAAATGGCACAGGGCAATGGGGGAAAAGATGGTAAAGAGAGAGAGCAGTGCATAATATGCAGACAGAAAAGGTGGGGGATGAAGGAATGGAATAAAAAAAAAAAGAGGATATGAAGTTTTAGCTGCAAAGTTCATCACACGTTCTTTGCTTGTGTGTTGTCCCACCCAGTTGTACTAGAACATCCTGATATTCAGCTTTTCACTCAGGTACCAGAGCAAGTCACAAGGCACATGGAGTTAACAAGTGTTGCACTCGCCAGCACACGCCAGACCGGCCGCTCACACCCTGCTGGACCTGGTCAGATTGGCTCCTGTAACTGCTGCTGGTGCTTCTGCCCAAAGTGCCACACAAAGGAAAGGTCTCGTTGTTATTCAAGGAGAGGGACACACAAAGACAGGCGTTGTCACACGTGGCAGAAGTTACAGACACACACTAAAACACACGACATGACACAGGTTACAGGCTGACTGTCAGGGGAGCTGCCACCTACAGATCCTTCTGGCCTTGGGTCCATAAGGCCTAAAATGTTATGTGTTTGTACAGAAAAGACCTGTGCATCAGGAGTATCTTCCTACTGTCTACATTAATGGCAACAAGCAAGAACAAGTCCTTCACCCAGTTTGGAAAGCCAAGCAGTAGATTCTAAGCATTTCCCTATTTCATTGTTTTTTCAGACTACTGAGAGAGGAAAATTAATTCCCCATGTAATTCCATTGAAATCTAGTATATTAACTGAGGGACTGCATCTATTTAAGCCTGTACCAATATCTGAGAGATGAATTTAGGCCCTGAATGTGTTGGCTGATGGCCCTTTACTGGGAGATGAACTGGATTGCTTTACTGGGGAGACTCCCCAGCCATTGGGAGCGACAGTGGGGAGTGGGAAGGAGGAAAGGGAAGCAAAGAGCAGAACAGAGTGTTGAGACCACAATAATTAATGCTTAGTGAGGCAGAAAAGGAGACAGACTCACAGGACAGCAGTTCTAGCATTTTAATTCATATGTTGTGGAGTTTCAAAGTCAAATTGATGGCTTGAACGCAGCTTTGTCTACACAGAGCTGTGCCACAAGGAATTTACACACTTTCCATTATTTAAAAAACAACAACCAGCATTTAAATTGTCCTGCCAGACCAACAAGAGCCCTGTCACAGGCTGCCATGGAAGCAGGGACAATACAGGTGGGAAAAATCTTTTAAACCTTACTCATTTTAGATTTTAAAAATACACCTGAGGTTGTTATCCCAGCACCAGAGACCTGCACAGGTGAGAGTAAGAGACAGCTCATTTCAATAGAGGGATGATGATTTGGCTATATTTGAAAGTAATTAGAGATAACAGAGCTAGAAAGAAGCTGGAGAAGATTAAAAACAAAGTTCCTCTTTACAGAAACTAACATAAAAAATGCAGACCCTTCCAATGTTTTTGCATATCTGTTTCCAAGTTATTTAAAAGTTCTTGAGGCTGAAGAATGTACCTCTTGCAAGATACAGATTTTTCACAGCACCTTTAACTTAGAGATAAAAAATATAAGTCCACAGCTTTAAATAACATGCTCATGATGCACAGAAATCAAGAATCAACAATGGTTTCTTGAGCTTTCTATGGGGGAAGCAGTTTAGAAGCAAAGTGTCAGTCTCATGGAAATTACCACATGGAAATTACTGCTGAATTCAAGGGCAAAATTAATAACAGGGCCAGTGTAGGGGCAGTGCAGGATCAATTGAGCTTCTTTAGTTCTTTGAAAATATTATCCAATTTTGGTCACAGTTTTATATTTGTGAAACATAAAACCTTCCTCATTATTCTGTTGAGTCACGTAGAAGTTGAGTCTCAGAGACTTCTACCTTTTTTAAAATTTGGAGTTAGATTTTGTCAGAGTCATTTGTAATTTTGTCACTCCCAGAATGGATTACACAATAATTTAGGGCAAACACAGAGGGACCTTTGGGACCATGAGTCTGTGACTGCAGAGAAGTTTTGACCAGTGTGCCCACACAACACTCAGACTCCACTCAGTGCTTTGGATACTCCTTCAGTTCTAGGTATAATTTGTACTTTTAGTATAAATTATATATCCTGCTATGCTGTCTTTGATAATTTGGAACTCCATTTAAATATTATGCCTCCTTCAAATCTGAATTATTGCTATTGGGAGCTTTTTTTTTCCCAAAACCAACAGCTGAGTATTTTTGGTTTGCACATCAAGACTTGGCACATTTTGGGCTTCTTAAGTCAAACCTGCCATTTTCAATGTTACTGTATTTCCATATTTGTATTTTTTTTGTTGTTGTTGCTTGCCCCTTTGTTGCTGCATTGGCAGAGGTGGGGGATTCCTTGTTTCTCGATGGAGCTTCACAAAAGGCAGATCACCTCCCAAGACTGGAAGCCAGAACATTCCTGGTTTTACAGGTTTTTGAGCACAGACGTGCCAGTCTGTGGGGACTGAGGAGTGCTGCACACCCTCCAGCCCTGTCAGGCTGGGGGTGAACCCAGAGATGCTGCACAACAAAGTAAATAGGAAAATGTGCATGTCTGAAAAGAGAATTATCACTGAGTTATAATGACTGATATGCTTCCCTGGAAAATGCAACCTGGTGCGGCACTTTGTTCAAGCACTTTTTTTCCCAAGTCGCTATTTCCAGCTCCAAATGTTCCAGAACTACAGTTTGACCCTCAAAATCATAAGCCTGTCTGTAGGATGATAAATGTGGAGCTCTTTTACTGTGCTTTCTGTTTTTTGAGCTGTTAGGGTGCACCTGGGTCACACTTGCAAGCTTTATACTCTAACCATTAGGACTAGAAGCTTACTTTAAATTAAAGGAAGAGGAAAGCTGAGTTTCTAACCTCATTACACAACTGTAGTAGCTGGAGTGTAAGTGAAACATCAAACATCACAAGACTTGTGATAAAATCATAAGTGCTGACAACATCAATTTATAGTAGGAGGTGGGATAGGAGGGGAAACTCAGGGCAAATGGATTTACTTTTTATCTTAGTGTTTTTACAGGCTGTCTACTTTTATCTTTAATCAGAAGTTTTCAGTGGCAGTTCTTTCTTGGCGTATCTGTGCATGACATTAAAAGGTCACTTCTGCATTAATACCTGATGCCATTTGCTAACTGCATCTTTCTATCAGAGATTACATGAAAAGGTGGGTGTACTGATGGTACACCTGGTGCTAATATCACAGCAAAGAGGTATTATGGAAGTACAGGTCGTGAGTGCATGGCTCAAACAGCACTGAGAGGAATTCCAGTCCCCCGTTGTGTGTGTGTGAAGAATACAGGATGTTTCTCACAGCTGTGATATTTACTGCCTGAGCAGACAATATTGTATTGAGAATTTCCCAGTAAAGCTCCACATTCTTTGTGAAATGGGTTGTTTAAGGGCATTGCTTGCTGGATCTTTTATGCCTGAAAATTACCTCAATGAAAAATAATGTGGAAACTCACAAAGCTAGGTATAGTTAAACCTTTCATTGTAATAAATTGGCTGTAATTAAGCCAAGTAATTAACGGAGTGCTATGATTATAGATCAACAGACTGGCCAGATCAAGAATTCAGGTCAGTCTTAAGTGATGCCAAAGTGGCAGGGGTGACAAAGTGGTCAGCTGTCCCTCCACTATTAGAGGTAGTTTCCAAACTGTGTTTTTAAGGCTTGAAAAGCTCCAGTTAGAGGGAACTGTGTAGTCACCAGTCCTTTCAACCACATGCAGAGGGTTGTCAGTGGCAGGTTTCTTGGTCACCCACCTGCTGTCACTGGTCTGAAAAATGCCGGGGCAGCAGAGTGCCCAGTTAGGAGGCACTCCAGCTCCACCACAACGAATACTCCTGCTCTCTCGTGATAATCCCAGGATTTAAAGCAGGAGCTGAGCCTGGCTCAAATGGCCAGCTCGGTCCAGCTGCTCTGCACAGCACCAGCGGTCCAAGCTGAGAGCGCTCAAGTGAATCTCATGGTGACAAGCCAAAGGTTTTCATATGATGTCATGCTGATATTGAACATCTTCCACTCATTAAACCGGCCCCCAGTCCCGTCTGGGCGGGACAGAGTTCTTTAGTTCAGGGATGATTATGTTGCTGACTGGAAGGAGAGGCACAGCCCCTGAGTGAACTCAGAGGAGGTGCTGAGGGTCTGCAACGTGGCCCTTGTCGCAGCAGAAAGGATTCATTCCAGCGCTGTCCCGGCAGGAACAGACCTGCTTCTCACTCTGCACCCCTAAGCCTGGGATCCATGCTTGGTGAGAGGGCAGCAGGGCTGTCCAGGCCCTCTACCAGGCACCTTTTGTCCACCCTTTAAGCCCCAATATCAGCCCTGCTCTCACGAAGCTGTAACTCTGCACTCTGGACTAATATCAGCACTAGGAAAGGAGACAAAGGCAGAAGTCAAAACAGGGGAAGATCTCCCTTAAAGCTTCCTCCCCCCCTCCCTGTATCAGAAGTGTACATTGAACCACATATTTTTCCCCAAAGAAATAATGTTAAGCTGGAGTTATGTAAAGAAATCAGAATACTACAATTATCTCCTCCCCCCAGAAAAAACATTACAAACCCAGGAAATTCGAGACAAGTACTACACAATCTTCCACGACTGAAATGCACAATTTGGAAATCCAGATAACCTCAAGTTTGCTCTGACACGATACATAACCATGTGTAACTCACAAGCACGAGAGAATTTCGCAGTTCACAGTCTGAATTTAGAAGAAAAACTATTTTAGAAATTAGTTTTATGAAATATATTTCAGCCCATTTTTATTCCACATATTGCTACAGGAACAGGGTTTGACCCTTTGGTTCTCGTGCAAGGTGATGTGATGTTTGACAGATTCCATCTTTCTGCAAAACTCAACTTCAGAGGTCAAAGAAGGAAATGCTTTGTCATCTCTGCCTGCTTTCGTGGGGGAGCATTGAGGTTAGCCTTCTGGATGTAAAATCTTACCACAGAGACAAAAAGCAAGATTGGCTAACCACAATGACTTGACTCAAAGGATTAGCAGCACTGACATAATGGAGGCATTCCTGTAAATCTAAAGTCAGAGTTCTGCCTACTTTTTTGAATAAATAGCAATCCAGAAATTTAGGGCAATAAAACTCCAGAAGCATCTCAGAATTTTATTTCAGCCAACATCAATCTTCCTTCCTTTCAGACAAGCTAAATTACACCAGTAAATCAGCAATGTTAAATCAGTCAAACCAGCCGAATGCAAAAGCTGGGGGAACAGACCAAATTTGTACCGTGTATACTGAGAGGAAGGAAAACTGGTCATAAAGTTAAACCTTAAATAAACATGAACCCTTAGTGGGGGTACACAGGGAAAAGGAAAGACTGCAGTCTAAAACTTCTTAGAGGCTTCTGATTAAATGTACAGGGAAGTGGGAAATGGCCTCGGGTCTCTGTGCGCTTCAGAGGCTGCAGCTTATGGAGCCACAGCCGAGAAGGAGCTAAGTCAGACTTAGCAAGAGGACAAAACAGAGCCCCAGCATGCTGGGGGTAACCACCCAGGAGCATTCCCGGTTTGATGGATTCTGCAGCTGACACTGATGGAATGACACTGTTGGAGGAGCAGGATCCAGCTTGTTCAGAGCATCTGCATAAACTAGGCCACGGCAGCACAGGCTCTCGTGGGACCCGTGCTCACTGCCCTCCTGGATGTCACTGCAGTGGCTGAGGATGTGACATCCCTGCCTCTCTAGCACAGGGATGGCAGGCACAAATGTGTGCTGGTTGCCAAGTCACTGATGCAGCAATTAAACTCCCCTGTTAGTTTAAGCTGATTTATGTTAAAGATACCACACTGGGAGCTGAAGAGTTTCAGGAGCAGTGTGTGTTTGGTTCTGCTGATCAGAAAACTGGGCAGTGGAAGCTCCAGCAGCTGAAGAGTGGGTACCCATGGAAATGCTTACCACACTGCAGAGTCATGCTTCAAACCCTGTTAGACTCCAGGCATTTCGGCACTTTTTACACCAAGGCCGAGGACCTGTCTTACATCACCCACATCTCTCAAGCACAGATGCATTTTCAGCTCCTAAACCACACAGGACATGAATTTTGAATGCTCCAATATAACCTTCCTCAAGCTTGCCACATCTGCAGAAATAGAATGTCTCACTGCTTTGTAGGTGTAGGTGCCTTTAATCAAAGCAAATATTAGAGAAACTGTAATAAAAGAACACCCCTGCACACACAGACAGCAGAACCCAGCAAGAAAATAATGATTTTCTCCTCCTGTACTGTGGATCAGCTCCAGGAGGCCTTGTGCTGTTTCATCCAGTGAGTGAGCTGTGAACTGCCCGTGGCTGGGATCCACCATCCCCATATAATGGTTTTGATTGAGGTTTTCTCAAGGAGCACCCAGAGATGTAAGACTGAAATTCCCTTAATGCAGAGCTCACAACAGATCTCCCTCTGCTCTACTCCCATTGAACAAGGGACAGCTGAACGTGTCTGCAGAAAGCAGCTGAAAAAGCAGGTAGAAAGGGGATAAGAAGGCTTGGAGTTACTTGTCCTTTCACCTGGGAATCCTTTGATTTCCTCTCACATTATGACAAAATAGAGGTGGAGTAGGTCTAGTAGATCAGTGAATGTATCTTACTTGAAGAACAGGATTAATATCTTCCCACAGCCATCCACAATGAAGAATTCTTCAGTTGCCAAAATAATTCTGTGTTGAATAGTGAAATCCACAGGTGGGAAGCAACTCTCAGAGTATTTGCTTTCTGGGGTGCTTAATAATTGCACATATTTAACATCAGCATCATTCTCTCACACAAACTAGTGCATTTTTAACGTGGTTCCCTCCTGCCTGTTGGCGAAAGGGATCAGAATCCTGAGCTCTGTCCCTAAAGGCTGGATCCACACTACCAACTGGTGGGTTGATCCTTGCCAAGACATTTTTAGAGGAATTATAAAAATCCCTCTTACAGAAGGGAATTATATGTGATACTTAGGCAAAACAGGCATTCCATTTATAAATATAATTACTTCTGCAATTCCATCAAGAAAAAGAATGTAGTAGTGAGGGACACAACAGAAAATTATTTATGTGTTGACACTTAAAATATAAACAGAAAACAGATCTGGCTGAAACTAAGTGGGAAGTGAAAATCCATGAGAAAATATGTAACTGAGATTACCAACTGGGGGGATAACTTCTGACCACTTCAGTGCATTCTTTCCAATGGAAGTACAGTCCCACATTTTGCTTTATGTTTGGACTGTAGTTATGTGCGCACTTAATTAACAACAAATGCACAAGCCTACTTTGCATTTATTGGCAAATTATCTTTTGACTGATGCCCTTGAACACTGCAAGGCGAGCACTCATCTGCAGTGAAAAGGAGGGAACAGGAGATGGCTTGAGCACATTCCCTGTGCTTTAGTGAGCTGAAGCATGGGAAGAAAGGAGTGTGCCATTCACACTCTCAAAGAATGATTGGATGCAATATTATCATCCAAGGAATGATTCTGACCCCATCTCTTGTATTCATACATACATCTCCTTTTACTCAGGCTGCCTGTCTGGGTTTGTCCATTACTGCAAGTCTTCTGCTTTGGATTTGGGAAGAATATTTTTATCCAGCATCTTCATTCTTAATATTAGTGATTTATCACATATGGTGCACTATATTCTCACAAAGCTGTAAGATACCATGGTGATTAACACCATATGAGAACCTAAATAGAAGGGAACAGGATAACAGAAATGTCCTCCCAGCAGATATAGGGCTTTTGCTAGTTCTTAGAGAAAGCATCTCAGCTGCATGATTTTACTCTGTACATAAGAACTGTAGGAGTTCCATAATAGAAAACTGTACTGTAATTGATAATGTTGTAGAGAGAAAAAGAAACCTCATGTTTAATTTCTCTCTAGCCTTTAATTAGGATTTTCAGATCAATTTGGAGAGATTGATTATTCTAGCTCCTTTGATTATACAGATTTATTACTTTGATTTAAGAAGGCAGGAGAAAAAAGTGTAAGCACATCAAGTATACCGTTGTGTATATATGTGTATATATATGTATCCTCATATTTCTGGTAGGAAAAGATCCCAGGTTCACACAGCCTTGCAATTTTTTCCCATCAATATTGCAGCCCCCCCCCCAAAAAAAAAAATCTATGCACTGAATCAATTTGGTAATGAGAAACTAATCACATTTTACTTACCACCCAAACACTGTGAAAGCCTGGAGACACTGCAAGGCTGCTTCAGATGAACACAACTCTGCTGGGCACAGCACAGCCCTGCTTTTCAAACAGCTCTGTCCTCACCCACCTGGATTAGGACTGCCATTGGGAGAGCCTTCCCCCTGCATTCCTGGATCCAAAACAAGGATTTTTCTCAAGTGTGGCAGCCAGCAAAAAAAAAAAAAAAAGTCAGGGTGACTCTTCCAGCAGCTTGGAACTAAAACTGGGCTCTCGTGTGGTACAAAGGTGCTGAACCTGAACTTTTGGCTCCTGCTCTCCCATGACAGGCAGGCAGAGAGGCTGTGGGCAAGACAAAGAGCTGGCTGCAGGCTGGGCATCCCTGGGTGCCACTTGATCCTCCAGGCCCAGGGCTGCAGGGAGTGCCAGGAGGGCTGCAAGGGGCGTGGGGAGATGAGCACGAGCAGCTCCCCGTGTATCTTCCCCCTCGAGCAGCACAGCACAGGTTAAATTAAAAAATGCATTAGGGAAAAGGTTGTTTCTGCAGAACTGGTCACTGGCAACCAGGCCCCCAGGGATGCTCTCCTTGCCTAAGGATGAAATGGGATTACGATGGTAATATTTGCTGCACTGTAATTAAGGTGGTGTCAGGGCTTTCATTAAAAAGTGTGTTTTTGTTGAGGGGCTACGGCTTGGAGAAAATTTTTGCTTGAGGCTGAAATATAACATTGTTCTCAGCCAGAAAACACATGCACAACCTTTATTATATATGTAATTCAGAATCTCTGTATAGTCTTGGCTGTGAAGGCTCTACTATTGTTTCCATATGGGTATGCAGCTAATTAGTTTAAAAAATTAGTTTTAGAAGAAGTGAAGCACTGAATTCTGTCTGGAACTCATGTATGGGACAAGTCCCCATTAATTGTCTGCAATTCACTTCAAAAACCAAAGGCCAAACGCTGCCCTTCTTACTCAGACATGTGATGTTCTTGAAGTAAACAGCTGTAAACAGGATTGGGCACCTATGTCCAGGTGTTTACCTCCCTACAACCCAAGGCACCTGCTTCTCCCACACTGTAACAGCTCCACTAAAAGTGAGGCCATCCTGTCTGAGACTGATTATTTCCTTGCAAAACTGGCAAAATATGACAAGCTTTTTTCTACTAATAGTATTTAAGTTCCTATTATCATAGCACCCAAGATCTCAGTTAAGGAATCAGAACCCCTGTGCTCAAGGTGCTGTGCAAACCACAGAATAAAAACATAAGTCTTACTAAAACAAAATGTAGGATTGCACACAAACAAATCTTTTGTCCTGTTTCATGGCCAGATTTGTATTATTTCTGTTAAGTAATGTGAGGGTAATGCACCACTCCTGCAAACAGCAAACACTGTTCAGACATTTATTTGACTTTCTGCATGATAAAGTCCCAACTTCACAGCAATCTATTGTCTTTCCCCAGAGGTGCACACAAAGGGGCCAGCTACTGCCCTGGGTGCTTGCTACTGGCTCTGGGTTTTTTCCATCTATCTGCAGTGCAGCCAGTATTTAGCATGTACTGGTTTCAGGTACTAAATTGATTTTTACTCAAACTATTAGAATTCTACCTTTTCGGATTAAAAAAACCCCATGCAATTAATAATATGTCATAAAAGATTATTTCTCTGATGCCCACCACCACACAGGTGTCAAAACTAAAACTCAGAATATTAAAGTTTATAAAATTACAGTTTCATAAATGTGTAAACCAGACAGGAATTCACAAAGAATGGAACTGAAGTTCCCAAGTAACTTGTAGATACTTTATGTGACTTCACGGGGATGCTAAATGGAGACAATGTATCACAGCACAGTTCACTGTTCCTTCTAAGAACAAAATAAATAAATTGCTAGTACAGGAAGAATTTAAGCATCTCTTCAAATGTTTGAACACAGAACAAACCTTATTCAGGAGGCAGTTGTCTTCAGTGAACTTATTTATGCATCTAGTTACTTATCTGCCTAATGTAGCATCCCCAGACTCATGGCCTGGGTTTGGAATAACTACACGAATTTCAGTAGAGTGCATCAGCTACCACTTGTCAAAATAGGATGATTCAAATGTAAATAAGTGATGCTCCTACTAAGTGCAAACGTGTGCAAAATTAACATTCCTAATAGACAAAGCTTCTCCACATAGCAAGGCATTATTAATAACACTACCAAAGGCAGGCAAGCGTAATTCCTCATGTGGACAAACTCAAAGTACCTTTTTTTTTTTTTTATTTCATTTACATCAATTAAAGAAGTTAGACTTAATCTGAGCAGAAAAAAAGCCAGAAGATGTCAGAATGAGTGAGTCTGCATGAGAGTTATACTATAACCACTAGTTTTAAATTCACACTTTGGCGTGCACAAAAAGAACATCTTCTTATGAAGATAAAAGCCTCCACGTGTAATAACTCGATATATAGACAAGCCCTGGGGGCTTGCATCTTGAGCACTTAACATTTTTGGCCTCGTCTTAATGGATAAAAAAGGTGTGTTTCTCAGTCACATTAGCCCAGTCAAAGAACCTTAATATGAAAAGGCCTTAGGCTTTGGTGAGACTGAGGTGTAAAGGCGTGAGGTGGCACATCCATCACTGGGTGGGATACGCTGCCTTTAGCACCCACTGAACTAATCAGGCGGGAGCAGGCAGGGGATGGGGAGCCTGGGCTGAGCAAGCCCACGTTCATACAGACTCTGGGTCAGTTTGTGTGGGGAGCAGCTGTCGTAGAAGTCAGGGGATTTCATGGTAGGGAGCAGGTGAGAAAACATGAACTAGGATGGAATGTTTTCTCCTTACAGACTGTGAGCTGCCTCCAAAGAAAGCTGTTAGATGGATTCTAGGCGGGCTGGACCTCCACAGTACCTGTCCATTGCTCCAGAGCACCTGGTAACTGGAGCTCTCCAGCTGTCTGGGAATGCTGCTCGGGAAGAGAAGTGAGGCTTATTAACTACCATGTGGAGCAAAAAGCATCCCACTGAACTGCTGGGAAAGTCATCATCGCTCAAGGGTGTGTATGTCCTACCATATCCAGGCTGTGCTGTTTCCTAAAGTAAGTCAGGTCTACGAGATGACAAGTAAGCAAAACTGATGAAAAGAAGAAACAAACATTTCAAGTTTAAAACTAGGCTTCTACAATGCATTTGTTATCATATGACAATTAACATATGCTAACATTTTTTGTAGTCCAGCCAAGTTTAGTGCAAATTAACTAGGAGTCACGTATTTGTATGATGTAATCCTGATTTTGTCACTTGACTTAGGCTTTGTCTACAACTCTTTTAGATACTCATGGGCTTATTTATTTAATTCTAAAAAATTGTAATTTGGCTATTTCTGAACTACTTGGGTGAATAGGAATGCAGATGTAAAAGAAATATCATGGGCAGCTGCTGTGGTTACTGCACTCGACTGCCCACTGCACTTTTATCCTGAAGTTTGTTACAGGGATGGCCATATGGAATGTGGGACTGGCACCAAGCTCTCCCCGGTTTTCAGAGCAGCACACGGAGGTAAGCAGATGTTCAACACAACCAATTATCAATTTAGCACAGGTTAAGACAAAGTGGTTCAGTATACTGAACATCTAAAATGTTAGCATGTTGCTGATGTAGCTTAAAGGAAGCCTTTGTGATAACTTGGACTTTCCTGCAATGGGAACACACGTAAGAAGAGAACAAAAATTAAACTTTTAATTTGCTTTATGTAGAGAGATGAACAATCCTAAAACTGTCAGAATTCTGAACTAATGTCATAAAAAAGAAAGTATCCGGATGGCACTCCTGATAGAATACAAAATACTTCTCTCATTATTCCTGTTACATACACCACTTTATTTGTATAAAGGCAAAATGGTACTTACATACTAGTTGTCATTTTCCTTTAATTATTTCTATAACAGGATCATTTTCCTTAATAGCTGCTTTAAGACAACATCCCATCTTGAACTTATTCTATTGTGAACATTTGTGAACATTAGGCACACTGGGACAATTTAAGATGTTTTGAAGTTAAAACCATTAGCACGCTTTGTTTAATCAGTACTGCAAAGGTCTCGCATTTCAGAAACAACTCCAAAGCCACAGAAATGTTTATTTTAAGGAAGGCTAGAATGTAAAATTCTACTTGAAAGTTTCAGAGCTGCCTGCCCTAGAAAGTTAAAAAAAGAAAAAAGCAGGTGTGTCAGCTCACCTGAGTTAGTTTACAATGGACTGGAGGATCTCTTAACATACAGTAAAGCAGAGAACCTGTTCGTTCATTATTACATATTTGCTGAAAAAACGTGTGTTTTCCAGACAGTGATAATTTATAATAGGTGGTTAGTGTGGCCAAGGTATAAACATAAAAATTTTCCAGAGAGAACTGTTCAAATACCCTGAATCAACAAAGCACTCCCACACTGGATTTATGTTTGGTGACACGTCTCCTAGCTTGTCCCTCTGCCTTCTCTGAGTGATAGATAACGCTTGCAAATACAGTCTCCTACAATTCCATCTCCGCTTCAGGTTCCTGCTCTCGAGTCTCTCTCAGTCCTACATGGTTCTTCACACCTTTGATTGCCACAGCAGTGGCTGCAGCAGTTCACAGCACAGACCTGCCCAGCTGTGTTTGGACACGTAATGAGATAAGGAACAGCAGCAAAACTCACAGGCACAAGTCCCTGTGCCAGACCATGCTCCACCAAAGCCAACCGATTTTACATTGTGTTAGCTACACATACACATAGCTAATATATTAAAAAAAAAAGGGAGAAAAAATTAAAATCACACATCTGTTTTTGTTATAAGAGACAAAACCCTAAGCTCAACCCCTTACAGGTGGCCTAAAGGTGTTAAAAAACGTTCCCATGGGAGGACCAGATGAACCACACACGGACAAGTGAATCCAGTGATTTCACCGGACGTATTTTTTGCCGTGGGATGTGACAGCTATTCCCCATACACCGAGCAGTTGATCTGAGCCCACGGTGTGCTCACGTGTCACAGCTCCAATCAATTTGCACATGCAGAGTGGCTCTGACACATCCTAGACTCACCCGAGCCGTGGCGCATGTGCAGCGGATCCACACACACAGAGCCAGTGTTCCAGGCGATGGCCATTTTTTTCAGCAGACCAGATGGCAACCTGGCAACTCCAGCAAATGCCACACCAGCGATCCCACTGTGCAGAGGCTGTGGCCTTTCCCTTCCCTCTCCCTCCCCTTCCTCGCCTTTTTTCTCTCTACTCCACCCAAGTCTGGGCCTGTATAGTATTAAATGTTTTCAGTTAAATTATCCTAACCTTAACAAAATTCAAAGGCACTTTCTTCTGTAAAACAACATGTAAACAGATTAAGATCCCATATCTGAAGCTGTATACCCATGCTGTCATTTGCAGACTTCATAACACAAACATTTAGCTAGGGATATATATTTTAATTTGGCATAAAGGAGTACGTTTTCAATGACAGGGCCAAGAAAGTCACACCAACAATCCAGCTGCTGTCCTTGCATGGCTGAGCAAAAGGGATATATTATTCACATAATTTTATATATTTGTATATGTATGTGTATAGATGGAGGT
The DNA here is from genome assembly GCA_036023395.1 of Myiotriccus ornatus. NCBI lineage: Eukaryota > Metazoa > Chordata > Aves > Passeriformes > Tyrannidae > Myiotriccus > Myiotriccus ornatus. Next base: position 5,920,089 of record JAYRBT010000082.1, on the reverse strand, counting down.
TATTTTCTAATGTATCTTACATGAAAATGTCACAAAGGTCTAATTTAATTACTCACAAACATAGAAAAGGAGTCAACGAAGGCAGTCTGTTATGAAGCGGTTCTGAGGAAAACAGGTGAGCAGAAGGCCACAGCATACGTTTTTTATTTAGTATTCTGAAGCTGACAAGTGAAAAGCTCGGGAAGGAAGAGCATTGTAATGGTCTGGAGTGCTTTGTGTTTATTTTTATGTAAAAAAAAAATAAATATAGTGACTAACATCAGCTCCTCCTTACCTTCCTTCCTCGTTGTACCTGTGTGCTACCCCGGGCCATTTTATCAACTGGGATTCAAACACAGAAACCCAAACACCACAGGAGAAACGCTCAGTGCGGGCTGTGTTTACTCGGAGCCTTGGGGGGGACTATCGCTCCCCACCCCGTCTGCAAGTCCGGCGAAGTTCCCGAACACGAGTCACCGCGTTCCTTTTCTGTCCGTGCGACCCGTTTCGTGATTCAGCATCTGCGCAGCGAGACCGCTCCCTCCGCGCCCGCCGCTCCTGCCCCGGCAGGGAAGCAGAGAGGGAAGGAGGGAGGGAGGGCCGGCCGTGCTGGGGCCCCGCGGCGGGGAGGGCGGCTCCGGGGGTGCCCTGAGGGCGGTGCCGGGCGGGGGGGCCCCGGGCCAGCTCCGCTCCAGCGGCCCCGCCGGTGCCGCTCCCGCCGCGGGCGCCGGAGCGAGTCGGGGCAGCGCCCGGGAGGAAAGTCCGGGGGCGCGGCCGCTTCCTCGCCCCGTGGCCGGACTTTTCTCCGGCTGCGAGGCCGCCGTGCTTCCCTCCCCCCCGCCACCTTCAGAGCCCGGGTCCCTCCTGGCCTCCGGGACACGTTAAATCCCGTGTAATGAGGCTTAACCCCGCCCCGCAGCCGGGCGGGCAGGCAGCCAGCCGGGCCCCTGCCCGGGGAGCCCCCCCCGCCCCGAGCGGCCGCAGCTGTTCCAGCCCAAGCTGCTGGAAAGCGGCCACGCTCCCCAGACTTTGTCTCCCTCGCACTGAGCGCTGAACTCTGCTCCCTCCCTCCTTCCCTTCCCATCCCCCGGGGCGCCCGCGGCTCCCCCGCCCCGGAGCCGCAGACGCGCGGCGGGGGGAAGGGGTGCGCTCCCGGAGAGCCGCCGGGCTCCTGCTGCCTCCCGGGGGTCCCCCCGCGGCTCAGGGGGGTGCGGCGAGCGAGCGCCGCCGGGGCGGGCACCGAGCGCTGCCCCCGGGGCCGCCGTCCTGGGGAGCGCGGGGCGGGGGGGGGCAACCCGCTGCGAAGCGGCGGCTCTCATCCAGACGGGGCTTTTTCTTTTCCTTTTCCACGAGGGAAATAAATAAATAAATAAATAAAATTAAATATATTAAAAAAAGAAAAAAAAAAAGGCAAGGGCGGGGGGACAGGGTGTGTGAGCGCTGGAGCGGCCGGGCGGCCCCCGCGGGGGCGCGGTGCGGGTGGGTGCTCGGAGCGCCCCGTGGCGCCGCGTCCCGTCCCGTCCCGTCCGGGCGCCGCTCCGCGGTTTCCCCGCAGCCCGGCGCGGCCCCGGCCCAGCCCGTGAGGTCAGTGTGGCGGCGGATGGGTGTCTGCGCCGGGGGACGGGCGGGGGGCGGGCGGGGCAGGCGCAGTGTGGGGCCGCGGCAGGGGAGGAGGAGGAGGAGGAGGAGGGCGGGCGGTCGCTGTGTCTCTGTGTCGCACTGCTGGGGGGGAAGGGAGGCGGGGAGGGAGCGCGGGGTGGGGGGGGGTACACACCAGGGCAGCGCCGGGATCCCTTCTCCACCCCGCGGGGAGGGGGGAGGGCCGGGCACCGCCGCCGCCGCCCCCGCCGTCCTCCGCCCCCCCCCCCTTTTTTTTTTTTTTTTTTTTTTTTCTCTCCACCCTTCCTCCTCCTTCTTTTTCCCCCAAAGTTAAACTTCCTGCTCCCGGCCCGGCTGGGAAGGGGACGCGGAGCCCGGCCGGACTCAGCCCCTCGACACACACGCACAACAGCTGGAGCTGTCAAAACTTCCTCCGCTCGGCCTCGGCCCCCGCCGCCTCCGCCGCCGCCGCCCGCTCCTCCTCCGCCCCCGGGGGCTCTGCGCGGGGGGAGGGCGCAGGGCCAGGGTACAATGAAGCGGCGGCCGCCGCAGCCGGGCAGCGCCGCAGCCGGAGCTGCCGCCAGCGCCCGGGGCCTCTGAGCGGGGGCGCCCAGCGGCGGGACCAGCCGCGTCTCTCGCTCGCTCTCCTCTCCTCACCTCACCCAGTCCCCCGACTAGACCCCGCCGAGCCGGGGAGGGGGTTATTGTGTGCGAGACCCTTCCTTCCGTCCTCTGCGCTTTCTCTTCGCACCCACCCCCCCCCCCGCCCTCCCTCAACCCCCCCCCCCGTCCCCGCTCCCCTCCTCCTCCTCCTGCTCTCCCCATGCTGCTCCCCCTGCTACCTGTGCTGGTCGGCGGCGGCTGAGGCCAGCGATGCGAGGCGGAGGTGGAGGAGGCGGAGGTGAGGAGGAGAGGAGCCGCGGGAGCAGGAGGAGCACCGGGATCCCCATTACCATCCTCATCTTCATCCTCATCATCATCATCCATGTGTCTCTCTCGTCCTGCTGACTAGGATGTCAACGGAGGACAAGAGTCTGGTGGTGGCGGTGGTGGAGCCGCCTCAGCAGCAGCAGCAGCCCCCCGAGCCTGGAGCTCCCCCCCCAGCAGCAGCAGCAGCAGCCACAGACAAAAGACCTAGGGGCCGGCCTCGCAAAGATGGCGCTTCCCCTTTCCAGAGAGCCAGAAAGAAGTAAGTTCAGCGTTTGTGTGTGCGAGGCAGAGAGGGGCCGGGGCAGGCGGCCAGGCGCAGGCAGAGCTGTCAGTGGAGACTCGCTGCTCGTCGCCCCCTCCCTCTGCTTAATGCCATTTTGAGAAGGGCCCTTCTTTCTTCTCCTCCTCTCCCCTTTGCACTTTCCCCTCCTCCTCCTCTTTTTTCACCTTTGTCTTCCTCCGCCTGCTCTCCCTTTCCCACTTTTCTTTCACCGTCCCTATTCCTTTCTTCTCCTCCTTCTTCGGAGTTTCTCTTTAGCTTCCCCCTTCACCCTCTTCCTCCTTTCCCCCCTTGCTATTACACCTTCCCCCTTCTCCTTTTTGGGTCCGTTCCCTTCCAGGACGCTCGGCGGCTGCTTTCAGCGTCGCCCTGGGTGCTCCCTGTGCTTTGACGGTGTTTCCTCGGCGCTTTCCCCCCGTTGTTATGCCACCTCCTTCTTTTTTTTGGGAAGGAAAAACACGTTTCTCGGCGGGTGGCGAGGAGGACACCCCCCCGCTCCTTTCCCCGCACACACACGCAAAGTTGAGGCAGGAGTTTCTGGGCGGCGCGGGGGGAGCTGTCAGCGGCCGCCGCTCCGAGGGGACGCTCCGTCGGGACGGTGCCGAGGCACAACAAACACACGGAGGGAGGGGGCGGAGAAGGAGGAGGATGGCGGGGGGAGCCTGGTTTCCCCGGCGCTGGCACATCTCCCTTCACCGCGACCTCTCCCCGCCGGGGGCGCGGGCGCTCCCTCAGCCCCGGCGCTCCCCCCGCCCCGTCGGGCCGCTCCCGAGGGGCCGCCCCGCTCCCGCAGCCCCGGGCGGGGATCCCGCAGTGCCAAGCGCCGTGGGGTGGACCGGGGGTGGCCCCGCTGTGGGTGCCCGAGGTGCGGGGCCAGGCCGGGCTCCGCGAGAGGCTTCCCGGGAAGCGCCGCTGCCGCGCTGGCTGCGCTCCCCCGCGGGTTATTTTTGAGTAGGATGGAGCTTGCCATGGCATAGCTGATGGCAGCGGTAATAGGGCAAAGCTGGGCAGCGCGTTTGGAGAAGGGAGCGTCGTGCTGTGGCCGAAACAGCCACTGCGCTGCGGGGTCTGTGCGAGCCTCGGGGTTCAGAGGTCGTTCCCTTTGTTTTGGGGGACGCGCGCGGTTTGACACCCCCGAGTGTGTTTGTCCTGGTGAATTCCTGGCGCTTCCCTGAACGCCCACCCCAGACCTCGCTGCCAGTTTCCGTGTTGGAATCATTCCGGTTGGAAAAGACCTTTAAGGTCAAGTCCGACGATAAGGTCACAGTGGAAGCCCAAAACATGACAAGGGGATTCTGCTGGGCTGGACCTAAACACGTGCAAAGGCGATGCTTTCCTCCATTTGTTTTTACATGTATATATTATGGACAGAATTAGTATTAGTTTGGGATACATGTTTGGTTTTTTGTGTTTTTTTTTTGTAGCTGTTGTCATTGAAAGTTTCCCTTCAAAGATTCTCATGTCCCACCTGGTTTTGGGGGAGGTGCATTGGTTGCAGCTCCCTCTTTTCATTACCTTACCTATTCACTTGATAAAAATTTTCATATAGTGATCATTGAAAGTAGTTGGCAAACATGTACAAGCAGTAAAAGTTCTTGGATTCATCTCCTTTAAGCTTAGTTTTATATGCTCTGGTTTTATTTTTACATACGGAATCCAAACCTTACATAGGAAACCTTTCAATGTTTTATTGTAAAGGAGTTTTTTGGAAGAAAAATGCAAAGGCAACTGAAATGTACCAGTCTGCACAAAAAACCTAAATAGTGTAACTTGTGAAAATTGGCATATTTTCTTAGGCCAGTTTGAGGTTATGTACACACTTTTGAGGAAAAGTGGGTGCTAAGGAGGTAATTCCTTGTCTTCAGTTAGGTTTTTGTTGTCATAGGAATGTTGTTGACTACTTTTAGGAGGAAATAAAATTTTCCTGTAAAAATGTGGAGTTATGCTGACATGAGTGTTTGTGTAAGAGCTGGAAATTAAATTAGGTGAGACAAAAATTAAAATGAATCAATACGCTTTTTCTTCACCCTCTGATTGTTCCTGGCTGGTGTGGTGCTCAGCGTCCTGCTGCATCTTTGTGGAAATCCTGTACTGTTGGGAAAGGCAAAGGTCATAAATGCTTTTGAAACCAGGATTTTATAAAAAATATTTTCTAACTTTCATGGTGTACATACAGACAGGTCTTTTTTATTTGCATCCATTCTGGGGAGAAAATGGTTTTATTTTGTAAGTTTTGCTATTTACAAAATACTGATTACAACTAGCCTATCAAATGTAGAAATAAGTTAAGTAAAAATATTTTCTATCTTCTTCTTACGACTTGCCTTCTTTTTCACTTCTGTGCTTTCCAGTTGGATTAATGTGCCTCGTGTAAACCAGATAAAAGAGCATATGTCAGACCATTTTCTGTACTGTAATCACATGTCTAAATCACTATTAGCCAGTCAAATTGTTCAACCGCTTTATCCCATTATAGGAAATGTTCCACTGAATGTTCAGTCTAAGTGCAGTCTAAGTAATGATAAAATGAAGAGCCCTGCATTAAACTGGCAAAGTCAAAATAGAATAATTCCTCAGCCACGGATGCTTCCATTAAAGAACGATGCCATATTGGAGAGTGCTGTAGGTTGGTGTTCTACCCTCTCGAAGGCCATGTTTTTAAGTAAATTTAATGAGTTTAAGCAGACAGATGGAAAACTGCCTCGAATCTGCTCCTGTGAGATGCCAAGGATTCTCAACTCTTCCCAGAAGGAGACTTACGTTAAGGGAGCACAGGCTTCTTCGGTAGGACAGTGCTGCCCATGTCTCTCATTCTGTGTTTTATCTGGTTATCAGTAAAAACTCCAGTGGTGCTGTGGACACAGATAGGTACAGGCAGCTGTGGAGGCTTCCTGTAGGTGATGAACTGGGAATCAGTGCCATCAGTACCTGGAGAGGTACAGATGGTAGAATGTGATGCTGGAACAGCATTTTATCACTGTTTGAAGGATGTAGCTTCATGATAGCATTGTCAGGAGAGTTGATCTTAGGTGAACAGTTCATTTTTATTATTTATATTGTAATTGTGCCTAGAGGCTAGGGCACCATTTTACTACAAATGCATAAGCATAAGCAAAGATAGCTTCTGCACAAACAATTTCTTAATTTACATGTAAAGATAAGACAGCATGTAAATGTAAGAAATGTATTGGGAAAGCACAAGGGAGCTGTGAGAATGCTGTGAGCAAAAGAACGTGCAGAAGTTCAAGTACCCTGGCTATCTCAGCATCGGGGAATGATTCATAGGCATCCGACTTGGAGGATGTATTTAGAGGAGGGTAACATTGTCACCCCGAGGATTTTCACAGATAGCTTGTTTCCTGCCTGAAGTGCCAGCCCAACACCCGTATTTTCTCCCTTGCATTGTGACAAGGGGGTATCTGTGCAGAACAGCGGTTCCAGTTGGAGAGGTGGAGCAAGAACAGGCTGTGCAGAGCCCTGAAATTGAGAGCAAAGAGGCTGGTCATGATATGGCTCATCAGGAAGAAGGAAGAACACACAGAACTATCATCAAAGCAGTTAATGAGGAAAATGTTTTTGTAGTGTCACCTTACAAATACATTTAAAAGGCAGGGAGGTTACACTTCTGAAAGTCAAAAAAAGAGAATGAAGTTGCATTACTGAAGCTAGGACATGATGGAGAAGAAAGAAGCTTTCAGATGCATGGTCAAAAGAGAGGTCTTGCTGGTATTGTATAGAGAAAATGGGAATAATTAGGTGCCATCTCATTGTATGGCCTGAAATCTTGGAAACTTAACTCCTGTACTTGGATTATACCTCAAGTTCCAGGATATGGACCTGTAGGATAGGAATGTTATCAAAAAGAAGTTGTAGGGGAAGAGTTCTGTTTCTACTACATTGTCATTGTATAAACAACTGGTTACTGATGAAAATGTATCAGAATAGTATTGTACAGGTGCAGTAAATATTTTTTTAATCTATTTTAAGTAATAGAGCTTTCTTAATCTCTACAGGTTATAAGCAGCACCAACAGATGTAGCTTCTTAGAAAAATTTAGTAGCAGAAGTCTCATGGATTGCAACCCTGTTAACAGTCAGTTTGTAGTTCAGTGTCTGAGCTCACTTTAAATTTTATTTTCAGTATCCGTTGAACTTTGGTGTATTTTACAAATTATTTCTGCAAATGCGTGCGGTTTAAAACAGCATAGGATAATGATTTCAAAAACCATGAAATTTGTGGAAAGGGTTTTGTGTGTTTATTTTTAATTATCTGTGTTTTAATTTCCGTCCTAGTTTTTCATTACTTTGGCCAACGTACGCTGCAGTGAGTTTGCAAAGGCCATCGATTTCACACATGCAGATAGTTTTGAGGAGCCTTAAGCATATCGTTTTTGCCAGGAAATGATTATTTGAGAGTTTTTATTATCACTTTAGTTGCATTTGCATTAGGGTAGGCCAGTATTTAAAGATATATATGCCCTTCGAAAGAATGTTAATGTTGGTTGGAGCTTTATAGTTCAGCTGTGTTTCTTCAGTTCATCAGACACCTTCTACGTTATATCTGTGTCTTTACTTGCCTGCCCTTTTCTCACTCCAAAATTCAACACTTGCAAATGTAAAATTTATGTTGTGTTGTAGAATAAAAATGTTCCTAGACACACGATCGCAGTTAGGGAAGGTCATTGCTACCTGGCAGGACCGAGGTCTGGGGATGGACGGGCTCTGTTACAACTGTTGTCCAGATAAGGGTTAAGGTATTAAAGCAAACAGTGGCCTGTACAAGCCACGTATATCAAACTGTTTGGCCAAAAGCCAGGAGGTGCATGCTGGATCACACAGTGAGGAGGTGAGGCTTCCTGACATGATGTTGGCGCTTCGAAGGCCTTTCCAGTCCCTTGCAGAGCTGCGTGGAGCGGGGCCCTGGGGGAGCCCTGTGCCATTTTCTTTGGCAGGCCGTGTTAAGTGAGCTCCTCCACCACATTCGGATTACTGAGCAATTCCCCACCTGCCTTATGTAGTTCTTGCGTAGGAGCCTGGCTTAAAACTGCTCACAGTGCTATTTCACTCAGGAGGAAAATGATATCTGCATTACTCTTTAGATTTTCAGTTCTTGGTAAGGACTTGTGTGATGGCTGGGCTTTGTTGAATTGTTTTGCCACATTCTCAAAGCTGTTAAAATGTGGGTTTGTGTGGTGTCTTCACTTGAGTCTTGAGGGTGAGTGAAGTTAGGCTTAATGTTGGGAATAGATACACAGTTTCCACGATTTGAAACAGACTGCACTTGATGTGAAGAATTGAGACCTTTTTTTTTTTTCTTTTCTTTTTGACATTGCAGTTGTTAGTTTGTTGATGTTTGTATTTGATGACCCACTGAACTTCACTTGTGGTGAGAGGACCTTCAAGAACTATTGGACAGTATCATGGCATATCGAGTGTGATGGCAAAATCTCAATATATTGATCTTAGGGCTTGTCTTTTCCCAGTCTCCTGGTTGCTACTCTCTGAGCCACCTACACACCAGACATCTCTTCATCCTGCGTGCAGTGACACAGGAGACTTTTTCCCGGCTTAAAACAATAAAACAGTTCAATTTTCTTGGCTTTGCTTGTGGATTTTTTTCCTTGTTAGCATGTTCAACTCCTACTAACTTCTTGTCATTGTTCTTTCATAAGATAAGTAATTGGAAATGGACATTTCTATTCTTTGCCGTAATTTTAGTTAAGAGATGGTTTTCCAAGGCAGTTTGCTTGCTGAGAATAGGTAAGGTCTCCCTTTCTCAGGGTGGAGTTGTTTTTTAACTCCTTGGCCCAGCTGTCCCACAGCAATACTGGGGGAGTAGCAAGGTCATGTATTACAAGGGAAAACAGAATTTCCTTATCCATCAGTAATGATTGCTCCCTTATGTTATTATACACTGAGGCTATGGAATTAACTTTTTAAGAAATGCTGTCATAGGTACACTAAAATGTTATTAACTGCTAAATAATTAAGCAACTGAGAACTTCGGGAAATACTGAAAGTTTTTCTCTTTCTATGTTTAATATATTTGATCACCAGTTCGTGCAATCTGCACGATTCACATAGTCTGGATAAATACAGAGAAGTAAGATTTTACTGCACCAAGTACTTTTTGCTAGTAACTTGCATTGAGTTTTGCATTATTTTTTTATTTTTTTTTAGCAGAAGGATGGCCATTCCTTGGTTAGTCAAAATAAGTTTTGGCACTTGGTTCAAAAGAACTACATTGAGTAAGTTCTTTTAATAGCATTGGTGCTTTTGAAAGCAAATAAAAAGAAGTAGGAACCCCCTTGAAAATCTAGAAAAGTTATTACTTAGGGAAACATAAGCAGTGAGTGTATGGAGTGCATCAGGTGGTTATTTTCCCCAAGCCCCATAAATCTTAGGCTGGTTCTGGTGGTGAAAAGGAGCAGCAGCGCTGCCCTCCCTCCCCTACCAGCTGTTTGTTCTGTCCCCTGTGCTGACCCAGGCGTTTGTGGTGAGCTACGTTGGGAAACTGAGCTGGGTTAGGACTAACCTGGCAAAGAAACGTGTTTGTGATAGCACGGGGGAGGAGGCCACAGCAAGGGCCAGGCTGTGGAGAGGCAGAGCTGCGGCTCTGGGCTGCGCTGCCAGCCTCAAGTGGTGTCTGAGAAGGTAGAGCCTTGGTTGCCTGAAATTTGGGGGTGTTTGGTTCTCAGGCTGACTCCTTTGACTTCTTCAATGTAGCAGCTGTTTCAGGAGATTGAGATTTTTACAGCCTGTGGTCATATATGTTGGCTAATTGGTTGTTTAAAATAATAAATAATGTTTAGAGGGTTCTTCACAGCAGATAGGCAGAGGAGTTGTTCTCATCTCTCTTGCCCCAGACATAGGCATTGATTAAATAAGAAATTTCAGTTCTCACTTTGATCTTCAGAATCATTCTTAAATGGAATATTCGCAGTACCCTAAAATAACAGTGTAAGTAAAATGTTTTATGTTAGCAATAGTTAGCAATATTCTAAAATCTCCTTCCTAGAAGTATATCAACATATAGGCATTATAATAAAATCACACAAGATCTTGCTTCTTTCAGAATATTCTTTCCTTTCACATTTTTTTGAAAGTATTTTTATTAAATTCCTCATGGACCAAATCCTACTGCCAGCCATTCCAGTATGAACTTATAACTACTAATTTTCAGTGCTGTATTCATCAACATTCTAATTGGTTTTCTTGAAGAAACTGTTGGAAGCCCTACCAAACTAGGATGCCTCCCCCCCCGACTTTTGGCATTGAGCAGGGGGAGAAAAAGAGACCTTTTTCTCTTCTGCTGCATCATTACTGAAAATTCTTGCCAAAACCAGTTTTAATTAGGCTATCAGGAAAAAAAAAAAAAAGCTTTAGGAAAATTTACCAATTTTTTGTTTTGCCTATTATATTTTTATTTTCCTTGGAGCATATGTAGTTGAGTCACTTGTGTGGCACAATAAGATAGTAGGAATTTTTGGTAGCGAAGCCGTGGTCCAAATGTGCTGTCTCTGCCACTGAACATTTGCTGACCTCTTAGGTGACTCTTTGGGAGTGTCACGTGGAAGCCTTAGCTAATCCAGAATGACTTCTGGAACATCCCAGGGTTCATGGAACCAGGGATGTTCCAATAATTGTGTCTACCCCCCTGTCTTGGCTTGGAGTGAAGACCCTGCAGTGTTCTTAGGGAATGTTTTCTCAAGAAAACAGGGTAGGGTGGCTCCATTTTGTTATTAATAAAGGGAGGAGCAATTCTATTTTAAAAATTGGAGATTAGTAAGCCAATTCACAGAATGTGAATTATTTAGATTTTTTTTGTTTGTTTTTCCCCCCCCCCCTCCTGGATTGTGGAGTTCAGAAACACAATGAAATTCTTTTAAATAACATTAATATTTAGTTTTCTTATATCACCACAGATAAATGGAACTGTATGGCCAAAAAAGACTTCAGGGTGATCTTGCTCATCCTTTTGTGTTGTGTGTCTGTACCATTTCTGACAAATGGTTCTCTAACTTGGTTTTGAAGTATTTAGTGAGTGCAATATTCCCTGTATCTCCAGGCAATTGGTTTCAGTAACTAATTCTCTAAAGTATAAAATAAATATTCTTTACTGCTGATTAAGCTACTTTTGTCCTGTATTACTCACAGTTAAGACTCCACAGCTGAAATGGAAAACAATTTTTATGATAAACTTCTATTTATGAGGAGGTTGTCTCCTTTGTTCTGCACTGAACAAGCTTAACCTCTATAGCAACCTAATATTCATTTACCTGATTTATCCTTTGAAAGATTGCTAATCTTTTATTAAGTTTCATTTGGCTGATATAAACCACTTTCCAATTTATGGGGATGATTTTTGTTAAGATCTTGTCCTCTAAAATATTTTATTCCCAGCCTCATCCCTGTGTCATATGCAGCTCTCTTGAGTGTGTGAATATCCACATACAGGTTCTGGAGCAAGGGACTTTCTCGTGGTGTTTTCCCACCTTGATTGAAAAGAATTTGCAAATAAATACCCTTTGAGTGCTGTAGCTCATCGTTGCCAGCCTCTCTCAGGGCATTTTCCCCAGGACTGTATTAGGGAAGATGATCTCGTCCATAGCTTAGAGATTACTTCTGTCTGTTTCTGAAGCATCGTGTCAAATCCTTCCAGTCCTGCTGACTTGAATTTCCCTGATTATTTAGCCTAGTAACAAAATCAGTTTTTAGCTACAATAAATCTGTTTTATGAAGGCTGGAATACAGAAAATGGCATTTGAGCCTGTTTTGTTATCCGTTTGTTCTTTTTTAACACTGTTTGTACAGACTTTTGTGTTTTTCTTCTTACTTCTAAAATATTTCTGAAACTTTGTTTGCCTTTTATATTGCACAGTGGTAATACTGCATGCTGTGCTTTTTATCTCTTCTGATTTTTATCCCTGACAGTTTATGCTGTTCCTTTATATTCATTAAAATGCCCTTGTTTCCTTTCCTAATATGATTCTTTCTAGTTTCAGACTCTTATTACTGGCTGCTTTTGATGCAGCCCGTATTGTTCATACTACATTTGCTATCTCTCCCCTGCTTTGGAATAGTTTGCCATTGTGCAAATTCCAGTACAATAACTGCCAGTCCTCCTTTAAATCGCAGTCTCAAGGGATTCTAGTAACGAGTTCAAAGAGTTTGTTTAAATTTGCTTTCCTTATTTCAGTTAATTGAAGATAAAAATTTGCTCTCCTTTCTGTACTGCTCTCACTTTCCCCCTTCCTTGGCACAGCGAGTGCTTCTTGTTACCACTTCCAGCCAAATCACTGTACACATTGAGATGTTTAAAATGGAGCCTGCCCTAATAGAGTGAAGTGTGAAGTAACTGCTCTTCTGGCACCCTCAACTTTGTGAAACAGTTGTCCTCAGCGTTTTCACAAACATGTTGGGCTGTTTGTTCTGTTATTTTGGTTTTCTATTAAACGTATGGATGATGAAGGCCTTCTCTTACCCTCAAGATACGTGCTCTGAAAGCTTCTGTTAGCTGATTCCAAAGACTTACCAGCTTCCCCAAATTTTTCTCTCCCAGCCTTTCCAGTTCCTTATTCCCTAGTTCCCATTCTCTGCTTCTTACACGTTTGTTTCTGCTCCAACTTTTTTCCTTCTCTGTTTTTTTCCTTTCCTTGTAATAAAAGCAAGTGAGTATTTTTTTTTCTTAGTGTGGCCCGCTCTGAACTGCATGAGACTGGAACTTCACTTAGAAATGGGCCAGATGCTTTTCGTTGTGAGGAAAGGCTTGGGAAAGGGAATTTTGAAATAAAATTCAAAATAAAAAGAGCTGCTCATTTCAGTTTCCTTAAATTTTACCATTTGTGAATCGGGCTAATTCATGGCTGTTGCTTGTCTTTTGTGTTGATGAGTGGCATGGCTGTAGCCAGCAGCAGTGTTCTGGCACCTGAAGCACTTGGCTTCTTGTCTGTGCTCCTGAGAAACCCTACAGGGAATGTTTGGAGTTGCTGGTCACTGTTGTCCCCATTGTCAGATGATTCCAGCAGTTGCTGGGGCATTTTCGCTCCACACCTGCGACTACTTTGCCAAACAGCTCTCAAGGCTGGCCCAAGGTTTCCTGTGGGCCACACGTTGTTCCCAGTGTAGTTTGCATGGGGCTGCTTTGTGTGGGAGTTTGGGAATTAGATAGCATGGATGGAGGCTGTTCAGTGCTAGTTGCCCTCAAGGCCAACGTCACCAACTAAGTTTAATTTACTGGTGTAACTATAATCAGTTAATTTTTTTCTTTTTTTCTTTTTTTTTTTTGTTTTGTTTTTTAAAGGAGGAATTCAATGAATCTGATAGAATTATCATCCCTTTTACTTTCAGCCTCCTGGGCAAACACTTCGCCACAGTTAATGTTCTCTAACCCATAGGGATGCAAGTTTAGGAAGAACAGCTCACAGCAGAATTGCTCTAGAGGGAGCAGAGGCGATGGGATGTACAAGCCATGAGGCTCTGGGAAATGCTGCTTTCAGTGCTACTTCTGACACACAATGTTTCCTGGTTCACGTTTTGCGTAATTATCCCTGCATCAGGCATCCTGGTAGAGATCTATACAAATGGAAGTGCAAAACAGATTCAGCAGGAATTCTAATTTATTTTTCTGCCAGTGTCTTCCAGAAACCCTTTAGGAGAGAAGTGGACCCAGAAATGGGAGGGTAACTCAAAAAATAAATGATCTGTAAGCAAGATTATTTAAAGAAATTATGCCTAAGGTCTTTCATGTAGCAGTAAGTGCTGTCTCATGGCTGACTATGCTGTTGCCTCTATCTGTAGTGGAATGGGAGAGTATCCTTTCTCCTGTGGTGTGCCATGAACAGCTTGGAGATACATTAATTTGTTACCAATATATTTGTGTGGTAAATTGCCTCATATTTTGTCTGCTCTATATGTGATCTTCTCAGACAAGGCTATGCTGGTAGAACAGAACAGAGAAAGTACTGTTGGTTGTGAACCTACTTTATGGACAAGCAGAAAATCTTGATCTCAAGGCTCGTTAACCAGACACTGTCAGTGGGGGTTTTAAATTACTGATAACGTAAATAAATATTTGTTTAGGAATATTTTCCGTTTACTGTTTTCAATTCATGTGTCTCTTTTTATTTTACTTGCTTTAGACTGTCTTGATAGGCAAAAAGAACCTGTTTTTAAATTGTTAGCTTGACCATGTTTTTTGAAAGCCTTTTTTTTAGACCAATAAGATTTTCTTGTCTATACTTAGTTAACATGCTCACACTTAGAAAAAAGTGAGGTCATAACTGTCTTGGACATGTTTAAACTTGTTGAGCTAAAGCTTTGGCTCTCAGCTATCCTGTATCTTCTCAGGTGCAGTTTTCCTTGTGTAGTTAGAATTTGGGAAAGTATTGTCATAGGCATTGGTTAGCAGGCTTTTATCTAAAGACTATAAATGTTGTTAGATCAAGTTGTTGAGTTTTCTGTTTTTTGGTGGTTTTTTTTTTCTTTTTTTTTCCTCTCCCTTTTTTTTTTTTTTTTTGTTCCTTTTTGTCACCCAGTATGTAGCCTGAGCTGAACCTGGGGAATATACAGCTGCATGGATGTGACCACGTCATGTGGTGTGGGAGCATATTCCATAACAGCTATTAGTAATGGGCCTTGGGGACAGGGCAGAGACTGAATTCTAGCTCCTGTAGTCATGCCACCCAGCTTTATTTTCTAGGAGTACTGTGATGGTCTAGTTTCTGTCTGAATTGTTTTCTTTAAAAGCTTTAAAGGAATAATGATATTTATTTTACTATTTTAAGGGAGCTTACTCATGAACAGGAGGAGTTAAGTGTACTGAAATTCCACTGAAGGCTTTATGCTTAGTCAGAAGAGAGAAGGAGGTATGGCTGAAATGCAGTTCTGATGAAGTTGGGTCTCAGCAAGGGCCATGTAGTAGGAAATACTACACAAAGGTGCTTAGGTGTGATTTAGACTGTCTGAGTATCACCTTTATGCCCTGATCTCTGTTCTCTGTACTTGGCGTAATTTATTTCAAATAGGGTCCCCCCATCAGATTTTAGCACTGTGTATAATTGCACAGCTATGTAAACAAGGAATCGAACTTCAAAATGTTTGTAAACCGTTTTGGGAGCTGACTCTGACCTGCTTAGAGCAGGAGGTTGGACCAGCTGACCCCTGAGGTCTTTTTCAACTTGAGTTATTGTGTGATCCTGTTCCATGAGCATGCCTTCTCATGGTCCTGTCCATTATTTATGTGCTACCCATTGCTTTTACACAGTGAATGATGTGTAATAACCTTTATTTTGTAGGTGTTTTCCCGTATTATTTCTTGAAAGAAAATAATTGACTAAATCTCTTCGTTTCATTGTCTGCATTCCTTATTCCCTTTGTCACCTGATACTTGCTTTATATATTAATCTGTGTGATTCCACATATTCTAAATAAATTATTTGTTCCTTACTACGTTGGGATGTTTTTTGTCAAAAATGTGTCACTTGGCACTCCAGATTTTCTATTTAAAGAGTGTATTTAAAAGTTTATCTGCTAGAAAAGGGTAGGGTTATTTTGATTACTTTAAAGCAAATATGTCAGACTTTATTTTCTCATTGGTTTTCCATCATGCACTGCTGAAAACAGTTTTGTCCTGCCTGTGCTAGCAGCTAACAATGCATGTCAGTAGCAATGAGTCATTTTTTAATGGCCTGAGAGTGTTTGGTTATTGTCTGTGTGCTACCTCTTCTCTTTTTGCATCTTCTTTTCAGCTTGTGGTCTTTTCATCTGTATTGGTCTTTAGTTCTTTCTGAATTAATTCGCTCACCTCTTTATTTCTTTTCCTCATAAAGAAAATTTTCTTCAGGAACGGTAGTGATTGGAATGGCTTCAAAATGACAGAGGGCAGGTTTAGGTTAGATGTTAGGAAGAAATTCTTTACTGTGAGGGTGGTGAGACACTGGAACAGGCTACCCAGAGAGGTGGTGAGAGCCCCATCCCTGGAAACACTCAAGGCCAGGTTGGAGGGAGCTCTGAGCAACCTGGCCTAGTGGAAGGTGTCCCTGCCCACGACAGGGGGGTCGGAAATGGATGATCTTTAAGGTTTCTCCAACCCAAACTATTCTGTGATTCTATGGGGTTTCCATTTCAGTTTTGTAACAGAGTTTACCTCTGGCAGCACTCAGCAGTGGTGTAAAACACACGGGTCATGAGACTGTCTCTTGTGTGGTGTTTCTCTAAGAAAGCACCACGTGCTGTGCTGCTTCAGTGCCAGGTAAAATAGCGCTGTTGGGAAAGCGAAGAGGTGACTAAGGAAATCTGATCCTCAGAGGTAACGCAAGATGTGAAGACCTGTATTTTTTTTCTTTCAAATATTTTGTTTTGAAATGCTTTTTAACCTGATGCTTCTCCATTGATATTGCCATTTGCCTTGTGGCACTGGACACTGGTGACCTTTTGTGAGCTCAAGCTCCCTCGTGAGATTTGTGCTGGTGCTCTGCAGGTAAATATCAGCCATAGAGGCAAAAGGGGACACTGTGGCTTGTTAAGGGTTTTAACCTCAAATTCATATTCATCAGTCAATCAAATGTAGTGGTAGGCTTTGCTTTGAAATGAACCATTCTGCCATCTCTCTGACTGGGACAGTAGCCTTTGGCTGAAGCATGGAAAGACATCAGGGAAGAAGGACACCTTGAGCCTTTTCAGTTTTATTTGCCAAAACTTGTCAGTCGTAGCCATAATAAGAGACAGAATTTGATGTTTTCTCTGTGGAAAGCTATTTCAATTACCTAACTTACATTACTGTCCAGATTTTATTTCTAAAAGCAAGCTTGCTAGATGTGACATCTTAGATGTTATGGCTTTAAATCAAATTTATCACAGTATGTTAATGTGGGTATGTAGTTAATACACCAAATGTGTTTCTTGGCTGTGTGACATGCTGCCAACCTGTCTTGGGGTCCAGATATGATCTGGTTCATGCTCACAAGAAGAGAGAACGGGGAAGAGGAAATACACCATTTGGAACAGGTTTGGAACCTTTATTTTCGTTTTTATTTTTTTACTTCTAGAAATGGAATCTATCTCTAGGGACTTAGTACAGGTTAGAAACTGAGAACTTCCATACCCCTTCAAATGCAATAAAAAAAGAAGTCAGTCGTCTTCTGTTTAATCCTTTGGCATAGAAAGTGGAATTTACAGAGAAACTATTCACAGGAGAGAGTGGTTCAAGTTGCTGTGTAGCATAGAAGCATAAAGAGGTGCTAGAAGGTAAAATGCCTTTACATTTCAGTAGAATTGCCACGCTAAGGAAAAATATTTGTGCTTCCTTTTTTGCTTGTTGTCCTTTTGTAGCTCGAGACTTAGGGCTTAATCTCGAGTTGCTGTGATTATAATACAGTATTCCTAGAAATCCATGGATGATCTTGGACATAGGTCAGCAGAAGTTAGGAAGAAACAAATGTTTAAAACAGAGAAACACATTTTTGTGCTCTTAATATATCCATTTTTATACGTTGTAAAATGAATGAAGTAACAAATCAGATGTATGACCTAGCTAGAGTAACCTAGTAATACTTCTGGTGTGAAGCCCATGTCTCTTATTTGCGTATGTGTTGCACCTGAAATTCCAGTTGGAATATATTGGAAGTGGTGACTTGTCTGTTTCTGAATTTCTCTTGGTTGCTGTGAAGAAACATTCTCCAGAAGTTAGGCATTGTAAATAGGGCCTAATACAAAGAGACACTGCGTGGTTCACTCAATGTGTCTTGATTAACTCAAGAGTTGTATCCTTGAGTTAATCGATTTGAGCTTGGAAAAAAACAGTCCACCATATGTATAGACATAAGTTTTTATCTTAATCATTAAATCTATCGCTTCTGTTGCTTACAAAAAAAAAGAAGTCTGTCTTATTAGAGGCGACTGATCCCATTTTCCCCATGTACATTTTCTTGGCAGAGGCATTGGCATTAAACAGTTCCTGCCTGGCCATCCTGGCGACACACGTTTGTGGAGACGTGTGAATCGGGGCAGGGAATTGCTGCAGACAGAATTGCTTTGCCTTTTCTTGGTGTCCAGCCCCACTGCTTCTTGCTGGGCTACCCTGCAGCAGGATCAGTCCATGTGTCTGGTTCACAACATGATCCAACATACAGCTGAACGGGAACAGTTCGGAGGCTGGGAAGAAGAGGTGTGGGGTGGGATCAGCCTCAGATAGAACTGCTGCCCAAGTTGCATCCTGCTGAGTGCAACGTATGGATAATTTGTGTGGTGTCAACATGACTGGTGTTTGGACCGTGTCTGATTGTGCTGTAGTAAAATTACACTTTGTCCTTCCTAAGATTTTCATGGCAATTAATGTTTTTTTACAGTAAAAGAACTGAATCTCGCCTCTGATGTGATAGGAAATACATCTCTATGTTCAGAACTCTGGGGAAGAAGGAGGCCAGCTAATATGGCTTCATACCTGTTAACTTGCATCTTGGATCACATGAATGGCAGGGAAAAGGACTGAGAGTAATTTAATATTATTATTTTAACCAGCTATTATTAAATTTCAACTTGTTTGTGCTAACATACTTAAACTTGTCAGGTGACCCATTACCTAGTATGTTTGTTAAAACCTGCATTTTTTAATGGAGTGTAACATTTGAAAATATCTGCACGTTTGTGGTACAGCAGCACAAACAACCCTGTGAATTGATGTAGCCTCATCTGATGATGCTGCTGGGTTGTCACCTCAGACAGTACTGCAACCAGGGATGTAGTGGAAGCTTGTTAAAATAGGCAGTTATGGGATAGATGGCACACAGTAAACTTGGTGCTCCAGCCTTGTTTAACCTGCTGAGTCTAAACAGAAAAACTCATTTTATTTAATATAGTTTGGGAGATGCACAGCTTCTATCTGCTGTTTGGTGTCTCCTTTGCTTTAAGAAGAGCTTAATCTCAGAATAACTCATTAAAAAAATGTTTAAACTCTGTGGAGATGGATGTCCAAGAGGGGCTTGTCCTGGCTGAACCCAAAGGACTGTGAGTACTGAAGGCAGTAGGCAAAGTGATTATTGTTTCAGTAGTGGCTTCACAATTCACCACTTGTTGGTTGGACCAAAGCAACCCACCCTTACTGCAAAATAAACCCCTGACATTTATCATCTCTGGTAAGGTTTAGACTAACATATTTAACCTTCTCATTGCAGCAGACTGAGTGTGCTAATATGTGTGGTTACAGAGATGTGCTGATAAGCTGTAGCTTGATAGCTCCTTGTAGTCAAATATATTTATGTGTCCGTACCTGTACTAACATGGCACAATGGCTCTTATACAATAGTTACTTGTTTCAGAGTAAACACCTGGAGATTTTTTCATGTGAGTGCTTTCTTTTTAAAATTTTATCTTCATCTCTGCAGAATTGGTTTGATAAAAACTTTCCTGTAGGCCAGGCACCTGGAGTGTGTTTCAGCTAGAAATGTAAGGAGAGGCAGTGTTGGTCCACTCCCTCTACCTGGATAGATCCTGCTGTGTGAATCAGTGGGGGAATTTGGGCTGGTTTTGTTCTCAGAGGTGAGATGGTCTTTTTTAAGCTCCTGGTTGCATTTATTGAGAATTTCTCTAACCAGTACTGATAAGGCAATACTGAACTTACTTGCTTGTCCACAACAGAGGGTGCCCAAGGTTAAGTATGTCCAGCTGCAGCTCAGTGTGACAGAAGAGAATTTGATTTAAAAAAGTACTAAAATGAGTGAGAAAATAGACATAATGCATGGTCTTACTTCTCTTTGTCAGACAAGTCACATTATTGTTGTCAGTGTGTCAACCTGTGTCTTGCAGATGCCTGATACCTAAACAAATTTAAAGAAAAACTTAAGATTGACAGAAGCAAAGCATTACACAACAGCTGCTTCGGGGTTTTTGCGTGAAGGGAAGTTGAACAAAGGCAGTTGCGTTACTACTCAAATTGGCAGACCCATTGGTTTGCAAGTATCTATCAATACCAGTGAAGTGACACTTGCGTAATGTTTTCTTAATTTGTTTTTCTCTCTAGAGGAGAAGAAGAAAATTGGCAGGGAGCATTTGAAGGATTAGGAAAGAGCCGTTCGTAGATGGACATTTGTCAAGTTTTGCTTTCTTAGCTCGTCCATTCCAGATTCTTTTGGAGGAGTGTAGAGCAGCCTGAAAAATGTTAGGGGGGGTGGGGGAAGGAAAGCTACATCACAAAACACTGACTAAAGCACAAGTTTCACCTCAATATGTGGAAAAACTTCTTTACCTTGAGGGTGGCAGAGCACTGGAACAGGCTGCCCAGGGAGGTCGTGGAGTCTCCCTCTCTGGAGACAATCCAAACCCACCTGGACTCACCTGCTCCAGGTGACCCTGCCTTGGCGTGGGGGGTTGGACTGGATAATCTCCGGAGGTCCAACCCTAACGATTCTGTGAGGATAAGGGGGAGGGGGGGGGGAAGGCGATCCCCGAAGTCCCACCTTAATGTTCAGGGGTGAACCCCTGGTTTTCCCAGAGCAGCAGCCCCAGGAGCCGAGGAGGGGCCGCCGGGGAAGCGGCCGGCGTCGTCTATGGAAACGTAACTTTTTGGCTGCGCCGCTTTGTTAAATGGAAAAGTGCGGGCGCGGGGGGACGGGAGGGAGGGAGGGAGGGAGCGGGAGA
>JAYRBT010000082.1:5857047-5891095 GCA_036023395.1 Myiotriccus ornatus | reverse complement strand
CCCCCCCCCCCCCCCCCCCCGCCCCCCCCCCCCCCCCCCCCCCCCCAAAATAACCTCGCACAAATCTCTCTTGGTAGTCTTTAACTGACAACAAGAAGCAAAAAATTATGAATTCCTATAAAAAGCAAGGTCAGAGTGCTCATGGATTGGATATTATTTCAAATTAGAAGATAGCAGCAAAATGTCATCTCACTTTCTTCAGTGGCATGACACATGGTGCTTAGGTTATTTCTGGGGCTGTGCAAGGGATTTGGTGACTTAAGAGAGTCCACTGAGCTACCTGAAGAGCTTTGTGTTGCTTAAATACAAGAAAAATAGTTGTTTCTTGACTGTGAAAGCATCTTGTGAGAAAGCATGGTTGTGTGACATGAAGCTTGCTGTTCTTGAGGTTATTTTTTTGACTGTGGTAGATAATGACCTGGCTAAGGGCTAAGGCATATAATCTTTTCAATACAATAGGGACAAAGATCCTTATAAGCCATCTGCTGAATGGGAAGGTGTATAGGATGCTTGTGCAGTTTCTTTGCTTCCCCACACCCCTGCTTCCCACCATGCAGAAGTGATTCTCTGTGAGGCCCATTAGAGCCTCTGGACGTCAGAAATCAGGAACCAGTCTTTTAGAGGAATGAAACTTTTATAAACCACTAAAGGCTGCATAATTATGTGTTTGCTGTTCAGAGTTCAGGGTGTTGAATGCGAGGCTGGAAATGAAGCTCAGTGTTGTTAAAGATCAGTCTTTATGTGTGACAGTAATTTGGGTGATATGGTGAGATTTGTTGGTTCAGAGTCTGTTTGTGAGATTAATATGGAGAAATTATCCGTTTCACAACAGCAGCTGTGCTGGGTCAGACCAGAGATCTGGATGTTCCATCATCATGTTTCCTGCAGTGGTTGACAGGAGATGCCTTGGAAACAAAATAAAAAAGGAGTAATTTTGTAATGATACTTCCACAAACCACTAACTGCGGAATGTTGGGAAAGAATTGTGGGATTTCTGGAGTCAAGGGTGGTATTGCTATGTTAGATCTGTTGAGCATTAGACATCTCTTTTGAATGTGTCCAGCTTCTCCTCAATCACACAGACTTGCAACATGCTGAGCATGAAGTACCAGTTCAACTACGTGTTGGGAGAAGAACAGCGGCCTTTTACTTGGGATTTTCTTGTACCTTCCACCTGCCAGCATCAGTGCTATGTAGTAAGTGTTAGGAGAGGCAGTAAAATGCTAATTTTGTGATCACCTTTTCAATGTGAATTGTGATTATAATTATCAAGATGCATGAAAATGTATGTGTGAGAAAACCAGGCTTTATACTTTGCAAAGAGGTTCATGAATACCAAAGACCTGGTTGAGAGCACTAGGGTACAACAGAGAAATTTTATTTAAACTGAAAAAAATTCATGTGTACGTGTGTGTGTAACAGGACTGGTTTTTAAAAGCAGTAAGAGACAAATAGACTCCAAAAGCAGGATTTCTGGAGTGTTAACAAGTTTTGTTGTGGTTCTTAGGGCAGTAAATTTTTTGACTTAGGGAATCATGGGATCTCATTTTCTGATGTTAATGTCTGTTACATAGCTTAGGTTTTCATTCATTGTATTAGTTAAATAATATTTGTGTTTGGATAATGAACCTGTTTTTAATGTAGCATAAATTGACTTAATTATTCTGCGTAATATGTCTCCTGATAGAACTGGTTATTAGTGAGTTAAGGTTTCACACTTGATCATGCTGATGTCTGTGGATGTACAGATCTTTAAAACCCCCAGTGTATTAATGCTGTTATCAACCAAAGCTGCTGCAGCAGCTTTATTTATTTTTCCTTCCTCAAGGGTACTGTAGTGGCCAGTTTGAGCATTAGCCACCAAATGCCAAGGTGGCTGTAGAGTAACTGCAGCAGCATTTCGGTATCTAATGGACCAGGTCACGTGCAAAGCCTCATTAAAATATGATTAAAGTATCCCCTTTTGTTTGCTCCGTGGAGCCAAGCCCACGCCTCGCGCTGGACCCTCCATTATGTTTGCACCGTGTGCTTTGAAACCTCTCTTGTTTGTGAGGCTGGTTGTTCACCCCCCCAAACCCCAGCCCTGCCCAAACCTCTGCCAAAGATACAGCTGGCTTTGCTTATTCCTCCCTCCTCTTACATCCACCGATGATTAAATGCGAGTAAATGAAAATGGTGTCTGCTTTCATTTAAACATAGTCTGCTAAAGACAAATACGAAATATGAAGCTTCTGTTGTTGTCTGGGGGCGTCTCCTGTTTTTTCCTCTACCTCTTCTTTTTAACTACTGAGGACTGGGGTGGGTTTCTTTTTGTTTGTTTGGGGTTTTTTTTCTGGTGTTTAATTAATTATCTAGTCTTACAGTTGAAGAACCAGCATAAATTATGTTGGTAATTTGCCATGGCCACCTGTGGTAGTACATAAATAATGAGAGAATAACAAAAACTTATGACTGAATTAAAAAATAGAAAGGATTTAGTTACACTTTCTAAGACAAGCCTTCATATCTCGTGTGGAAGTAGGAAAAAAATGGGCTGTTCTTTTGGTTTATTTTTTGTGGAACGTGGAAATCAATATGCTTCAAGCTCAAAGACTCATAGCATGAATCCACAAATTTAATTTGTATCTTTGATCAGTTATATCCCTGACAGTACCTGTGGACAGCATAAACTTAACAGAAACACAGAGTAGTTGATCAAGCCCTATGATCAGCGTAAATGACTGGAGAGGGACATCAGACTTCCTGTTGGAATTTGAGCAAATGAAGAGTATTATTTCCAAATCAACATGTTGCAGAGGAAGAAGGGATAGAAAATGCTGTATGAGTTCTTAAGATCTGGCTTTTCTTTTGACACTCTGTGAAATCAGATGATTTGGCACTTGTAACTGCTGTGGGTAAGAGGCGTTTATAAGAAATAAAATAAAATGTATATGTGGCAGTGGTGGGGGAGGCGTCTGCTCTGAAAACATCTGAGATGCTGCAAAGCGTGTCCCCAGTGGGAAAGAGAAATTGCATAGCTGGCACTGAGGCTCGCTTCTTATGCTTATGTGGCCATTTTTAGAAAAGGATCAACACTAGGAGCTGAATTATTAGAGAAGTGAGTGACTGAGGGATTGAACGTAAAGGAAATTATTTCTATCTTGCTTGTTGGTTTGAGTTTGGCCTCAGATGATGCTGTGGGAGGGCTGCCCACTCCAGAGCTGCCTGTGTGGAGTCAGTCTGGAGATGGGTTTCAGGAGGTAAATGCTGGTTGGAGTTGAAGCTCCGCAGCTGCTGTTACCTGGGTTTGTAGGTGGCTGCTTTCTCCCTGCAGGTGGGAGATGAGCAGGCAGGAACAAAAATGGTCCTCTTGACTTGGAAAAGTTGGGGAAGAGCCGACCCAGCCCTTGATGGAGTGAGGTGCAGGCTGCTCGTGCTGTATGTAGCCCTGTGGGAGGCTTCTGGTTTCAGTACATCTTGCAAATATTCATGCGTGTAAGTAAAGCAAACAACAGCCAATTAAGAACAAAAAAAGGAAAAAAAACCAACACCACATTTCAAAGAAGTTCTATGTATAAAAAAAGAAAGCTGTCTTATTAAAAAATACTTGACAGTACAGTAACATAGTTTATCACACTTATTTGCATCTATGTGGCAGTTTTAGTTTATTGTGGTTTTGTTGCAGTACAACAGATTATCTAAATAAATTAATTTGAGGGGGGGATTAAAACAGTGCTTCTAAGGAGAGAGCCAAGAGGAATGCTTTCAAAGTTTTTAGGAGTTTTTTTGTTACAGTCATCAAGACTCATTTTGAAAGACTTATTTTTCTGGTTTTGGCAAAACAGTTGATCAGCACGACTGGCAAGGAACCGCCATGGAGCAACAAAGACTTTCTGTGCAGCTAAAAACTGTGTTTGAGGCCATCTTGGAGCACTTTGTGAGCTGGAGTAGAAACTCTCTGTGTAAGAAAAGCCATTCAAGTTAAGTTGCACGTTTTCCTCTCCAAAATTAGCATACCAGAATACTTCATTGCGGAGTGTTTAGAATACTTTGTACAAGAACTAACAGTAAGTTGAAGATTGCTAACTGAGGATTTGTAATGATGCCAACTGACTTTTTTTTTTTTTTTTTTTAATGAAAGCTTTGTATACATAACAGGATGAGTCATCACTGGAGAGTTCTGAAAGTGTTTGGCATCCTGAAGAATCCTTTTGTGTGTCTCTGCCGCACAAAAAAAGTATTTTTGTCATGAAACTCTGCCTTAAGAAGTACTGCAATAACTAAGCTTTAGGGGGAGGCTTTCTTATGTGGCTCAAATCTTTACTCTCTATTATTGTTTTAAAAATATTTTGGCATTCTTAGATCTTCCTGAATAATAGGATGAGAATTTCTGAAGTAGTTTGTTGGCTGTAATTTTTTTTTATAAGATGTAGCTTCAGAAATACTTCTATTATAAATTTGCTTCTAAAAGTTTTGCTTTACTTAAACAGGGTCCCTCTAGTAAACCCATAGTAGCCACTTATCTGAGTCACACTTGTTTTAAGTGCATTTTCTTTTGATACAGTTATGTTGAAGAACTGGGTGGCCTTGGTAGTTTCTGTTGTGTCTCTTCGAAACTAATATCTTACAAAGTTAAAGTTCTTTTTCCTACGTGTGTTGAGAACATCATTGGTTGCTGTCCTCACTCAGAGCAACTCCTTGGTAAAAGGAAACAGAAACCTTTCTTACTAAGTAAGTAAGGTACATATCACACCACCAGTTGGCTCATGATTTTCCTGATGATGGGAAACCCAGTCTGTGTAATCTTCAAGTGTGTGCAAGGCAGCGGAGATGGGATTTTGCAGCTGGTGAAATAGAGTAGCAAATTTATTTGTATGAGATTTTTAGGAATGGATGAAACTGTTGAGAGATTTCCCCCCCCATTCATTCTTCAGCGGTGTGTCTTCTAAGATGTGCTGTAACTAATATTAAAAATCAATGCCACTAATGGATTATTTCATGGCTGGTTGTAGTGATGATATAGATTTATTTATTAGCTATTAAATTTAGCAGCTTTAATTTTTATTATTTCTTTTGAATGAACCTAAATATCTTCTTCAGAAGAAGAATTTATGAAGAAGTCATCAGAATTTGTAGGTTTTCATCCAGAAAAAAAAACAACAACAACAAAACTTTCATAGTAATTTAGAACTGGACAGGCTTTTAATCCAAATGCTCTGAATGATACTGATAACAGAATGCACAGAAGACAAAGGGCTTTCAGACACTCCTTGATGAAGCACACAGGTTAATTACTCTACCCTTGCACATGCAAGTGTGAGGGTTTTGAGTCAGGCTCTTAAACTCATGTATTTTTATTTTACTGTGCACATCCAAGGCTAAGCATTTAAACTGTTCTTTCATTTGGAAGGGAAACAACAGAAGTGTATCTAGGTAATAAAATTCGTATTTGGTGATGGTTTTTATTAAGTACAGAATGAGTTCAGTGGCATTGCTAAGAGATGCTGTTTAATGGTAGCACACTTCTTTTGTGTTTTCTTTTTTTTTCTTTAAATTGAAGGTCTTATTCTGTATGTAACCAACTTAGTGTTATTCTACAATAAATTAAATGTTGGGGTGTGCTAATGTGGGGTGTGTCTGGTGAGACTGAGTGCCACATTTCTTTTTATTTTCTAATGGAAGCTAAGCTTCAACTTTTGATTTCATTTTTGGAAGAGGTAAACCCTCAACATATCTGCAGATTGGGCCATAGACTTGGCTGTAAGAAAATAAGGTGTTGGGGTGTGTCTGTATCTAGAGCAGGTAGAATTTTTGGTGTTACTGTTAATTTTGTGTTTGCCTGGCATCCTCTTGGAGCTCTTATTGGGAGGAGCTCTACTTTGAAATACTGTACTTTTCCTAAGAAAACATCATTTTCAGTTGTTCAGATGAGGGAAGTATCCCTTAGGGACACTGAACCAACCACGTTACCTTTACTGTAGGATCCAGATGTAAAGAAAAAAACCCAATATTTGTTCCTTTATCAGATAAGTTTATGTGCTCGTTTTGCAGCTTGCAGGCCAGAATGGGGCCTGAAATTTCTGTGTGTCTTAGATTTTTCTCCCAAGTCTTTAGAATTAAAGTATCCTAGAATATCTGTTATCCAGCATTCTGAATGCTGCAGCTCCTGGATGATGCTGTAGCTTTAAGTGTTGGGTAAAAAAGCATGTCTGGTGGAATCTGTCATTGAAACAGAACAAACATAGGTTGAGAGGAGAAGGTGGTGAAGGTTACTGAAGGTTTCCCACCTTGTTACTTCTGGGGACCGGTTCTCTGGTAATTCACCTCCTTGTGTTTTGTTAGTAATGGAAACTTTCTGGTTAGCTTTATATTTACAGGGCATTTAAGGCCATGGTTCCAGAGATCTGTTCTGCTGGCAGCAGTGACTTGGGCAGTCGCCTTTTATTGCAGCTGCTCAGCCCTGCTCCTCTGCCAGTCAACTGCTCCCATGCCTGCGTGGAGATCCTGGCTGTGAACTCCCTTCTGACAGCGTAACCTCAATTTCTAAAGGGTACATGTGGCTTATGTGTTACCTCAGGTGAATATTTGACCCTTGTCCAAGTCCTTTTGGTTTTGCTTTGACCCTCGCTAGCTTTCCCTATAAAGCTGTTCTTATATTCCCACAGTAAAATCCTAGTATTCAGAGGAGCTTTGCTTTAAAAGGAAGAGGATTCGTCAATGGCAATTGGTTTACAAATAAACTTTTTTATTATTTATTTAGCAATCTTTACCTTTTTTTAGCTTTGAGGTCAGTGTTTCCGTTCACTGTGGTGTAGTTTTAAATTTGTAAACTTGTGCTTTTATTATTTTATTCTAGTTAACAGAATTCTTGCTAATAGGTCTTATACCATTTTAACCACTGTAAATAATTTGAGATCTAAAATGGTTCTGATATGCAGGAAAAAAAGAAGACATACAAGAATTAGTATTTATTTTACAACTAAACTATGTTGGTATGAACAGGCATGTCCATGAGACAGTGCTGCGTTGACACAACAGTTAATGTTCACACCTAAATTTCAATAAATGCATCAAGGGGAAGAAGTGTTGTTGGTAAAGTGTAGTAGTTAAGAATTGAGCATAATTAAAGAAAAAGGATATTGAAGATTTTGTATAGTATTAACATCTTTATCATGTCAGTAACGTATAGTCAGCAATCAAATATCTCCTGTTGTGCCTGCATCTGTTTTACTTGCCAGTAAATTAAACCTTCCACGAGTCAAGGCATGCCATGTCTGTGGCACACAGCACACAACAGCAAATTTAAATTTTACAGTGAATACTGTTACTCAAACCTACCTCAGTACTTTTCAAAAGTTGAGATCCAGTAACCCAGCTTTGTGTTATCTTTGTGAGAATTTTGTGCAAAAAAACTTGTTAAAGATAACAAAAAATAGATAAAAAATTAGATTGCTGAAGATAACAGCTGTCTGAAGAATGTGTTAGCGCTGAGCCTCTAAAGATGAGAAAGTAAGGGCTAATAATTAATATATTTTACTTACGGCACTTGCAGCATAGTTTACAAAATGATAGGTGCAGATATTCTGTAAATGTTTTGTGGAAATTTGTCTTGAAAAATCAATACAAATTGAGCTGCAATTCCAGTGTGTTTGAAATTGGTTGTATCCAAGAAACAGGGAATGAAACCCATCTAAAAGATCGGAGCTGGGTGGAAATAGTTAATGGCAGACTGTAGGGATTAGTGTTTGGGCTCGGCCTTGCTGTTGTTAATGAGCTGGAAGAAGGTGGAAACAGCCAGTTAATGGTATTGACAGACAGCGCGGAGGTAAATGGATTTACCAACACAAAGAGGGAGAAAATGGAGAAGAACACAGGTTAGGAATATACAAAACAGAGAAGAAGGAGAAGGAGGTTCCCCCCAAGCTCCTCTAACATGAAACAACATTGAGTCAGTCAGGCCTGTGGGGTTTCAGAACACTGCGTTGATGAGAGGGAGAATCTTGCAGTAAAACAGTGCTGAAAGGGCACAGCAGATAAATGAATGTTTTTGGATCATATTTTAATTGCTTCAAATATGTGATGAAGGTGAATGCATTACCATTTATTTTACAATTAGACCATGTTGATATGAACAACAGGTGTGTCCCCGGGACAGGGCTGCTTTGGGACAACAGGTAATGTTCACACCTAAGTTTCGATAAACACATCAGTGGGGAAAAAGTATTGCTGTTAAAATGTAGTAGTTAAGACTTGAGCATATTTAAAACTAGCAACTTTCTATTTTTATATTAAAAATATTAAACTTTTCTTCTAGGTAGTGGTGTAACAGTAGCTGTGCCTTTTAGGCAGAGATTT
Source organism: Myiotriccus ornatus (assembly GCA_036023395.1). Taxonomy (NCBI): domain Eukaryota; kingdom Metazoa; phylum Chordata; class Aves; order Passeriformes; family Tyrannidae; genus Myiotriccus; species Myiotriccus ornatus. The sequence continues at coordinate 5,882,761 of JAYRBT010000082.1, read as the reverse complement.
TTTTTTCTGCGTTCCAGGAACTTTGAAAACAAAGTTATACTCAGAAAAGAGAGGGCAATTTTATGAAATAGGGTTTTCCAGAGATAATATCTGTAGTCCACAGTGGATGAAAACATGTAATAGCTATTATCATTCTGAAGAACTAAATAAAATTATCCGCTGTTGAACAGTCCCAAATGTAACCTCAGCTGCTCTGCAGACACAGACATCGAGACCAGACTAGCAGCATTTACCAGCTGCGTGTAAGAGCTACACTGCACGTAAAGGGATTTCACATTTTATTATGTGGGAGGGATGATGTCAGTTTGGTTGATTATGCCCCTTTCAAGCTGCTGTGATAATTACCTGCTTGTTACCAGAAGTGTCGAACCCATTTTCAGTTCTTGTTTGCTTTTGCTGTCATGCCCTAATTGCTACATAATTTTGTCCCTGCCAATTACTACCTTGGAGTTGAATTTTACAGTGAAAAAGTTGTAAGAAGCAATAAACTAATTGTTTTTTAGATCTTGTAATTTCAATAGAATATTTTATTATGCTACAAAGTATATTGAAATACATGCTGCTCACTTCTGTGAGACACTGAAATCCCATGGTGCCCACTGAAAATGAAGAGAATGTGGAAGGCATGACTTTTGGGGGGATGTGGATACTTTCTATTTTGGAAATAAATATATTTACTACGTTCTTTAGAGGCAGGAACTGTTAGGTTTGGTGGGCTTTTTAAAAAATTATTATTCTTTCCCTTTCTTTTCATCCTTTTATCCACTATGTGAGTTTTACAAGTTGCTTTTGATGTAGATATTAGGTCATCTGATGTGATCTTTTGTCCATTGTTTTCTGTAAAAATGTAATGTAAATGGATTTCTGTAAAGGTGCTGGGCCTAACAGTGTTTTATATTCTGATTAAAACTATTTGTTTGAATTATTCAGTGGAATAAAGCCTGCAGTAATTGGGTTAAGCACTGCCTGACCAAGCACTTTGTTGTCTTTGGGAACTGTCATCGCCTTGCTTTGGATTTTTTGGGTGGTCCTCCAGCAGTGAAGTCTGGTATTAGTCAATATTAATAACAATTACTGCTGTTGAAATCTGTATATGGAATGACATGGATGAACACAGGGAAGAGGCAGAAGGAGGATTTGGATCAAGCACAGTTAAACAAAACGCTCTTCAGAATAAGGAGAGGGATGGTGTCACCGTGTAGAGGTTTAGGAACGGGGCTGCAGTCCAGAAAGGAGCATTTCTGGCAGGAGATTTAGACTGTGGGATGTTTGTGGTTGTGCACTGAAGCTCTGTTTATCATAGAGATTGTGGGATTTGCTGCTGCCATTTCAATGTGATTCAGATATCCACAGTTGAAAGACTGAAATATTGGCAAAAAGTCATGGAACGGACCAGAGATTATAGAAAGCTCGGAGTAAATTCCTTTGGGGAGAAAGGCAGAGGTGCTCGGTCTGCTTGGGTATGGGAGGATGGGGAATTTAAACCCTAAAAATAAGTAGAAGTTTGAGTTAGGATGATACCTCCAGCAAAGAAAATACTGAGTTCTTAAAGGCTCCCAAATGTAACAGGGAAAGGGACAACAAGAGCCAGGGGTTGAAAACTGAAACCGGAGAAGTTCACAAAGGAAATGAGGACGAATTCATAGGGAGGAAAAAATGACAAAGGGAATGGCAGAGTGAGTGCCTTTCTGAAAGACGGGCTTCAATCAGTAACAGGGTTTGAGTGATGGTTATGGATATTGGACTCGCATGGATAATGATTCTGGCATTGTGTCCAGTGAATCTGTGAGCAGTTGGACTTCTGTTTTGATAGCACTCGCTGTAGCAGTTTTTCCAGGGATGATGTAGCGAATGGTGAACACCTGTGTGGTCAAAGATTCGTTTCAAATGTGATCTTTAGTACATTGATTGCGGAAGACAAATGGTTTCTAAGGTTCTGAGGACATGCACCTCAGTTGTAGCTCTTTTGTTGGCATAAAGGCTTTCAAGGGAATTTTAGGAGAAATTTCAGTGTACAAAAATACAGGGAAAAAATTATGCAAAAGTAATACTGTAACAAAAATTAATGCATTTAATGCTGAAATTTATATATAACCAAATTATGAACTAGCCCCTGCTCTGTTCTGTCATGATGCCAAGGCAGTACTTGGGTGTATCTGAGTAGCCTTAGGGCCACTGAGTTACACATGTGTCCTTCTCTGTCTGTGTCATCTTCATAAGTGGTTACCAGTGTAGCTCTTTCAGAGCTGCTCTGCCAACTTCTGATACCTGAAAAAACTTCTGAAAGGTTTGATTAAGATAATTTTTTAAGGCTCTGTGGTCTGGTGAGTAGAACTGAATTTTCAAGCTGTAAATGTTAATTAGAAACATATGTGTGTATGTAAAAAGCAAGCTGAAATAAAAGTATAAATATCTAAGAAGCTGTCGTTCCAGAAGGTCTGTGCTCAGAAAAGATTAGGTAAATATACAAATAGTCCCGCTATAAATCAGCTACAGTATCATTTCTGATTATCTTCCTTACTTGTTTTTCTGGTGGCTCGTGGAAAAAAATTAGGAAGCAAGGGATTTGGATTGTAACTTCCAAATCCTTGTAGACAGCATTACTTGCACTGTCACCAAAACAAGCTTCACTCACTTTATTCCCTCCCCTCCTTCTCTGGTAACTCTTTCCTGTCACTGCTGTTCTCTCTGGCTGCTTCCAACACATTTGTGAACCTCTTATGAATGAGAAAAACTGATGAGGATGGAAATTAGCTCTTTTGCTGAGTGTAAATTCAATCAGCGTTAATCAAACTTTGTTGTAGCATTGTTCCTAAGTCTTTAATTCAGCACGTTTGAATCTTGAACTTCTCGGTGTTTTTCTCCATAGTGACCATAAATTTTGAGAGCTGGTTTTCCTGTTCCCTTAAAAACACACTTCCTTGCCTGTCTAAACTGAGGATATCTGTGGAGCTGGAGAGAAGCTGCAGAACCTGAGGGCCTTTTGCAGCTTTCAGGGCAGTAGATAGGGTAGGCTTACAGCCTGTGTGTCCTTGGGTGGTGGCCTCAAAGGAACTTGACCTGGAGGTATCAGTTGGTCCTCTTGGATGACTTCCATTGTAGTTGCTGTAACAGGGTTCGCTGGGTACGTGTCCCTCTCATGTGACACAGATACAATTTTGTTTATAACTCTGACCTGTATCATATGACGTAGGCTGAGCAGTAAATCACTCTTTTGCTGGCAGTTCTGCCACGGCCTGATCTCTTCTCATGCTGGGGGAAGGTGGGGGTGTGAAGATGATCAGGTAGTAGAACTCCTCTAGCATCAAGTGCTGGAAAACCCATCTTTTTATTACCTTAACGTTTTTTGTGGCTTTCTTTAAGGGCTTATTAAAAGAGTGAGGAACTAAGAACTAAAAAAAAAAAAAAAAAGAAGTATAAAACAAATAATTTTTTTAAAAAATTACCATTAATTCATATATTTAATCTTAATGGGCTGAAGACTGGCATGGAGAAAAAATAGCGCCTTGGACCGCTTTGTAATGGTCTCAAATAAGAGGAAGCAAAATCTTGAGAACATCAATGTACAGCAATGATCATTGTCCCAAATAAAAATGGTAACAGTCCTTTGAACAGAAGTTTGGAAGTTCTCTGTTACAGTTATTTGAAGCTCTTTGTACCCTACCTGTAACTGTCAGAAGGCAAATTTGTGTCTCCGGATTAGAAGAATCCTCTTCAGGGGTGAAAAACAGGTGTTGGCACCTTTTTGTAAGCAGAACGCAGCATTTCTGCCTCATCCATGCCCCTGGAGATTGACATGCCTGTTCATACAGAAGCTTTTAAACGTGTTTGAAGATTTGTATTACTTGTGCTCGCGCTTCGGAGCGTTGCTTGTTATGCTGCTTGTATTGTTGTTTATATTTCACAATAGTATTTCCAGGAGTTTATTTACTCTGGTATAAAAATAGTTTCCATGATCTGGCTTTTAGGATTTATGTCTAGTTTGAAAACAGTTTTGTTAAAACAGTTCGTGTGAATTAAAAATGTACACTGACACCCCATCTGATTCCATTGCCCATTTTTCTTTCTAGGTCTAATTTTATTCTTCTGAGGTTTTCCAAGCCTTCTGAATAAGTTTTAATGGATTTTTAATTAGTGAGCAGATCCTGTGTTTTTCCCCTTAGCTTTCCCAGGTTTAGCAGTTTTATTGAAAGAGAAATATTTCATAATACTTGTTGACATTATCTGAAATAAAAATGCATTTCTTTATAAGGAGCACTAAGGGTGCTAACAGATGGAAAAGATATGTGGTGATATGACATTCATTTCTGTTGTTTTTTTTTTTTTTCCTGTCTAAATCCATTTTAGATGGGTAATGACAAACTATAGCTGACATGCAAGAGCTACTTTTCTTACATGCCATCAATTAATTTGAGGATTATAAAGAAAATTCAATCTAATGAGTTGTGGGCTAGCATCTTGTATAAAAGCAGGTTATTTATATCTCTCTGGGTACTGCCCTTCCTTTCATGTCCTGATCCTTCTGGTTTAAGCTTAAATGCTTGTTCAAGATTAAAGCTTAAATACACCGATAGTGGTGTCCATAGGTTCTTCTTTGCCTTTGTAAACAGAATTTCAGGTGAAATTGGTGGACAGACACCTTCTTCAGGAAATCCTGTAACATGCACCTGAGGGATAGGCAGATTTTTTTTTTTTTGTGATATTGGTGGGATCAGATATATTTCAAAACCGTAAGAATGAATGCAGTTATTTTCCATGCAGTCTACAGGAAGACTTGTGTTTGCTCTGAAGTGTGAAGACATGAGGAAACTTGACTTGAGACAAAAGATACTGAGCTTTATTCAATGAGAAAGCATGGGATGTTGAGTTGACTGATGAATTTTGATAGATGTGAGATCTGGAAACCTCTCAAAATGATGCTGTATGAGTGGGGTTTAGTTTATCTTAAAGAAATTGATACAATAGTTGAATATTTGCATCCTTTTTTGAGTATACTAGCTGAATTAATGATGAATAAAAGCAGTGTTTGGAGCTCTCTGTGATCAGTGTATGCAGATTAGACTTGCTGGGTATAAAACCACTTTTTTTGAGTAAAAAGTTTAGTATTAGGTTATTTGATTGTTTGTATACCTGCCCTGGGTGTGGCTGAGTATAAGTAGCACAGCCTATACCTGCACCTGATATATTCAGTGAGAATATTTAACTTAAGGAAACAAATGAGAGAATCTTCACAATGTTCCTGTGGTAAGACTCTGTCAGACTGCAAAGTTCCAAAAGGAAATCTTTGAAAATGACTCTTAATTAATGGTGCTAAAATTACAAAAATCTGTTCACAGAGACCAAAACTTCCACCAAGTTCCAAGTACTTGGCAGCTGTTTCTCATACGTGGTGACTCAGATCCGCTGAATTTTATGTGCAGGATCTTGAAATCACCAGACACGAGAATTACAGCCCTTGCCATTGTATTGCCACCTTTATTCAGAAGAGGAGCAGCAGGCAAACCCTGTGGTGTATGAAAGAACAAGGAGCTGGACGATTCTTAGAAAAGACATGAGCTTGGTGCTCTTGTGGGTAAAAAATTCTGGGCACCGTGGCTGTCACAAGATTGGAGGAGTTAAGACTTGCCATAGTCGTCGTCATGGAGAAATAAATCCTGTGTTCAGATCTAAGTGGATGCTTACACTACACTACCCATCAGGGAAAAGCAGTGTTTGATGCAGTAGCATATTTTGATGCCATTTTGTTTATTTAGGGGACAGAGGAGTGTGGAGGTGGGATGGTGCAGGTGCACACGTGAAACCCGTGCAAAGGTTGGAAATTGGTGGGTTTGGCAATGCCCGTGGTCTCTCAACTGTTCGTGTTGCCACTTCATGCTCTTTGCCTGTCAAAAGAGAACATGTGAAAACATTTAGTGGACACTTGCTAAACATTATTCAGCAAATTTACCAAACACAAACTGTTGTCTGAAGGAATCATGAGAACAGAGCCATTACCAAGTCTGGAGCCTGATAGAACTCACTGGGCTTGGAAATGTGCAGGTGGCTGTACTTGTAGCTCTTGGTGTCTTACTTGGTTCCAGAAAGGGTTTTAAAAAATATTGCAAGTGCTGCAATTTTGGTTTGTTGTTTTGCATCGTTTTGTTAGTGAGTATAGCCAGGTGCATTGGTAACGAATGTATAAAGGATGTAGTTCGTGCAAAATTGCAGATATATATAATGTGTTGGAAGGTTGTAATTGCATCCAAATTTTTATTTTATTTTTTCTGAAATATGTATAATCATTAAGATCTGTATGTAAAGCGTTCTGAGTTACAGAAGAAAGCTATACAGTCTACCTATCAGTGGGAAGGTGGTTCTTGAGAAAGAAGAACCTGTAGCAGTTTTTGATGCTGTACATTGGTGGGTTAATGTGACAGATAGTTGACTGAAAGTAATTTTCTCTTACAGAATTTATAGATGTCTAGAAAGGCAGTTTGAAAAGTAAAAAAAGAAAGCTGAAAGATCTGAAAGTGTTTTATATGATTTCACTCTCTGTTATTCGAACTGTTTCCAAATCTCAACAGTTCCTGCAAGTAGATCAGGCAGCCTGGCTGCATACTTTCAGCATCACACTCAGATTTTCTCATGCAGTGGTATCACAAAAAGGTGGTGTACAGAAGTACATTGCAGTGTAGCAGCCCTATTGTCAATGTTTCAGTCCTTAACTGGCTGTAGCAGAACTGTAACTTCATGGGCATTTTATGGGCTCATGTGAAAAATGCATTATTTTATGTGCCTACAACTGTTAATGAACTGTTAATCAATGATACTGAGTCTACCTGATTTGATCCTTGGCTGCTGTGACCCTCTGTCTCTCTTCCCAGCCCACTGAGGATGTTCCCAAATGGGTAACAAGTCAGGAAGAAGATTTCATGGTCTCGTTAGTAAGGCTCTGTTTCAGCTGTGATGGTCTTCATCTGCTTCATCTTTTAAAAAAGCAGTTCCAGACTCAAATTGAACAACTACGAATAACTTCAGGGAAGAGCAGACAAAGTGCTGCAGACGGTCGCTTTGGCCAGACCAGCCTCATCACCCAACAGAGTGTAGCTTCAGGCTCCTGGATCTGGTGGCCTTCTGCAAAATTGGGTTGAGATTAAGGTTTTCCAACAGTGAGATGACATTCCTGTTACAGTAATTATGCCTCTTTGATTTGGGTAGACAGTCCTGATGAGTGCCTGCAGGCAGGACATCCTATTTGCCTTTTCTCAGTCTCCCATGGAAAATAATTTTGCTCAAATATGGGGTTGAGAACCCTCACAGTACAGCCATTATGCAAGGATGGTTGAAGATGAAAATACAGATAAACCGAACTTCACATTTACTTCGGAGTACTAATTCATTTGGCATGTAAATTGTTACAACTTTGCAATGCAGATTCATTTTGACACTTTACTCCCAACCTCTTAGGACAGCCTTGTTTCTTGAAGAGCTCTGCATTTATCGGTGGGTTTCCTATGTATTTGCTTACTTTTTGTCAGTAGTGACTGTGCTGTGGAATGAAAGCAAAGATGCAACTAGACATTCAGTACAAATAATCTTTAAAAGACTCCTATTTGCATTTGTTTGGGCAGTGTAGGAAGTCTTGGACAAATTGCCCTTTCACAGGGGAGTACTGGAAGAGTTTAGCTGAGAATCATCCAGCAGAGGTAGGTTCTTTTTATGCTTTTTCTCAGGCATCCCTGATCTCAAAGGCTATAATATTTTTTTCAGGTGTTTATTGCTCTCAAAGGTAACTGTATAAAATATAGATGTGAAAAAGTTTCAGCTCTGAAGATGTTACAGCCTGGATGAATGAGTAACCTTGAGTGAATGAATAATGTGTTTTGTATCGTTACTGATTAGAGGAGGTGTAAGATGGGAAGTTGCAGTGTTCTGGTTTTAAACGTAAGCTGGGTCACTTCTTTGCTGTAGTATTTTTGAAAAGATTGTTATGCTTTATAAATTAGAAGTATTAAGAAGCACAATTTTTCCTTGATTGTACCAGGAGACTAATAGGCAATATTGAATATAGTTTTGAGATCTTTCACTAATGAAATGGAAGGTTGAGCAAGTTCTGTGTGATTGTAGTTGAAGTCCAGTTCAGTAGATGCTAATTAAAAAACTTTCCTACAGTCTTTCACTTCTCGCTATTAGTAAAAGTTCAGTTTGTTGTCACCTTTCACTTGTGATGTTTCTGCTGCACATCTTTCCCATGCATCAGGATCCCTCAACCTGTACTATACACATATCTAGTATAAAAAGTAAATAGGAAGAAACTGCGTCGCATTCTTCTTTTACCACGTACAAAAGAAAATATTGTGGAGGGTGAGGCAAGTGCAGAAAATATTTTCACCTGGTGTTCTGATTGGTCAATTAAAAAATCTTGTAAAGAATCTTTTAAATCAGAGAAAGTTTGAAGCTGGAGTCAATTTGATAGCAAGTTGCTGGTGTTTGGAGTTATTAAAATTAATTCTAGCTAGCTGGCATCTGCCTTGCTTCTGGAGCCTTGTTCTTCATTTTTTCCAGACTTGGATGTAGAATTTCCACAACTCTTGGAAGTAATAAAGGCTAAAGTAGTGTACAGAGAGGGGAAAAAGAACCTTTCCTTTATAGGTATGCTCTTGAATTAATTCTTGCTTGCTGTGGTTCCCTTCACAAGGGGCTATTAGCTGAACCTTAGGTATTTTAGCTTCTGCTTAAGCACAGTTAAACTTTTACAGCTGTACTTACCACTTGTGGTTCAGCAGTAGTGGGAGCTTGTGCTTTTGCACACCTGTTAAAAAGAATCCCGAAAAGAGAGTAGCGGCTTTCACTCGTGGAAGTGCCTGTGAACATTAATTCGTTACTAGCCATGCTGATGGCAGCACTAATTGGACCTTTTTATAAATCATTCCTGTACCATCTTCCAGCGTAAGGCTGTGGACAGATGTTCATTTAACAAGACATCTGTGCTGGTTTAGGATGTTACTGTATCCCAGATGTTACACTGCTTTTTAAGGTTATTGGCCCTGTTTTATATATTTAGTACCATCGTTTTGTTCCATGGTTTGCAAAGCGTCGGAAGGGAGGGAGTTTTTCCCCTGAATGATGTAGAGCTTTCAGCATGTGGGAGAGAGGGGAAAACTCTGAAGTGGCTCAGATGTACCTGTTTGCATAAGCCTGGAACAAAATGCACTGGATTTGCAAGGTAGTTTTGATGGATGGTCTGAACAGTCACGTGATTTTGTTGGTAGCAACTTAGGGAGGACTTGCAGAAACTGGTGTCTGGGTAATCATAAACCAGCAGCCTGGCATCTGAGGATGGTCGCCTTGTCCGTCATTTCATGTGGTTCCAGGAAATGTTGGCCCATGGCCTTATTCCTGATCACTTTGTGAAAAGAATGAGTAAGATCCAAAATGTGCTTTTGACCTACATCATACTCGTCCAGTTACGGTGCTATTGATACGACCTTTAGAAAAACCAAAACACCAAAAAAAATACACCCCAGTCATGCAAAAAAGAGAAGAAAAGAAGCAGTATCTAACTGCTGTCAGATGAGTAAGATACTTTTCCATTTTCTCCCAGCACTGTGCATCCGTGCTGCTCTCTGTGCATCCAGCAGAAGCCGCTCAGATGCCTGGTGATCTCCCAGTGTTAGTGTAAGTCATCAGGGCTTTGAGAGAGCCTCAGCAAGGCTTTCCCCCTGTGTAGAGGGAGTACCTAATGCTCTGCTGAGCCCTGCAAAAGGTTTTTCTGGGCTTTTTCTTTTTCCTCTGGGCTAAATTTAATTAGTTGCTTACCCAGAGAAGAATTAGGAGATTTTTTGTTTGCTGTGGTATATTTAAAGATGGAGATTAATGAAAGGCATTAGCTAAAAAAGCTAATTGATAAAAAATTTAGGAGTAGGTCACAAAGGATTTTGATAAATGACTCTGTTTTATGGAAATATGAGTCAAATGACTGTAGACAGTAATTACATTCAACTGGAGTCCTATATGAATAAAAAAATGTAGTTTTGTCTTTGCTGTTGACTTTATTCCGTGAAATGCTGCATGTGCTTTAAACACTTCAGGAAGTTATATTTCTCTCAGTGGATCTGTTCTTTAAAACAGGAATAGATGTGCTTTTGTTTCTTCCTTCTAAATCGAACTCTGTTGTAGGGAAAAGGCAGGCGAGGAAGCCATCGCAGAGACCTTGGCAGCGGTTCAGCCGCGTACCAAGCTCACTGCCTGCCCACTGACTAATATTTATTGTTTTCTGGTGGAGTCCTTATGGGTCAGGCCCTGCCTGTACATTTTGTTCTGGGTTTGTGAGCCGTAGGAGACGGGGCTCATCTGTGTTCAATACTTGTGCCGTCGCGAGCTGATGGGGTTTCTGTGGCGTTGATGTAAAAGCGTGTTATAATTACCACCCCCTTCCCCCCAGAAAGAAATTTTGGGATTGAACTTCAAGATCTAGAGCAGAACTGAGGTTATAATGTTCAATATAGCACTTATGGCTCGGTGCTGTCTGGCTTTGTGTGAGTGAAGGGGAATAGGCACGGGCTGTTGTTCCGTAATTGTTTTAAGGCAGCACAAACTGGCCCGACCCTGCCTCGCCCCCACAGCCTTTTCACATCCTCCTTCAGAAGGACGAACTTGAGAAGAAGTAGTCAAGTCCCAGGCAAAGAACAGAGCACAGGTTGCCTTTCCTTACTGTATTTAAGGGGGAGTGGAATAAGTAAATAGAAAAATAAGAAATTAACAGGACTTGTCAGTAGAAAAATGTAGTGTTATGCAAACCAGCCAAAAGCTTTGTGTATAAAACTATTAAATAAAATGTATAAACTTAATGCAAATAACATGAAACAGTCCATTCCTATTACAAATGTTGATTACAACCATTAGGTGTGGTATATGGCCTTCTTAAACAGCATTTGCTGTGGAAACATTAAATTACAGTTGACAGAACAGTGTATATTTCACTGTTTTCTGACTTGAATTATTTTTTTCTCTATGCCAAACATAAATTTGTAGGCTATAAAATCTCTTCTGATGATTGGGAAATAAATGTAACTAGCAATAATAAGTTAATGATATAATCTGCCATTTTTTTCAACGTTTATTCAGTTTTATTTAAAACCTGCACAGCATTATGAAGGTTTTTTGTAGAATATTTGGGGGAGGGGAATGTCAAGAAAATACCAGACATGGTTCCTTTTGCTGAAGAAAGCAATTATGTTTAATTAATTGAAACCTCTGATTTTCCTTGGTGTTAAATAGGTTGCTAAAATATGGTAGGGAGTTCAAGGAGTGAATACTGCTCTTGTTAAAATGTTTAAAAGGCTTTGTGAGGTGTTTCGGTGTTTAATAGAAACTCCAAAACTGCATGTAAATTATTAAATAAACATAAACAATCGTCATCTTCAACTATCCAGCAAGTTTCACCTGCAGGGTTGTGTTGAGGCATACTGAAAAGGGGTACTTTTGAAGAAAGCAGAATTACCATTTACTGTTTGCGATGATTTCAAAGGAATCCTTGTTTAGTACAGACTTGTAACTTTGCATTGCAGTTGGATAGTTGGTAGAAGAATAATTGGGATAGGATTTAGAAATAATCCCTGTTCTTAGCTGGTTGTGTTCGGCAAAGCTTTCGAGCATTCCTGCACCAAGGGAAGTGATTTCAGTTACTGGCATTCCCATCCTTTTGCTTGGTGCTGGATGATGTGCTGGGATTTTGTGAAGAACTAGAAGTAATTTAATACCTATAAGGTGTTGGGTTTTTTGTGTTTTTTTTTAATATCTGCATTGGTTTTGTGTTAGAAGGACGTCACATTTCTTACTGTGTCCTAGTCTTGCTGGATGAGCCTGTTTTATCCAGTGGGTATTGTGTTCCATTTCCTCTACTCCCTACTCTTTGTTACGGATGGGAATCCTTCTGTGTGAGCTGCGAGAAACATTTGTGTCCTTCCCACTTCCCAAATGTGTGTCCACATTCCAGCCAGCTCAGTGGTCACTGTGCTCCTGGATGGGCTGAGATGGTGTCTGAAGGGAAGAGCATAAGGCAGGTTCTTCTGCTGGCTGTGCAGTTTATTTTGGGTTAAATATTTGTGAAATGTGGGCTTTAAGATATTGCAGTGGGAAGCTTGTAAAGTGGCAAAGAACTGAAGGGGATGGTGGATTCTGCCTCGTCTAAGGCAGCTATTTCTTATTTTGTGTGTTATGGATATGCTGTCAGTGCTTACGGATAAGCAGGCAAAGGGAAAGATAACCTTGTAATCCCTTGGGTTCCCACTGTGCTCACATTTTTCAGCATTATCCTGAACAAATTTTATAGGGATGCCAAGAAAAGTCCTTCTGTCCTTCATCTCTTCCCACTTTCTTGTTCCCCCCAGCTCCTTTGTAAATTGAGTGGGTTTTTTTTTTCAGGCTTTGTTTTGAGCCTCATTTTAATTCTTCTTTTCCTCCTTTGCAGAGACAAAGTGGTTCTGACACAATTTGAAGGGGTCTTCTTTTTAGGTAGTCCTAGGCAGTCAATCCTCTTCTAGCAGGAGAACAACCTGTGTAGGCTCCAGAGATGGTTCCAGTACTGTCCAGTTCTTTGATCCAAGAGAATCAAAGGCATTGTGTGATAGGAGTTTATTTTGTAGCCGATTTAGCGGATCTAGTTCTGCGGAAGTAGTTTGGGTAGACCCAAGTACTGTAAAAGACTGTACAAAAAAGGGAAATGCTGGTTTTGGAATGATTTAATCACTTTAAAAAAAAACACCAAACACAACCAAAACCTTTTCTCCCCAGTGTAGAACTAAACCCAAACCTTTCAGAATCGTCTGTGAAAGAGGAACTGGAGCGGTTTTGTTTGGGGGGGAGCAGGCGGGGTGCCCGTGGGCTGGCCCTGCCTGGCATCCCGATTCGAGGCGTGTTGGTTGGGTGAATGGTTGCCTGGGAGCTCTGGGACGTTGGAGCTGCTGAGACGCCCCAAACCGCTCAAAATTTGTGTACTTGGAATCAGGAGCTCCCAGGGTCTCCCAGGCTTTCCGTCAGCATGCCAGGCGGATTGCCAAGTAGCCTGAAAATTTGGGAGGCAAGGTGCCAAGCTCTTGGCTCCCTTTCAAATGGGCTGCTGAACAGCTGGGAATCTGGATGCCTGGGCTTCTCAACAGCCCACCATGATAGTCGCTGAAGAGCCAGGCAGGGAGAAAAAGGCTGGAATTTTGTAGCATAAACCTGTCTGCTTTCTGTGGGACCTCGGCTGAGACTGAAACAAATCTGCCAGGTATTTTAGTTTTGACAGGCTGTCCTCACGTGATGACTTTTTTAATGTGATGACATCCAGTCATCTCTCATAACATTTTACTTAACGTGTCAAAATATTTGTTTCACTGCAAATAATACGTGTTTCAATTTCATTGCCTTAGCATCATTATTATTCTATAGAAATTTCATCCAAGGATGCTCTGGGTGGATCAGTCTCTGTTTTGTAGTAACTGCTGGACAGACTTTGGATAGTGTTAGCTCTCTTATGTTGAGCAAACAGGGTACTTGTGTCTTAAAATCTGCCTGTTTTAATCTATTGTTTCACCAGTAAAAGTTCATTATTTCATTTTTCTTCTGAGAAGAATCAGAGAAACTTAAAGGGCCAACTCCTGATTCAAGTCATTCATTCGGAGGACATTACCTAGAACAGGAGAAAAGGGGAGGAAACTTCTGATTTGTATGGGACTGAAATCATGGGTTAGCTTAAATGTTACATAATTTAGTGCTGACATCCCTCAAAAAGAAAGTATTTAAATCCTAATTTTAAAAATGCTTTCAGTCTAAAAAGAGTTTTTCCTTCTTGCATTTGCAGGCCTCGGAGTAGAGGAAAAACTGCAGTGGAGGATGAAGACAGTATGGATGGTTTGGAGGCAGCAGAAACAGAAAACACTGTGGAAACAGGTACTGAGAGTACAGTGCTGATGCTGTCTGGGTGTTGCTTCTCTCTCAGAAATGCATTTCATTAGGCAGGACTTCGGTAGACAAGAAATATTTCTTTAATTTTGTAGTACAAGATGTACATTTGGGTAGATATAAAAGTGAAAAACCTATATTATTTAAGCCTATGTTCATTTTAAGCTATTTGAACCTATGATTTTTAAATAGTTTAGTGGGAATGCCTTTTTACTGTAGATATGTAGAGGTTCTTTTTCTACTTTTGCAAGGCTGTATCTAACAAAAATAAAAGCTTTGAAGTGGTAGCTGCTGCTTGTGGAATACCTGCCAAAATACACTGTTGCTTATTGACCTGTATCTTCAGATAACTGCAGCAGATTATATACCAAAGGGATAACCAGGATAACCAAATGTTAATTCTTCCCACTGCTGCTTAGAAAACAGGATAAATCTCTGCTCTTCCTTTTGTAAATATTTGTTGTGGTGGTACCCAGATGCTTCAGTTACCAGAGGGAGCTCATTGTACTGGACTGAGTACTGTTGAAACAGTTTGTGATTTCTGTTCTGGCAGTTCAGGAGCCTAAAGAGACAAGCAGATGAGCCAACACACGAGATAAAGGCCACGGTGAAGAACTGTCATCTCTTTGCCAGGCACGTGTCTGTAGCCATTTGCCTGTTTTTAACCAGGGACGAGTTGCTGTTTGACAGAAATAAACCTTAAAAAGGCAGTGACACATAAGGGTTTATAAATTTAATTAGATGGCCCTATATGTATAATGAGAAAAGTGGAAGGAAGCACAGAGACACGGACAACAGAAGCTGGTGGTCAGGGCAGCAGTGGTGTGGAGATGCCACCTGAGTTGAGGGAGTTGTCTGTTTACTCTCAGAGCCGCTCAGTGAAGGAGATAAGAGTTGTGGAGTCCTTCAAGAGGAAGATGAATCTGTGCACAGTGTAGATTTATAGGGCGAAGAAGTAGAGGACCCCAAAAGAGCCATCTTTGCAGCAACTTCTTTGTGTGGGCCGTGCAGGACAGTGGCTGCAGTGGTGACAGCCAGAGAGGAGGAGGCTGAACTTCTCAAGTGGATGGAGGATGAGCTTTGACTGTATCTGCTGGTCTCCTGCTTCCTACTTGCTCAGTGGTGAACGATGCTGGGAAGTCTTTGTTCTTGTGACTCGAGGCTTTGGGGAGTGTCCTGAGTGTTAAGTCACAACTTGTGTTGAGTTTAAGTGTTGTGAATGGTACATGGAGGGAGTCTAGATTAAAGCTTAATACAAGGATGCTTCATTGTTTTATTCTGTCCACTGCTTTTCTGCCCCTGCTGATAAACTGTTGGTGGTAGTGAACTTGGATGGTCTTTGGCAGCTCCTACAAGTAGGGTAATAACATTAAAGTTAATAGTTCCAAGTGAAAAAGTTGGAGCAGGTGTTTTTGTGTAGAAAAACGATTCCCTGTATTCCATTTATGGCTTCCTATCCCATGTGTTAGAAACAGTCTTATTAAAATCAGCCAAGGGGGCAGAAAGTGTTATTGTAAGTGATAAGTTTTGTAAATTTTAAATATGTTTTAAAAAAAAGAAGAAAACCAACCCAAAAAGAAATACAAGCATAACAACTGGTAACTACTGTGTAGGGAATTCAGTGATAGGTGTATTTTTTTGGCTTTTGTCATTATTAACAAAGTTCCTCAACAGGGATCTGAGAGCAGTTCTTGCTTCAGAGGAGAGAGGGACACAGATAATTATTTTTAAGGCTCCAAGACTGCATATAGATAAGTTTCTCCATTATCTTCCATCAAAATCAACCTGGCTGTCACAGAGGGCTGGTGCTCATTCTAAAGCTGCAGGCAGAAGCAGAGCTGGAAATCCCAATGGACAAGGACTCCTCTGGGTCTGCTGCTGGAAGAAGGGATGCACCACCCCTTCAGTGCTGAGCCCAGGGTGGATTTGCAAACTGTGCTCCTAACTGATAATACCCCATGTAAAAACACAGAGGTCTGAAATCACATTTTTACAGGGGAACCAAAATAGACTTGAAGGAGCATTATCATGTTGAGCAATTTGATAGAGACAGAATTGCAATTATGTTATTTTAAAAGTTGAACATCATGTGACTCACTAGAGGTTTAATCGTATTGTTTGAAAAGATTGCTGCCTCTAAAACTTATTCTAAGCACCTTCCTGTGTTAGTAAAAAAGCGTGGGAGAAGGAGTAATCCCAGTTTGTTGCTCTGTGTAAAACTGTTAATTAAAATAAAGTGTATTTGTGTACTAGTTTATTAATTTCTACTTTGACTGAAAAGGTCTTTTATTTTGTTTTCTTGCAAATAGTGGACTTGCCAACAATTTTCTGCGGTAGTTGGCAAACCAAAACACAATATAGTAATATTACAAAGCTCAAAATGAGGTTGCACATCCTGATGTGTTTCTTGCTTCTTTTCCATTATTTGGTTCATATGCCGAGAATAATCAGGAATTCTTTTACTGTGTGAGATTTTTGTTTCTTGTTTGTTTGGGTTTTTGAGGTTCTTTTTGTTTTGTTTTATTTATGGAGTCTAGCATTACTGGTGCCCTTTTGTGAATTAATTAAGTTTCATAAAATGAGAGAAGTTCATGTGAATGTTGTATTCAGTATAATGAACTCTGCTTTTAGGGGAGGGAGCAATGCAGGAGGAATGACAACTCTCCTCACAGGAAGGGAAAAATGAGATGCCCCATATAATCTCACTTGGAATAAAGAAGTATTTTCTAGCTGTCAGGTCTTTTATGGGGAAAAAAACAGAGGGTGTGTGCAAGTACCAAACATTATTTTCATTTGTAATGTTAAAAAAATAAAAAAAAAGGCCAAAAAATCTTTTTGAAGGGGCTCTTTTGCAGTGCTGAGGCACGGCTATTTTAATTGCAGTTCGGGAAACAGGTTGCTGGCCTTACCAAAATTCTGTAATCTCACATGTGAAACGAGGCAGAATTGGAAGCACAGCAGGGTAAGCCGTGTGCTGCTCTGATCATTTCGGTATGGCTGCTTATCCCTGCCAACTGCAGCGATTCCCGAGCCCTGTCCCTTTTCTGCCAAGTACCAGGTTCACTTTGGTATAGAGGAATTCTTAAGGACGGAAAGAGAGGAGGGAGTTGGAACTGGAAGAAGGAAATTTTGGAATTTGGAAGAAAGATCTGTTTGGAGCTAAGTAAACTTTTTCCTGGAAAAAATGGCGCTGACAGCTGCTTCTACTGAATCAAGAGATTTCAGCTCCTTGTAAACCTCCGGACAGATTCCTGTCCTTCACCCACCAGCCCCGTCTCTCTTGCTGATCCCTTGGCTCCTCTCTTGGTGACTGTTTTGCTTTTCAGCTTCTTACTGATCTTTCCTTCATTTTTCTTCGCTGTGGTTCTCCCAGTGACGTTGCAGTGATATTTCTCTGCCCAGCTGATGTGGTTCCATATCCTTTCCATCATTTTAGCACCCACAGCATCATAACATGGTTAAGGATTGCTAGGACCTCTGGAGATCATCTGGCCCAGCCCCTGCTCAAGCAGGGTCACTGAGAGCTGGCTGTCCAGGACCATGTCCAGGCAGCTTTTGAGTATCTCCAAGGACTGAGACTCCACAACCTGCCTGGATGATCTGTGTAAGTGCTGAGGCACCCTCACAGTAAAAAAGTGTTTCCTGATGTTCAGAAGGGACCTCCTTTTTTTCACTTGGTGTCCGTTGCCTCTGGTCCTGTCAAGACCTTCCAGCCATCACCACCTTCCACCTGTCTGGTTATCAGTAAAACACTGCAGAATAGTTTGCTGGGGAGTAATATGTTCTCCTGTACATGCTCTTGTGTTGTTCCTTTCCAACAGAGTAGTTTTCTTCTGATGGTTGAGTCTCTAATGGCCAAAAAAACACAAACCAGAAAATTGTGGAAAGCATGTGGCTTTGTGCACACACTTAGAGGCAAATATAGAACTGCTAGTCTAAAGAAAGAAAGAATATACGAAATATCTCATTATATGCTTTCTGTAGGTTTGGTGCCACTTCTGCTATTAATGAAGACTTGGCTTCTGCTCCTTTTCCCCATCTTCTGTTCATTTCAGCAAGTTTCTGTACTTGGTATATTCTTGGCTCTGCATTTCAAGTTGAAATCAAATTCTGTGTGTTAATTATTTGATTATTCAATTTTTTTCCTTCGAGAACACTTGTGAAATAACTCATCCTAGAGTCTACAATTCTTCCCATCTTTGTTCCACATAAAAATGTTGGGATTCAGATCCTGATCTGGGAGAAATGCAGTAAAACGAGTTTCTATGAACTGCTGAGTGTCTTGGGAAATTAATAGTAAATCCATCAGGTATTCTCCTTACTATCCATACCATGTCAACCAGTTCTTACAGCACTACTTTCTGTCAGACCCTCAGCTCCCCATGATGTTTGGAACTTCAGAACAGATAACAGATAGAACAGCCTGGATGATTCTGTCGATCAGTATCTCCTTGCGTGCACTATTGTCATTAGTAACATTATTACCAGACCCAGTGATGTTGCCTGACCAGTTGATTTCTTGTTGGACTTCACATTAAATTCCTGAGGATGAGCCTTCCTCTGAGCAGCCTTGTTTGTGTCTGGGCAAAGCACAGAAGAACCAGAAACAAACACTTCTTAGTGACGGGGAGTTATTCATGTGGAGGCTGCCAGGGAATTTTGGACTAATTCGGAATCTCATCAGCTTTGAAGCAGCCTGAAAAGCACTTCTAGAGAGAAAAAGAATCTTGCAATATCTGACTTATTAGAGGAAATACGGACATTCTTTGCAATGACACGAACCATACTGAGTAGAGCCTTATTAAGGCAAAGTAAAACACACCTGAGAGCGAGTCCTGGTTTGGGTGAATCAATGGCAAGAGCTCTCAGCCACCTGTTAACACCAAAGTTGTTTTAAAATGCACTTTGTGCTTTTCAGGCAGATACCGAGGCCTCATCACTTACCACTCATCCCTTCCAAAGTTAATGAAGGGAAGAATTAACACCACTGAGGACTTGGCTTGTAGATTAAATTTGTCCATAAATATTTGCAGCAAATATGTGCTTAGAAATGCATTTAAATATGTTTTAAGGCAATTAATATTCTATGTACTCATTAGAAAAGGAGCAGTTTATTCTATCTGATGCTGCTGACTCCTACCTGTCCAGCCACTGGAAAAATTAGCAGAACTGAAGCATGTTGTTGTAATTATTATAAGCATCTTATTATTTTTGCATTATGTTCTGGTAATTTGTTTGTAATGAGGAAAGCAAACACAAGAGGAAGTTATTTGATATTTGCCTTTAAATCATTACAGGCTGACTCGATAATACTGTTTATCATCATGTACACTTAAAATGCACCATTTAGAAAAATCTGATTTTTTTTTTTTACCTTCTGACTGATATCTGTCTCAGGTGTTTTGAGAGCTGGTGGAATCTGTTATTTCCAGACCACTTTTACCTTCACTAACTTCTTCATCGTGGAGGTTATTTCTGAAAGGCACCTTCTTTTTTTGCTTATTTTTTCAATGCTGCTTTTGCAGTTTTGGTATCAAACTGTGCTTTGTTAAACATAACCAACAGGTTTTGGAAGTTTTCAAAGACCCAGAATATTCCACTTTTCCATTACCTTGAAGCTTCACCCTGCTGCTGTGTCATTAGTGGCATGATGGGAAGAGTTTCTGTTGACATTACCAGTCAAATATATTGAAAAAGTAGCATGTGTTTCCTCATTGGAAAAAGGGCTGTTCTGGGTATGTTTTAGCTCATAGAATCACAGGGTGGTTTGGGGTGGAAGGGATCTCAAAGATCATCTTGTTCCAACTCCCCTGCCATGAGCAGGGACACCTTCCTTGTTGTGTGGACATGTCTTAATTTTTAGTAATGCTGTGCTGAGGCTGAGTCTTCAGTGTGGTAGAAGAAATATTAGAGAAATTCACTGCTGACAAGTTGAAATGGTATATAAACCAGGCTGGTGTTGGAGTCCCACAAGCATCGACCCTGCTAACCCTTTTCTAGGTCAGATACGAAGGGGAAGAAAATAATGGGTAAAATAAACTTCTTTAGGGTAATGAAAGAGTTGCCCACCTGCAAGGCACTGGAGAGTGACCACAGAAAACGAAATGACTCTTAAATTCTATAGTAGTGCCTGTAAAAGAACATGCTGGGGAGAATCACCAGCCTAATTTTATATAAACAAAAATCATTCTCAAATAGCTGTTGCTACCTGAGCAAGTGGTGCTTTAGTTCTTCTGATAATTGCAGGAGCTTTTATAAGTCAAAGAAGGGAACAAATTCTAAGAATTACTGGCACAGGGATAAGCGGAATAGAGCATCAGTGAAGTTGGTTTTTTTTTTTTTCCTTTTTACTGTTGCTTTATAAATCTCTGGCATCACTGCATCCTAAATGCCATGTGCAATTCTGCTTTCTCTTCTCCAAATGGATGAGCTGTAATTGGGAAAGTACAGGAAAGGCCAACGAGCACAACAAGAAGAAAGTAAGAGCTTCTGTGAGGGGATCAGTTAAGGTAAAAGCCTTCAACCTGAAGTGATTTCACTGAGGAGTTTAATAGGGTCCCACAAAGTGATGAGTAATGTGGAGAAAATGAACAAGGCATGGAGATTCATTGTTGTGCAACACAAAAATCGGGAGACATCCAGGTCATGTTCAGAAAGCACAAGGGTCAGGTGCATTTGTACTCAGCATCTACTGAAATGATAGAATTCAGTGCTACTGGATGCTTTGGGCATGAACAACTCAACATGGGTTTGAAAAAGACCTGAACAAACTAGTGGAAAAATAACCACTCTTAGCTTGGGGAGTTGCTCAGTCATGGATCACTGGGAAGTGGTTATCCATAATATAGTGTCATGTTTTAGAGTGAACAAAATTGCAGTTTAAATGGTCCTACATTGAAAATCTTATTTTTATTTTATAATCGACAGAAAATTTGCACAAAGTTATTTTCTGTATAAAATATACTTAACAAATAAGAGTTCTATTTGAGTGAAAACTATCAAAATACACAGTGAAATGTGCAAAAAGAATAACTGTAGCCTTTCTTCTCATCTTCATGTAACAGCTCTTGCAGTAGGTAAAACATAAAATGGTTTGGGTTGGAAGGGACCTTAAATATCATTTGGGTCCAACCCACTCGCCATGGACAGGGACACTAGACCAGGTCACTCAAATCCCCATCCAACCTGGCCTTGAACACTTCCAGGGATGTGGCATCCACAACTTCTCTGGGAAACATGTGCCAGTGCCTCACCACCTTCACAGGGAAGAATTTCTTCCTAATATTTAATTTAAACCTACCCTCTTTCAGTTTGAAGCCATTCATTACTCCTGCAATGCCCTTCAGAAAGGTAGAAAAAATAGATAAGTAGTGGTTTTAGATGAAACACGTGGAGCGCTAGCAAAAACCCCCCAAAAAAACCACTTCTGATGCGGTTGTACATTTTGTTGTTTGTTGTTGTAAAATATTACAGTGTTCACCTAAGATGAAAGAAATGTGCCTCTGTCCGTGGAGAAATGGCTTTTGCACGTGGTTATTACTGTCACACGTAAACTCCGGTTCGCTTTTTTCCCCGCTGTCTCCCGTGATGGTTTTCAGCAGGCAAGAATATGTGGCTACAAGCTCAGTGCAGCCCAGGTAATGGTGACAGCCATTAACAGCCATCACCCTCTGTGGGGCCTTCAGCAGTCCTCAAATTGTCCCAGGGGAGGTTTAGGTTAGAAATAAGAAAAACTTTTTCACTGCAAGGGTTGTGAAGCGTTGGAACAGACTGCTCAGAGAAGTGGTGGAGGCTCCACCCCTGGAAGTGTTCAGAAAACTCGTGGATGTGGCGTTTGAGGACGTGGTTTAATGGTGACCACGGTGGTGATGAGTTGATGGTTGGACTTGATGATCTTAAAGGTCGTTTCCAACCTTAATGGTTCTGTGTTTCTATAACGTGCCTTGGCTTGGCTCCCTGTTGTCCTGAAGGGTTGCAGGTGATCTGCAGGGGCCCAGTTATCTGCAGTTTGTCTGTTTGTCCCAGCTGCTAAAACTTGCACATATGAAGTTGTAGCATGTGAAAGATTCCTGCACCTGAGTGATTGCTACATGTGCCAGTCTGACTTCCCCAGACCCCAACAGGAGAAGTGATATTTCTATCAAATTGTGTCCAGAACAGTAACAGAATTATGAACTCTGACTAGTGGGAACTTGTTTTGTTCCTAAGTTGGGTGACTGAGTGAAACATGGTAATTATGGTACTGGATAGTGTCGTGGCTTATGCCAGCTTTCAGCTAAGTACCTGGGTTGAGATCAATACAGTTTAATAATTGGAATAAATATTAATAATGATAATGATAAAAGGAGAGAGAGGAATAAAACCCAAGACAAACAAGTGATGCTCAGCACAGTTTCTCAGCACCCCCTGACCGCGTCCAGCCCATCCCTGAGCAACCATCGGCAGCTCCCGCCCAACTGTCCCCAGGAGCTTCCAGTATCTAGAGGGAGCCTCCAAGAATGATGGGTAGAGACTTCATACAAGAGCGTGTAGTACACTGGACAAGGGGGAATGGATTCAAATGAAGAGGGAGTAGGTTTAGATTGGATATTAGAAGGAAGTTCTTTGCTGTGAGGGTGGTGGGGTATTGGAACAGGTTGTCCAGGGAAGTTGTGAATGCCCCGTGCCTGGAAGTGTTCAAGGCCAGGTTGGATGAAGCTCTGAGCAGCCTGGTCTAGTGAAAGGTGTCCCTGTCCATGGCTGGGTGATTGGAACTGGGTGGTTTTTAAGGTTGCCTTCAACCCAAACTATTCTGTGATTCTGTGATATACTGAGCATGATGTTCTGTGGTATGGAACATCCCTCTGGCCAGTTGGAGTCAGCAGTCCTGGCCATGCTCCCTCCCGTCTCCTTGTTCTCCTTCTCACTGGCAGAACATGGGAAACTGAAGTGTCCTTGATTTAGAGTCAGCACTACTTAGCAACAACTAAAACATCAGTGGGTTACCAATGTTTTTCTCGTCCTAAATCCAAAACACAGTCCTGTACCTCGTACTAAGAAGGAAATTAACTCTATCCCAGCCAAAATTGGAACAGATAGACATTTTAAACTCATAGTTTTCATTCCCTTGTTAAGATTTAGTATTTTTGCTACATTGACCTGGTTTTTATCTGTCAAAACTACTAGGACTAAGAGCATTGTGATGGTGTTTGCAGTTCTGTAGATCCCTGCAAGCCTGTGTAAAGCACCATGTCCCATTGCCTGTTTTCTCACACAGCACTACCCCTGCCCTGGGCAAAAGTAACTGCTGCACCTGCTGGTGAAAAGCTTGTGACTCCCTCTTGCAGAACATCTCAGTAAGCAACATTTTGAGACCCCTGGAACATTCCTGCTGTGTTTGGTGATGCTGGTATTTTCCAGCCTGCAATACTTTCTGTTCTTGTGAAAGTTTTGGAAGCTCATGACATTTGGTTCACTGTCTACCAGATCAGCAGTGGGTCTGACAGTAAAGCCCCAGCCAGTAAAGTGGTTTAACAGTCAACTTGCTGCATCTAAACAGCAGTAGAATATTAATTTTATGTTTATGACAGCTCTTTGGTTTTTCTTTTTCAGTGTCACTATATACTGACAATTATAATATTTTAGAGAATTTTTTTCATGGTAGAAGTCTTACAGCATTTTCAGGTTTTGACTTGACAGGTAGTTTCTGACTATTTAGAAGAAAACCTTTTAGATATGCTGGTGTCTTTTCATTACCTGATTGTCATGGCTGAGCCTACATATTTATCTCTTTATCTTGCTGCAGCTTTACCCAAGTAGCTTGCAAAATAGGGTCTTGTGATTACTAGAAAACAAAAAGGATTGTTTATAACAAAAGAACATTTTTAGATATTTAGTCAATGTTGCTTCATCACATTCCCAAAGGAATACTGTAAATTTTATCAATCCCATTGACTTCCCTGCATATCTCTCCCCTGTCAGTGGTGGGAATTTCATTTTTTTCCCTAATATTTCATATCTCCGTCCTTGGGAGATGCTCAGAAACCATCTGGTCATACTCCTGGGCCGCTGGGTCTTGGACAAGGTGACCTCTGGGCTGCCTTCCAGCCTGAACCATGCTGTGATTCTGTGAGTATTACCCAAGCTGTAAAGCATGTGGAAGTCTCAACCCTTTTGATGACTCATGTGGATAGGAACTTTACTCCTTGCAGTATTGGGAGATTTCTTTAAAACTCAATAAGAAAAGAAGGCTTTTCTGTCCTCACTAGCCAGGTGGGGAAGAACTATGAATGTCATTGTCTTCAAATAATAAAAATTTTTTAAATGTAATTTTTCCTAATGATTTAGTGTTTTCATAATGTTTTAGAATAGTGACATTTAAAAAAAGAACTTAGAGACATCCTGGAATTGTGGAATCAGCTTTTTAAAATCTCAGTCCGCCCTTAACTCATTGTGCATGGGCAAGACCTCCATTGTGCCAGAAACAATCATGAGGATGCAGAATAAAGCCTTACTCATGAATCTGCAAATGAGCTTCATATTTATTAATCATTCATAGTTCCTTCATTCCCAGTAGCTTCAAAGTAGGATGCCATAACCAAATCTGATGAGTGTTCATTACATGTGTTGTGCCACCTGCTTCCAAGAACATCTCTGAGATGCGTCTGGGATGTCCCTTTGCCGAGCCGGTGCTGGACTCCCATATCCTCAGAGTTTGACTCATGAAATGCATCACTGCTGTTCTTCCTTCATCTTCTGTAGGAGAACCTCCACAAAGTTGATGTATGGCACGCACAACTAACACACACACTGTTTCCATCATGCTACTTAGTGAGCACCAAGTTTTCAGTCTTCCCACGGCATATTGAGGCACCATTTGGTTTATTGCAGAGACAGCAGTTGAGATGTTGTTTTTCTCATTTAGTGGAACTTGGGTCCCTCCTTCTCCAGAGAAGCAAACAGCAGGGGTAAAAGCTCCATAAGGATGTAAGCTCAGATAGTTGTCATGTGTAGTGAAACAATCTGTGTCTTCTCACACAGTCCAGGGTTCTTGAGGGAGTCCCATGAGCTTCGCCTTCCCGGTGCAGTGGGTGCCCATTAATGGTAATGAGATGAAAGCTGGCAAGGAGTAAATGGCTTTTACTTGCCTGAAAGTTTCTGCAGGCACACAATAAAGCAGAGTCCCCTTTTGCAAAGTTTAACTGGGTTAAAGAAAGTCGCCAAGATGGATCAGAGCAAGGCCACAGTTTCCGGTGGTCTTCCTGGAGCTCCTCAGGCGCGGTTGTCCCGGGCTGCCTTGTGGGTTTTGTTTCTAGTGCTTTGGCGTCTGTCTGTCTTCCAAGTGTTTATGTTTTGCTCTCTGCATCGAGGTTGTATTTAGAAATTTGGGGGTTACTGGCACAAAATTACCCTTCAGATCCAGCATACTTGGAAACGCACTGCAGACTGTTATGAATGGCTCCGCTGGATGCTGCCGGCTTCAGGAATCCTCATCCAGGAATGATTGCAGGGATGTTTGTTCAGATGTGCCAAAAACTAAGGGGTGTGGGGTTTGAGTTTGTTTTGTTTTGTTTTCTTTACGGAGCCATTTACTATTACAAGGGGTGTATTCCCAACAGGATATTTATTTAGTGTCAGATGATCATCCGGCATTTTTTTTCAGGATAAGTTGGTGGAAGGAGTTTGACAGGAGCCATTTGGCTTTCAAACAGGTAGTCATTTTTGGCTGTTTCAGATATCCCAAACCATTTCAGATGATTTCAGATGTATGTTACTGAGTACCTTAACTGAAATAGGTGAGGTTTACACC
>JAYRBT010000082.1:5840102-5856947 GCA_036023395.1 Myiotriccus ornatus | reverse complement strand
AGATATCCCAAACCATTTCAGATGATTTCAGATGTATGTTACTGAGTACCTTAACTGAAATAGGTGAGGTTTACACCAGGTCCAGTAAATATCTGGCGCACCCAATCATGACCAGGAATTTAGTTTTCTTTTTTTCTTGATTTTGTGTTTCTCTTCAGTATGGTTCAGAGACCTTCATTGAGGGTTTTAAATGTTATACATTGTCTTCCTAAATGTGTTCACTCTAGGTTAAAGAGTAATTTTACTTCAATCTCTGTACATCAAACAGGACAGATTTGCCCTTCTCCATGTGCTGTAGTGGGCATATGATTTCAATATTGCAGACCAAGCTGTGCAGCTTTATGTTCTGAGTATTTTTCTTCCTTTTATTATTTTTATGTGTAAGATTAAAGCTTGTAGGAGGTTTCTGTGCATGCCCACCCATGTCACAGATTCTCCTAACCATCCATTTCTCCACTTGAGTCATTTATCCTTTGCAATATTTGATTATATTTTGACATGTTGTGTATTAATTTGTTTAAAAATCTGACTGTATCTTCTGCTTAAGTCTTCTAAATTATCTGCTGCTTTGCTGTGACTGGACTTGGTTGCAAGAGCTGTATGCATTTGCCTCCTAGCTCAGACCAATGTTCACTGGAGGTTTTGGGGGGGTGTGGTTCAGATGCAGGTCCTTCCTCTGGTGCTGCCCTGGGACAGATGTAGCAGCCATAGACACAGGCAGGATGAGGCACTTGTGTCTTAAGCTGGATATGACAAAGCTGATCTGCCGGAGTCCTATGATTTTTATGTTTTTTTTAGGTTTCAAAATAAAGTATGCAGGAGTGCAGAAACACCAAATGTTGTTGCTCTGCAGCCTTGACCCTTGTTCCTGTGCATTCTGGAGCACTGGGAGCAGCACATTGCCCTGTCCTTCTGGCAAGTCCCTGACTCACTTTGTGAAAAAGAGGAAGTGAATGGGAAGAGGATTTAAAGTTGCGCAGACAGGTGGCAACTTGGTGTTACAAGTTTCAGAGCAGAAACAAAGTTTCTAGGCAAATAGTAACGTTGTCTGCTGTAGATGCGTATATAAGTCTCTGTCGGACAACTAAGCTAAATTCAAAGGGTGCTGAAAAAATTGGTTGTATTCCTTCAGTTCAGAAGGAAGTTTAAGCTGGCATAAACTATGTCCTTCCTTCCTTTACCTCCTCAGTGTTGTGCCAGCACAGTTAGTGTAACCAGGAATGAACTTGTGCAGAGAATTGATCAAAGTTAAAACTCATGTGGGAGGAAAAAAGGTTTGTTATATCCCAGATCAGTGTGCTCACTGTGGTGCTTGTTCAGGGCTGACACAGCAGGTGCACGAGAGGAGATGTGGGGAGAATGGGAATGTCTAAAATCCCAACCTCTTATGAAAAGGCTGTCATCGAACAGCTCTCCCCCTGCCCTGTTCCTCATTGCTTCTTGAACAGGTTTAGTTCACAGTGAAACTCTGTGTTATGGAAATAATGTTATAACCATTCAGTCTCGTGTGGTAATTTCCTACTCTTTTAATTTTGTTGTGTCTCAGAAGATAGTTACATGGGTTAATCTGTCCATAAAGAACATGGATATCTGCTGCACGAGGGAAAGCTTACAGATGGGGGTTTTTTACCCTAAATAATCAGATAACATACTAAATGATTTTGTTTTTCTTATTTGTTAAACAGAAGTCAAAGAGCAGTCTGCAGAAGAAGATGCCCAAACGGAAGTGGACAGCACCAAGCAGCTAACACCAGTCCTACAGCACTCAGTGTCCGAGGAGTCTGCCAGCTCCACTGCCTCCGTGGGTGTGGAAGCAAAGACCAGGTGAGGGAGCGAGGAGGAGGGTGCTGAGTCAGGGGCAGGGCTGGGAGTCAGGGAATGGGGTGCAGAGTGCTCGGGGCGCAGGGCTGGGACACGCTGCTGGTGCTTTGACGTGCTGGCAGCAGCAGCAGCCTGTGCTTGGGACTGAGGGATTACCTGGCATGTGGGGAGATCAGGGTGAAAAGCACGTTCCATGAGTGCTGTCCTCAGACTGCACCGGGAAACCCTTGAATTGCAAAGCACATTAGCTGGTTAAATTAAAAGAGGCATAAGTGATAGGCGATAAAACGTGATTACTGCAGCTTTCCTCCTGCGTAGGGAACGGTGTGTTAGCAAATACATATGAAGTTATTTTTGATGTTTCAGCTTGTGTGACTACATTTTCAGGAACAAAGTAAACCAAATCTCTTGTCGTATCTGCTGTGTTCTCCCTTATTTCAGAATTTATAATAGAGAAAATAACGTTTGTACTTTTTCACTTTTTATTAATACGAATTGCCCCAAAATCAGTGAAAGTATTAATTACGTTTTATGAGGGAAACCAGAACACACTGTCTGTGATCACTGTTGAAACGGTGCCACAGAATTCCAGCAGAGCTTCTGTGCTGAAGCTCTGATGACAGCTTCTAACCCAGTAGCAGGTCTCTGCTGCTGCAGAGAGTGCTGTTACCAGCTACCAGACAGTTACAGGTGTAATTATATTTTGACAGACTTGCAGAAAGTTGTCGTCATCACTTTACTTCCTCCTAATCCAACACAGAGCATATTTTCCATGCACAAAAACTTACTTAATCCACTTGATGCATATATAATTTCTATGTTTTACGTGCTCACAAACTTCTTAAGGTTCCAAGAGCTACTTCCCTTCTTATAGAGAATTTCAGTTAAATAGCTCTTGTGTGTACGCCTGAATGAAATACACAAAACCTTTTGTTCCTAATGGAATTTTCCAAAGCTGATATTAAATTGCAGTAAATATGTAGAGCAACTTGAACTGAACAGCTGTTTTGCTTCACTATTTGACCCTGTTTTGGATAATTTGCAAAAAATTTAGTGCTGTTTCATCTGGTCTCTGTTCTTCTCAAGGTTACTTTTTTACTGTTACCGTGAATATTTGATTACAGCTCTTCCCATAGCCATAAACTGGTTTCTTAAAAGCTGGACAGCAGTCTTCTGAAAAGACTTCTGGCTTCTTCTGAACCAGCCCTTATTTGCCCTCAGCTTACTCTTCCTTCTAAGTCAAAGTGTTGACTTTGATTAGTCAAGATGGAATGGCTATTACAGGCTCATTGCTTTGGCTGATCGAAGCATTAAAAAGCTGGGTACTGTTAATTTTTAGTTAAAATAATAGTGATAATGCTCTGTCTCTGAGCCTTTGGAAAGAGATGTAGTAAGGAGATGTGAAACAGTTAATTTAGAGTCAGAGGTTTCTTTGACTCCAGGTAATTTTGATTCCAAATGTAGATGAAGGATTGGGTGAGTTGCAGAAGTCATTGATGGTCTTATAACAGTGGGGGAAGAAAACAGATGTCAAGGTTTCTTTGGGAGTGAGTCTTGAAAAAAGCCTCCTGTGTCACTGTCTGGAGTGCTGCCCCTGCCGTTGTGTCATGCCAGGGGGAGGAACACTGGGTTCTGGGGGCTTGACTCTGTTTTCTTAGGAGAAAATACAGCATGTGAAATAACACACACTGACAGCGTTTGGTTGTGTAATGGTGGGAGGAGATGCTTCAAGATTTAGGATAAAGTGTGACTCCACAGAGACTAAACCTGTAACTTGGGGAAGTAGATATTTGAAGCTGATTTCCAAGTAATTCATACTCATCAACTTCTTCTCTTTTTTGTAAGCTTTTATGTTTCTGTTTTATAATATAATTAACTTACTTTCCAGTAAAATGGAATATTTATATATTTAAAAATAACTTTGGATATGTGAGACTTAGGAGAATTATGACAGTGTCTTATAACAGACAGTTCAGGAATTGCCTAGAAGACAGAAAAGAATCCAAGCCTCCACCAGAAGTAGATGTAGGTGTAGGTGGAGCTACTTTTGCATCACTTTTTCAGAGTTGAGTATAAGACAATTCTGGGTTTCTGTCTTTGGAAATCAGGATAAGGGAGTTGGAGAAGCACAGGGCATAAAATGAAGTCTTTCCCATGAAATAAATTATTTGCAAAGTGATTTTGACATAGGATATGTCAGAACTAGGATGGGGATTTTAGTAGCTGAGAGATTAGCCAGAGCTTGGCTTGTATATTTTTCTCTGGATCCTTCCTGAGATTGAGGCTAAATAAGAACATCCAAGAGAAAAGCAAAGAGAGATGGCCAATACTGGAACTTTTTTGAGGTGGGATATGGGAATCCAAGAGAACTATTGACTGGAAATGGGTTTGGGGCAGGGAACTTTAAACTATGTTTAAAGCCCTTTAAAATAAACAGAATCTGAGCCATATCGGGGTAGGGAGGCTGAAAGGGGTGAGGAATGTGCTGGGAAAGAAGGAGTGAATTACTGACCACATGTGGGGAGGGGCAATAACATCAAGCGAAGATAAACTCCCAAGCCTGGCAGTGGCAGAAGTAACGCTGCCAGCTCCTGTATATCATGAGCGTCACGGGCTTTGGAGCCTTTGCCTTTGGTTGTTCCCTTTTTTTCTTTTTATAAGCCTTGTGAGAAGCTTCTGTCAGCTCGGGACTTATGGCTGAGTGGAATCCAGCTTCTTCCAAAGGAATCTGCTCCCTTGGTTTGTGCTGCCTGCAGGGAGCAGGGGAAGTGCAGCCCAAGAGGCAGGAAAGCCGCCAGGAGCCGGCTGTGACTTACAGCAGAGCCCACTTCCACCTTCCTCCTCTGCTCCCCACATTGTCAGCCCCAAGCATTAAAAGCTAACAAGAGTGGCCTAGAAACACAATTTCATAGAAGAACAAAACACCTCTTCATTCATTTTGCTTTCTGTCTGCTCTCAGAGACTGTAAATTGTATTAATTGCACATTTTCAGTCCTTTTGCCGTAATCACGAAGGCGGAACGTTCTTAAAATAAATAAGTAGAAGCTGAGATTTTCACACAGCTTTTTTGGTTTTGGTACTTCGGCTTGCTGAGTATCTGCTCTTGTGAGCCTCTTGCTAAAAGTACAAAAAAGCCCCCCAAATCCTGGCAAACACCTTCCTGCTTTACTGCTTCACTTGTAATTGGACAAAGCACTTAATTTTCATTCCAGACCAATTGCACTATTCCCCCTTGCTTTGTTGCTGCTGCTAAGATCAAATCTGGAGTCTGGAGATGGAGGGCTTGGGTGCTTTATTCCATCAAAAAGAAGTGGTTGGTGAACATCTGTAGATTGCTTGAACAAAGAAAATGGGGAAAAAGTAGAAAAGTAGCAGTAAACTTCTTTATCTTTGTTCCCCTCCCCTTTTTTTTTTTTTTAATCTTGAAGTTCATAACAAAACTTGCAACACTCAGAACACCACTTGGTGGAAAAAGAAATTGTGGAGTGGCAGAGAGAGTAGATAATCTGGACAGAATAACAGTGCAGTGGTGGAAAGAGAAGCTAGCTCTTTGGGCAGGAGAAGTTAGATGAAGGATTGAGTATTAAAATATGTTTAAAAAATTATTGGAGTTGTTAAGTCAAGCACATATTTTAGGAGATACCAGTATTAAGATTAATTTTGAAACTGATTATTTCTTTTCATGCTCATGTATTACAGTATTCTTTGTAGTCTTATATGGGTATTTTTCTCCAAGGATTGTTTCTGCAGAGGATGGACCTTGTGCATGACATAGGACATTTGAAATCACTGCCGTTTTGCCTTTACACTGTCAGATCTAGATCCATATAAGCATTCACTATATCTTCCTCTGAAGTCAGTCATTTACTTCTGCATCTGAAAAGTGGACATAGCGTTCCTTTGTGTTACAAAAATAAATTATTTAATAATAATGAAGTAACATTTCAGCATTATATCAATGACCAGTCTAACCCAGACTGAAATTACTGATTTGGCTTGCAGGGCACAATTAAAGACTAATACCACACATTGAAAAATGAGGAAAAAGTTAAATATTTACTGGTTGAGCATCCTGTCTGTTCGTGCATCAACCAGGGAAATGGTCTCCTGAAGAATTTTATGACAGATCATTGTTAAAGCAGCTCCACTATAGGGCGGGAAGGGACCTTTGGAAGTCATCTCATTCCCCTCCTTTTCCAAGGCAGCTATCTACAGCTGTCATTCCTGACACAAGCTTACATAAACTGCTCTTAAATCTTCCAATAATAAGAACTCCATATCTTCCCTAAACAGTTCCTTCCAGTCTTTTCTTTGTTTTTACTGTTGGAAACACTTTCCTCACATCTAACCCACACTCTCCTCATTCTGGGTTCATTCCATTACTACTTGTACCATCTGCCAAGTATAATGGAAGACAGATTTGTGCCAAAGGGTCTTGGTTTATTTCCCCAGCGTGCTTTACCTCGTAACAGAAATCCCAAATTTGTTGCAACTTTCTTTGTAGATGGTGTTTTCTTGAGCTCCAACTCTTCTCGCTGGTTTGTGTTCCTTCCAGATGGTCCATGTCTCTCTCAGAGCACAGAAGGCGTGTCGCACAAATGGGGCCAGAGAAGGGTTCCACAGGCAGCTGAAATCCTGCCTTTTCCTTAGGCTGCACAATTGCCATTGTGACCATAATGTATTTAATGCTCTCATGTACAACTTGTGCCTTGTGGAATTTGACACTGCGATTAATGACAGCCATGGCTGGGCCTTTAGGCTGCACAGTCTTTGCTCTGTGATTTGCTCTGTTTCATAGGAAGGTCCAACCACACAAACCATCCTTAGAAACGTGTCTTGCCCAGTGTGAGCAGGTGCTTGCAGCTGCTCCA
This sequence comes from Myiotriccus ornatus, assembly GCA_036023395.1. Classification (NCBI taxonomy): domain Eukaryota; kingdom Metazoa; phylum Chordata; class Aves; order Passeriformes; family Tyrannidae; genus Myiotriccus; species Myiotriccus ornatus. The sequence continues at coordinate 5,850,255 of JAYRBT010000082.1, read as the reverse complement.
GGTTTCTGGAGTCCCGCTCTCAGATGTTCTGAGGCAGTTTTTCTGTCTCTCCCCCATCCTGCTAAGGCTGCTTGTGTCCACCTGGCTCTTCCTGCTGCTTACACGCAGCTGTCCTGCACTGACGGGCAGCCAGCTGAGCACTGGCAGGTCAGGTCTGATGCCTGGGCAGATTTTCTTTCCTCAGGCAGTCAGGCAGACAGAAGCACCCCACTAGCAGGATGTCATGGCTGGCAGTCTCTCAGGCTGTGCTGAAGGACTGACAGCAGTACTTGTTACAGCATGGGATGCTTGCTCTGTCATAGATTGCAGAGATCTGTGATATTCACAGGCAGTGGTAGGAATCTGGGATCTTAAGTTCTTTTCCAGTGTGGAGTGAATACAGATTTTTCATTTCTTCCAATAACACCTTTTCTGGTTTTTTTTTTCTTTCTCCAGCTTTCTTTGTCAGCCACATCTGTTTTTACATGTTGTTGACTTCTCTTCATATTCCCATTCTCTTTACTTTTCTAATCCTAATCTCTGCTCATCAATTCTAATCATTATTTCAGTGTCCACTTCGTTGTGGTTTATTCTTCTCTGTCTCTCTGCCTGATCTGCAGTTTCCTTTCCCCCATCTCCAGTGGCTCCCAGATAGGTGTTTGTGACATGATATTTCTTCTCACACCTTTAACCATTTTCTTGTTCATTTTCCTTGTTAGCTGTGACTCTGTTCTCTTCTTGCTTCCTTTGGCTTTCTGTGTGATCTGTATTACTTCCCACAGTCAGTAGTCCCTTTTCTCCATCCCCCTCCATTTGCCTCACACAGCAAACCCTCTGTCGTGCCCTGCCCCTTCATTCATCATTCCTTCCTCCCTTCCATATCCCAGCTGACTGAAAGTACAGGCAATTTAAATGGCAAAATCTGCACTCACAGCATCCCAAAGCTGTAGTTGCAGATATGATCCCTGCAAGTGCCTCTGACCTTTGCCAGAAGGATGTTCATTCACAGGGTATGGATGGTGCATCTGGAGTCTGCTTTCACACAGGGTCTGAGAGAGACTGGAGTGTGATTAGTGAAGAGAGAATTTCTGAGCTCATAGCCTCGACGTGCTAAAGCTCTACTTGAACACGTGTGATCTCCTTGGTGAGGTTAGAAACGTTGAGAGAAATGAGTTTGGACTAATTTTTGTAGGGTTACAGAAAGTGTATCTCTAACTTCGAAAATGAATGTGGTAAAACTTAAAAAGTTTTGCAGAACAACAGAAAGATTGATCAGAAATCTTCAGTAGCTCTCAGTTAAGCAGTTGAGAACCATTCAGTCTGTAAAAGGTGTTGCAGAAGGAAGATAAAAGGCTTCAAAATCATAGGTGGCTGTATCCTGACTGTTCAGTTTCTTTTAATGCAAGGAACTGAGGGTCATCAAATGAAACTTTTTAGGGTTAGATACAGAATTACAGGTGATTCTTTGCACAGCAAACAGTTGTCCAGAGTGACACGGAAATCCTTGCCAAAGGATGTGGTTTGCTGAAAATTTATGTTAAGAACAGACTGGGCAGGTTCATAAAAGAGAAACTGAGAAGGAGTGTATAGGAATCACAGCTGACATAAGGAGGCCCTGAACTGAAAGTGCTGGGAGTCATGGGTGGTATCGTGTCTGCCCTGCTCTTTAATATCCTCTGTGCATCTGCTTACCCTGCTTTGATGAAGCTTTCTTGAAAAAGTGCTATTTAAAGCCAACTTGGTATATGGTAAATTTTAGTAATTTTCAGATAGTAAGACTCTACTTAATGTTTATGTGGAGTTGCCCCCAAGAGCTTGCTGGCACCTCCGTGGGGTTTATGTGGGTTTGGTGTGATTGTGGCTGTCCCTCCTTGGAAGGTTGGGTGGGGTTTGAGCAACCTGGTCTAGTGGAAGGTGTCCCTGCCCACGGCAGGGGGGTTGGAACTAGATGATCTTTGAGGTCCCTTCCAACCCAAACCATTCTATGATTTCATGGTTGATTTCCCAAGAGAGGAATTTGGCTGGAACAGACAGCACTTTCTGAGTACAAATACACACCAAAGTAGGAGGCCACAGAACTTTTTATTTTTGAAGTTTTATCAGCCAGAGGTTAATTCAGCTCTCAAAATTGCATGAAGTATCACCTTTCAGGTACACTCACAGTTGATTCTATATGGGATTGTTATTTGGGAGCACTCCTCAATTCAGATGGACATTAAGGAACTATCTATATGGCCTTGGAGTAGGAGCTCTAAATTCACTTCACTCAGCATTGGCATTCTGGTAACCCCTCCTGCATTTAGGGTATGTGAAACCCTGACTGAGCTTTAAACATTTGTTTAAATTAAAGCTGACACATATTGGTGGTGAACAAGAGCATATTTTCTAAATTTCATAATGTCAGTTAAATGTGTTGTTTTGGTGGTGTTTGGAGGGTAATGTTTTCTTTCTTTCAAATGAGAAGAGTATCATTAAGTTGATTACATGGCTGTAGAACTCCAACTGTGCTGGTTTGAAGAAATTGGAAAGCAATTATTGCCTAATGCAGTTTAATTGCTTTGTGCAAACTTCTAAAATTCTTCACCTGGAGTTCATATGAACTCCCTCCTGCCTCCTTTTTTTTCAAGGAATTTTGCTTCATAAGTTAAATATTCATTTCAAACCCAACTCTAATAGTATAATAGTGTCAAATCACAATTTCAAGTTGTTCTGTGATTCGGTTTTCTATTGGAAGGAGAACACTTAGTATGTCAAATGTTTAAATACGGCTTTCAGATGAGAATTTCTACTTCTTTTTCTTCATAGTATCTCCATGTTACCCTTGGCATTCTTCTCTATCCTTAGTACCCTTCGTTCAGAGAGGTGATTTATTGGGTTGTTAACCCTGTATCATCAGTGTGAAGCTGTTATGCATCACCTAATGAGGTTTCTTCAGTCAGTTTTCCTATCAAGCTTCTTCATTATTGTGGTCCAGGTATTTATAGCATGTCTAGATGAAGCTGAAAAGCTTCATCTGAATCCCAGAGTTTTAGAATAACTTCACCTCTGTGAATATCTCACATGTATTAGAGCTCACACTGATGCTGACCTCTGGTGTTGTTTCAAGCCAGAAATCTTTTTTTTTTTAGTTAAAAGGCAGCTTGTGGGTCTTGATTTGAATTTACATAAATGATACAATGGTGGATCTTCACCAAGGAGAAAAACAATTTACTCTTTAAATAACATTAAAGCAAAGGCAAAGTATTTTGTGCGTTAGCACAACTTGGCAGAGCTAAATAAATAGTAGGTCCCCTGTAGCATTTAATTTAGCCTTTTAGCATATGTTAAAACTACTAACAGGGTTAGGTGGGAGAAGAATTCTCAAGGCCAATTCTCATCAGTCAGCTTCGGTAATCAGTACAAATGATACTCTGAAGTTCTGTTTTGCTCCCATATATTTAACTTCATTATGCTGAGCTTAATTTTCATTGTGAAAAATAGATGTTAAAATCATTTTAAATTTCTGTAATAACTAACATGTGTGAAAAAGACGTCCTGAAGGCATTTCCAAACTTTGAGGAAAATTATTGCATAATTCCTTCAAAACCAAACAAGCTCATAGCAAAAATTACACGATACCCTCTTCACCTTCTGTTTCAACCCAAAACGTTAATGCAGCAGATCTTCACTCTTTCCAAATTTTTTTTTTTTTTTTTTTAGCTTCAGTGCAATTGTTATCGTGGCAAATGGCAGCAGTGATCATCTGCACCTTAGTATTTAACACAGAGGCGATGGCTATAGCTGGTGGATCTTACTGGAATTGCCATGCCTTGGGTTTTCTCAGATATAATCCGTCGACTTTTCCTGTTTAAACAGCAAGAATGACTCGTTTTTCTTGTGATTAATTGCAAAGGTGAATGCACAGCAAAAATTCTTTGGTAATCCCGGTGCCACAGTAGGCTGGGAGGGATTTTGGAAAAGAAGAGGTGAGCATCTCTTGAGCTGAATCCATGAGTTTGTATTTCAGCTGCTGACAGCTTTCCTTCCTCTCCATGGGATGCTTGGATTTCCCTGGGCATGCTCTTCTGTGGGAAGGGGACCTTTAACACCTCTCTGCCCAACAGGCAGCTGCAGGATTGCCTTTAGTCTTCCACCTTCACCATTTACTATTGAAAGGGTTGGATAACTCCAAGTGTCTTACTGATAATGGTGTTCAGCATAGCCTACTTGCCGTCTTCCTTGGCATTCAGCTATGTGGGAATCCTGGAGACATGGAAGGAAGTTATTCCTATGGAAATGAGGAAGGAAAATTTATTTCCCCAGGTGTATACACAGAGTTGCAAGTCCATGGCAGTGCCCCATATCATTGCAGACGGTTGGGCCTCCTACCCATGTAGAAAAAATCTGCAGGAGAGTGGGAGTGAGACCCACATCTGATACTGTTGAGAGTCACACAAACTCACCTGGAACCAATCTGAAGGTTTCCAGCAGCTGCACAGCACTCAAACGTACATCTGTGAGATATGGGGCACGGCATAAACAAAACATGTTTGCTGAGCCATTCTGCACATCTGCTTGTTATCAAGGAGCCTTGGCTGACACAGGATACCCCAGTGCCATTTCCCAGCTCAAGAAGGATCCAGGAGGGGCTTCTGCTTACTTTTGGAAGTCATACTATAGGGAGACTTCATGTGTTTTAAGTGTTGGTAATCCCGATGCTCAGCCTTAATTCTGTTAAAAAAAAAAAAGTTTGGGGGACTCTCCGTTTCACCTTAATTCTCTAACTGAATATTTGCAAGCAAACTAGATGATGTTTCTCCTCCTCTGGTTGTGATTTAATATTGTGCAACTAGTTGCCCAATACTGTGTGTGTTGAAATGAACTCCTTTCAGCTGGAAAGTCTGTGTTTTAGGATGAGTCCTGATGACTGCATGTCACTGGTCAAGCAGAGGAAATAGTGACTGTTCTCCCTTCCTCCAGGATTAACTGGCTGCAGGGCATTTTGTTTTCCTTTCTTGGGATGTGGACGGGGGAGGATTGTAGCACTTTAGATTCTTGTCAGGGGCTTGAGTAAATTCTGTGTGAGGAAGAGGCACTGACCAAGACAACTCAATGAACTAAGACCTTGTAGAAGAAAATGGCTGCAGAAGAAAGAGTACTGAGATTGACATGTTTCTTGTTAGAAATGACAACCTTCAAACAGGACCCAAGTCTGAATCTCCTCACGTGGCTCGATAGGAACACGTTAGCTTCAGACATTATTAGCCTTTTTGCCTCTTACTGGATCCTCATAACCCAGTATGTCTGGTCCATTCTGAGCATAATCATTCCTCAGTGTTATGTATTAAAATCTGTGCGCATCTGTGAAATCCTTTGGGATGAAGTGAGGTATATAAGCACCTCCTGGTAATAAACCACCTCTGGAACTTTAAACCTGTATAAAAAAGTAGCGTTTGTTGTGGGAAAATTTAGAAATTAAGTTGAAGTTAAATAGTGATGAACTTACATTTTGGGTTGGAGCACCTAAGATATATCTTAACTGGAGTATTGGTGAGCTGCTTCTTTCTTTTTTTTTCTTAGTAGCTTATAAAAAGATTTGTGACACATCGTCTCTTGCTTTTTAGCCCATTTTGAATTATCCTGTTCTTAAAATATGCTAATTATGGTAACAGATCTAGGGTTTGATCTTAAGAGTTGCCAGTATCTCAATTTCTCTATCTTCAATATGAGAGCTCTTCTTGCATCTCAGATTTAGATCCTCTAATTGCATATTGACATATGGAAAGTAGATTTTTAAGTACTTTCTGCAGTCCTCAGATGATAGGAAAAAATCTCCACCTTCTGCCCATACAGACATAACTTAAAATATTTACTGAGCACTTAAACTTAAAAGGCTAACGTGATGGAACTGGCCACTTTGTACTGCATGGCAAGCCAGCCACGTGGCATGTTGGGAGGCAGAGGAGCGTGGCTTTCCTGCAGAGGGTCTCTCTAGCATCCAGATGCTGGGAGGGAGTTCTCTGCCACTGGCTGTTTTTAGGTGTGTGATATACTTGAAGCCCTTCTGCTTGCCCTCCCTGGAAAGTGTGAAACCTTTTTTTCCTGCCTTTTATAATCCCCTTTCCCTCTGTCTCAGCCCCACAGTCTCTTGGCAGTGGCCAGGGAATGTTCTGCTGCTCCTGCCTCCAGCTCCCGTGTCTGTGTGTTCACAAGTCCTTAGCGGAGGGTTCCCCCAGCACCCTGCCCCTGGTGAGCACTCAAGCCCTTGCTTCAGCTGCAGTCCCCGGCTTTGCTGGAGCAGGAGCAGTAGCACGAGCCATATGATTCTTGACAGCTTCACAGCTGCCCGCGCCACGCTGCAGAGTAGCTGTGAAAGTCGCTGCTCCTGTTGTTTCACTCCACTCTGCTGCAGAAAAAGCTACTGCTGGAAGTTGTGGTGCCGGAGCTGCCTTACAGGCTCCAGAAATACCAGCTCTACTCCTGTATGCCTTTTCAAATAATACCACTTGAAAAGTTAGTGTATTTTTTTTTCTTAGTTACTGTTTCATATTTCCCTTCTATAAACCTTAACATTATTGCATACTTGCTATGACTCCTCTTTAACGAGCTTTGTTTATTTGTTTGTAATTATCCTCAAGTCTTTTAATGAGCAGTGATAGTCTGCCCTAACAGGATGTATGAATAATTATTTATTCCACTGTGGATAATCTTGTGTTTGTAACTAGTGTAATTTATATACCGTGGTGCTGCCTGTTTAAATCTCTTAAGTCTCCTCACAAGTCTCTTTAGTCTCAACCAGCATAAATAGCTTTGCTTTCCCTGCTTAGGAGCTCTGCCTGTGAGGCCAGATCAGGTTTCACTGGCAGTCTAGTGGTTATAGTCACTGACAGACAAATAATAGTGTACTTGTTGCTCTATCACTCTGAAAGCCAGCTATAAAATAGACATATGTACTGGTTAGCTGTAACTATTCATTTTTCTCTGTTCTTACACTGTCTTTATCCCTGTTTTCTTTGCTTTTTTTTTTTTTTTAATCTTGGGTATCTCTTTCTAAAGATTTCTGGAACGTGTCAGACATTTGCCATCAGCTCCGGGGGTTGTGCTGGCTCACTCTGGTCGTGTGCTCAGGCAGATCAGGGAGGGATGTGCGACTGAGGCCGTGGGATGAGGACAAATGTTTCCTCCCAGTACTGTGGGAGGGTACCATTGGGTACCGTGACTGGGACTTGTTTTACCTGCCCACCAACCTGCGTGTCCCCAAAGGTCCATCTGCGTCAGGCCAAGTGCAATCCCACCTATAGTCCATTGGTAAAAGTATTTCGCTTCATTCTGGGCTTCGTTTTGGACTTGTGATATGTTGCTTCCTTCCTGAGCATCTGACTGTAATAGAAGAGCAATTCAAAGGCATTTACATACCCAGTTCTATTTTCTTTATTTTCTTTCTTCTTTTTGTTTTTTTTTTTTTTTTCCCCCTAGTGTTGCCTATGGGGAGAGCAAAAAAGATCCATCTCAGATTATGTTAAAACAAATCTCAGGGGCTTTTGCTGGATTCTCAGGGGTTTCTGTTCTGATCTTTTTCTTTCCTTTTCCACTTCCACCTTTTTCTGTTGCTGTTTTTGTCTCTGCAGGCTGAAAAGCCCTCTTTATTTTTCCCCCCAGAATTTAGTAAATATTATACAGGAGTTCAGCCTTAAGGTTTTCTCTTCCTCCCACTTTACTTCCCTTCTCTCACTCATGCGGCACGGAGTGTCCCAAATCCAAATGTGCCACCTTGGAGATGCACTGAAATCTATTTAAATGGAATCCAGGCATAACCAAGCCTCTATCCAAGTGCCTGATTCCCTGAGGCATCTTTCTGCGGTCTTTGGGGCATAAATACGAAGAAAACAGAATTGCTCATTTAAGCATTAAAAAAAAAAAAAAGTGTTAAATGGCCTTCCTTTAATGCAAACTGCATTGCTTGCAGAAGTTCACATTTTAAGTTTGTGGATATGTTTATTATAGAAATATTTTTCAGTAGCTTCCATATGATGTGACACAAGGAGTGCTGTCAGAGCTGTCATTTCAATCCTGTCGCTATGTTATGCATGTTAAAACATAATTGCAAATGGCACACGGCATTGCAGCGGTCACAGTTCTGTAAATATAAAATTCCTCTTGTGAAACTTCTAGACATAATTTTGTTTTTAAATATGAAAGTAAACGAGGATGATTGGATTTTTGTACGTTGCATGCCCTGGTATGTGTGACTGTAGCTATTGCTGTGATTTTCTCATTATTCCATTTTTTTCCCATGTTTTATTAAACCTTTTGGTATTTGCACATTGTGTTACTTATAAGCTGTATGTGCTTACAGAAGGGTGTATGTGTAGTGATGTTCTGTATGTCCTGTAATGTTCTGATGCTTTTTAGCAAGCATGTGTCTAAAGACACAGATATTTTTGAAATTATTTTAACCATTTGAATAAGTGGGGATTTTTTGGGTTGTTTTGTTAATCATGCAGTTTTGTGAACAAAAAAGAAGTTCTTTTAACGTAACTGTAAATTAGCTGGAAATAGTGTTTTTGAATATTGAATTCTGATACCTGACAGCACTTGGGAGCTTTTATTATTTAGATATAAAGGGTTAAATTGGAGTGAAAGTTGCTCTTTGATGGTGTATCCTCTGGTGGTTTTCCCCAAAAAAGAAGTAATGATCTTGCCTTTCACAGCGAACAACTCTGCGCCTTTTGTTACTGTGGAGAACGGAGCTCATTAGGACAAGGAGACTTAAAACAATTCAGTCCAACTCCTGGGTATGTTATTCCATGGAAAAACCAGCCTTTAAATAAGAGTGAAGCCAGCGACAGCACCGATGGAGCTTGTGAGAGAACTCCAAGGCAAAACTCAGTGCCACGCAAACAGAGAGGACAGAAGAAGTAAGTCCGTTGTACAATAAATATTCACTGTTTTTGTTTTGCACGAAGTCCAGGAAGCACCTTTACTGATCCTGTGTTTGCAATAAGCAAATAACTTGTATTTGTGGGTTATTGACAAATTTTTTGAAGGCAAAAGAAACACATAGAGAAACCTAACCAAAAGCAGAACCCCAGAACAACCAACACGCGAGCAGCATAGCAATAGCTCTTCTGCTTTTTAAAAATGGGTTGGTTTCTTCCCCCGAGTGAGAATCCTCACCCTGGAAGAACACAGAAAAGAAACATAGTTGTTGCAAAGCACAAGATCTACTTGTGAGGTGGAATTAAAAGTATGTGTGAGGGTAGATGACCGGATGGACTTTTGACACTTCATGCATTGTGTGGACTGGAGTAATGGGAAGCCTTTGTCCATCTGGTCAGAGCTTTCCCCCTTGTGCTCCAGAGCTGGCTCTGGCAGTGGTGCCAGTGCTGTTGTAGGCACACGGCAGTGGTCCTTGCCCTCAGGAGTGGGGTTTGCTGGCAGCTCTCCCAGCTGGGTGGGTTTGGCGATCACAGGGCAGCGCCCCGAGGGCTCTCTTGAGGGATGCTGGGGGCGTTCCCAGCTCCAAAACTAGGGCTTGTGCAACGCACGATGTGTCTGGCGATGGCGTTTGGATGTGACCGTTCAGAGCCGCACTCGCAGGTCTGCCTGTTGGCCGGGGATGTTTGTGTGTGTGGGATGGTGGGGGCGGCGGTGGCTGCGGGCTGTGCGGGGCTGAGGGCGGTGCGGGTGCGGGGCTGAGGGCAGGGCGGTGATACAGGGCCGAGGACGGTGCGGGGCTGCGGGCGGTGCTGGTGCGGGGCTGAGGGCAGGGGGTGATGCGGGGCTGAGGGCGGTGCTGGTGCGGGGCTGAGGGCAGGGCGGTGCTGCGGGGCCGCGGGCGGTCTGCGCCGGAGGCCGGGGATGGGCTGTGAACTCAGGGCTGCGGGTGCGGGTTGAGGGCGATGCGGTGACGTGGGGCTGTGATGCGGGGCGGCGGGCGGTGCAGTGATGCGGGGTTGAGGGCGGTGAGGCCGCGCGGGGCAGTGCGGGGTTGAGGGCTGTGCGGTGACGCCGTGCGGTGGTGCGGAGCCGCGGGCGGTGCGGGGTTGAGGGCGGTGATGCTGTGCGGTGATGCTGTGCGGTGATGCTGTTCGGCGACGTGGGCTGAGGGCGGGGCGGTGACGGGATGCAGTGACGGGATGCGGTGACGGGATGCGGTGCTGCGGGGCGGGGATGCCGAGCTGCGGGCGGTCCG
>JAYRBT010000082.1:5798824-5835528 GCA_036023395.1 Myiotriccus ornatus | reverse complement strand
AAATTAATTTCTTCCACAAAACATTAAATAGTTTAAATACTGATAGAAATACCTTTGAAATATTTAATCTTTTAATTTTAAATGGTAGTGTCTTTGGATAAGTAGGTACCTTTGAGAAGGGTGGACTCCTTCTGGTGTTGCATTCTGATAGCATTTGGAAATGTCGAAGGTGTATTTCACATTGTTTTGACCACATGTAGCCATATTTTTTGTTGTATTTGATCACATGTGATAGGGCATTCTAATAATTTTATTATTTTTTATATTAAGTCAGCCATGCTGTCAGCAAATCTGTGTAATTTTTGCTGGTTTTCCCATGATCAGGCTTAGGCCTTTTTTTACTCGAGTCTTCTTATTTTTCAAGCATTATACTAGAACAAAAAAATTCTGCAGAAGATACCAATAGATATTCTCCATTGTGTGGGCTAAAAAGCTGCTTTAAATCAGTGTTAGATACACAGATACAGCTTTCCTTGCACCTTCTAATTTTGCTCATACTGAATAAATGCTTTGTTTTGAATAATTTAATTGATTTCCCTGTTTCTGCTTTCAAAATAAAAGACTATTCAGAATGAATGAACCTGACAATATTAAGCTCCAGATGAGCTTGAAAATGTTAAAACATTTGTATGTGTGTGTCTATGTATAAAAGACTACAATAAGAATTGAAAGATCATCCAAAATTGAATTTTTTTTTTTTTTTTTTGTAATCTCACTCTGAAAAGTCTTTGTCCCCTTGTTTTTTGGCTAATGATGGTGGCTTTGTAGTCATTTTGTGATCAGCTCATTCCCATTTTCATCGTAATATTCTGGTTTCTAGCAGAAGTCCTGTTTGAGGTGTTCGGGTCTGTGCTTTGCTCTGCTGAATTAGCTCCTGTTTTCGTTATTTCAGTTTCATTTCTCTCTGTGTCCTACCTTGCTCCTCCCCTGTGCCCCGGGGTGAAGGTGCCTCACCGTTATGTCGTCAGCACCTTTGAAGTTTCGCATGGATGTTTATAATGGGCGTGTTTAACTAGGAGTTTTTGCAGAATGGCACATCCCTCTGGTGTTGCAGTTTCCATTTTGTCCCTGTCCTTCCACGTGCTGCGCTGTAGCTTCGCTACTGATCTTTTCAAATTCTGCCAGTAATTTTTAGGTACCCCTGTTGTACCCCTTCTGTCCAACCTTTGCTGGAACCACTGAGAAACTTTCTTTGTGTGGTTCAGCATTCAGGCAGAGAAGAATGAGGTCGACTTGGTTATTCTCTTTTATCCTTCTTATGATGTCCCCAGGGAGAGCAGAGTAAAGGCACAACTGTGAGGAACAGCTAGATGGAATGGGATTTTGTTATCCCATGATCACACCAGGGAATTGTTTGCTTTTTATTTTTTTCCCCCCAAAAAATAAGGAATAAACTCTCCTGTAGTTCGCTTTTCCTTACCACAGAGCAGATATACAGGGGTTGCTCAAAGAGTTTATGTAGAACTGGCTTGGAGCCCAAGTAATCCTCTATTTACTTGTGTCCAGGCTGTAGTGCTTGTTAATTATTTTTCCATTACTTTTTAACTTGTCTCTAAGATAAAGAAGGCAGAAAAAAGTATAAGGTGCTGGTTATCCTATGTGATAGTAGAAAAGCTCAAGGGAAGATAGTTGCTTTGTGTGAGAGATTTTTAAAAAGTTTTGAATGAAAGGTTTAATAATGAATTTAGTGTATGTTTCTGTGTTTACAGCATCTTTGCATTTGGGCTTCTTTCTTGTGTGATGTTACTGCATTTTAAAAGAAAAGTTCTGTTTAGATGTTCTGAATGTTGTTTGCAATGCAAATGCAAGTATGTGCTCAGGGCACACAGAAAAATGGTTTAAATAAATCCAAGCTGTATGCTGTTTCCTCTACTTGCCACCAAATTTGCTTTGGGTTTTGTTGTTGTTTGCTTGGTTGGGGATTTCTGTCTTCTTGGAAGTCCTTCTGGCATGAGGGACTGGTTTATGATGTGGTCTGCAGCACTGACATCTTTCCTTAGCTGGGAAAGTACGTTTTCTTTTCCTTTTGTTCATGTAAAAATGAATTTTTGAAGTCTAGCAAACTTCTGATAGTACAGTGCGTTGGTTTAGGCATTTTAATTTGCAGAGAGCAAGCATTTTTTGGGGCTGTTCTTACCTTGAGGGTCTCTTTAATTTGTAAGCTACATTCATGTTTCTCATTAGTTAGGCTGCCTATTGTTTGCAAATCTGTTTTAACTGGATATGACAGTGTTTCTTATTACTCTGTTTACCAGTTGAGATGTCCATTTAGCTTCACTGAACTTGTGATTGCATTAGTAAAGCTTGTGTGGACATGTTTCATTGACCTGTTCCAAAGTATGTATGTTAATTCATTTTGGTTTTCTTCTTGGCCCTTGTTTGCTGAAGTACAACACTGAGGAGATCTCAGCATCTGTGAATGTCTCACAAAATACTCTGCTTAGCATATCTTTCTTCTTCAGTTCTTTCTTTTGATTCACTCATTTTGAAGGCCTGGCAAAGACATCTGACCAGCTCATTTCATGTATTTGTGTCTAGACAGAGGTGGGTTCTTTGACTTCCTTTCAAAGTCTTGGGTTTGCCGTTCTTTTACTATTCATGAGTGCACGTACTCCGTGTGTGTGAGGTGTTTGAAGTCCTGTGGATCGTGTCGGTTTATGGCAACAGGCAAAGAGAAGCTGGCACACACAGTCGGGTCTGTGGTAGTAGATGTGCTCTGCCCTCACGGGTGGTGGAGGTGCCTCAGTTCATCTCCCTGCTTGTCTTGCTTATCTCAGCAAGGCAGAGTCGTGGATTTTCCCAGAACTCCCTTCCAAGTTTAAAAGGTCGTAAGGAAGAACTGGTGATCCCAGTGACAAGCGTAGTTGCCAGAGCTTTTCTCAGGATGACTCTTAATAATTCACCTAATTATCCATGGAACTTGTACAGTATGTAAGGTAAAGAGCCTCAACTCCTTCCCCCACTACTTTAATAGGGTTTCATGGGGTTTTGGAGTAATTTTGTTTCAAGTTTTGGAAGAAAAGAACTCTTCAAAATATAAATGGGGAAGAGAAAAGCTCCAGTGATTTGTTTGATCCAAAACTTAACTGAATTTTCTTATAATTCATGAGTGTTTTGCTCAGGATAGAAAGATCACCAGAGTAAAGAAAGCTGTCATGTCGTCAGCTTTATGAAGATAGACTTTTATTGGTAAGGTGTTTCTGGAAGTATGTGGGGTAAGATGCAAAGATGGTACGAAATGGAGACTTAGGAAGATAAACCAAGTAAAGGAAACTGATTGAACAGAAATCAGAGATTTTTCTGGACAAAAAAATGTGGACAAGCAGAGTTTTCAGCTTTCTCTTGAATTTTTGGCTTCAGTCCTATGCTTTTTTAAATATGCTGCTTTTTTATATTTGGAAATGTGAACTTACTGGCATTATCATTTTAAATGTAGAGGCCTTTAAGGCTTGCATCTGCTCAACTCTAGCAAGAGTGGTTTCTGAAATATTTTCAGGTATTTTTTAAATCCTGCTTTATAATTTCCATGTTTATTTTACATATATTGAGTAGGTTGGTGTTTCTCTAAAGCTTACTACTTGTCTGCCTTACACTGTCTAGCCATAGCTCCTCTGTAGGCTACAGAATCCCAAATAAAGTGAGTTGCTTCCCCCCCCCCCCCAATATGTAAGTAGCTCAATTCAAAGAACGAGTTTAAGGAAGTAGCTATTGTGTTTGAACTACTTTTGAACAAACTGTGCACGAGAAAGGAATGCAATGGTAACTTTCCCAGCCAGCTTTCTCTTCTGATAAGATGTAGAAAGCAGTTTCCAAGTCTGGGAGGGTTTGTCAAGGACACCAAAGTCAAAGAAAACAGTGTTGGTGGAAACCAAGAAGGAGGTTCCTATCAGCTTAAAGACTGAATAGGAGAAACACGATAGTAGTGAAAAGTCTAAAGCAGTCATTGCAAAATTCCCTATTACTCTGTTTCTGTTTTATAAAATGTGGATTTTTGTTTGCTTTGAAATTCTGTATAGCTATTTACATATTTATCTACTTCACAGCTTTTATGTTTTTTTTTTTCCAATAATACTCAAAGTGTTTCTTCAGGACCAAGACCTTTGCAGCCAGACAGTCGAAAAATCACTGTAGTCTCCCACCCATCTATTTTTTTTTTTTTAGTTAGTTAATCAGGGTGGTGTCTCCTCTCTGTACGAGGCAGCTGTTTGCAGCTCCTGCTGGGTTTCTGCAGGCAGTGTTTGGCACGTTGTCCCTGCTGAGAACTGGAGGACTTGCTGCCTTGCAGAGAGGCTAATCAAGAGTGCCTTGCCTTGTTCCAGGCTCAAAGTGATCTGCTGTTTTGACACTCCTCTCTCCTGTCAGCCCTTTTCACATGGGAACACAGTCTTTTAATTTTTTTATTTTTTTTTAAGGCAGTTTCCCTTGAATTCTGTCACCAGAGGATTGGGCTGTTAGTAGATGCTTCCAAGTTGGGACATTGTTACAAGGGTTGAATATTAAATGTCTCACTCAAATGTTCCATCCACTGTTTTTAATTCTTTGCTCCAGACTCAATTCTAGCTAGACCAGAAAGAAATAAATTGAGGGAAAAGTCGAGGAACATTTAAAACGTTTATGCATCTTTTAAAAGGGTTTGTCTGTATTTTATATGTATCTTCACCCCTCAGCTTCAATACACTTCTCACCTTTTCGAAACTTTCCCGTGTTGTTAGTAGTGTGTGTGTATTTTATTTATGCTGCTTCAAGTTGAAAACCCATTCAGCTAAAATGATACTTCCTTTTTGTTGTTCATGTGTGTAAAAGTGGACAACAACATCCAAATATACTGTAAACTTCATAAACTGTGGAGGATTGTGCCCATTTAGCCGTAACAATTTTTCATCTTTAGTTTTCGTCTTTAGTTTTTTGTGGACAAAAATTGTGAGAAATGGTTTAGATGACAGAATCCTGAATGTAGGGATGGTGGGTGTTGGCTTCATATATGTCTCAACCTAGAGGAACAGAGCATGGAGTGATGTCTTTTTTTGTTTTTCTAGATAGAGTGCAGGATTTGCAATCCTTGATGCTTTAAAAGCTCCCTTCTTCCTTTTTTGTTATTGGAAGAGCTACTGGTTCTTAAAGCCAGAGGAAAACGCATTAAGAGAATATCATCTGTCATCATTTATACCATTTCTGGGCACAGTCCTCTATTTGCCTGTTTTTCAAGGACAAGCTTTGTAACGTGAAACTAAATGAGCAACTCTGGAATTCGGAAGTTCCTCTCCCAACTGTGGAGTTTTTTATGGTTCTTTAGCACACACAAGGCCCTTGGCTTCTCCTCACCTCCCTCCACTGCAGCTTGGGAGTGACTACCTGGCTGCTCTTTGGTGTGGCTTCTGATTTTATCTTACCGCGGGTTTTTTCCTGTAGTTGCTTTTGTCCTGCAGCTGAGGAAGGAAGTAACTGCAGGAAGTATTCTTCCAAAATAACGTCTCTACTGTTTTTATGGGTGGCTGTCTCTTAGAGAACTCCAGCACAGAATGTGCTGGAGAAAGACTAGAGGAATACTGACATATGTCTCATCGAGAAGACACTTGCATGTGCTTTAGGTTGGTAGTTTCGTTCCATTCCTGGTGTGTTTTAGACAAACTGTAACAGTTCAGCAGTGACGGCCATGGGTTATTTTAGTTTTGCATGAATTTCTCTCTTGTTTTTCTGGGAGTTTCTCTAGAGTTTTGTCACCTTTTCCCTGCTGTTGATAACAAGTGTTGTTTTTAAAGGACCACAGTTATTAAGGCTGCAGCTTTGGTAACAGTTTAACTCTCCAAATTATCTTCCACGAATTACTCTGTTCCAGAGTGGTTTGGATTGCGGTCACCTAAAGCCAGTTCCTTTGTGTCTTGGAGCATATGAGTTAGGTTGTTCTTACAGCTTGTTAATGACTTTAGAAGGGCTGTGTCAGTGTTTTATAACTGTATTCTCCAACTTCTGCAAAGCACCTGCAGTATCTTAAAATTATCATAGTTGGCTGTGGTTTACTCTGTGTAATTCTTCTGGTGCACCTTTGTACACCATAAATGATGTCAGTACAGCTTTGGTAAATCTGTTCAGGTTCAAGAACTGCCATGGGACCTGTATGTGTGTTCAGATTTTTGCAGGTCCAGCAGTTTGAGAACAGGTATTTGCCTGCTTAGTAAGACCTACAGTTTAATTCTCATTACTACTGTCATGTGAACAGCAATCAATGTATTCTTTTGTTTGAGCCAATATAAGCTTTACCATGACATATTGTTGTTCATTTGAGGTCACAGAATCACAGAATGATTTGAGTAGGAAGGGATATTGAGGATCAATTCCAATTGCCCTGGGTGGGCAGGGACACCTTCCCTAGATCAGGTTGCTCCCAGCCCCATGAAAGGACAAGGGGGAATGGCTTCAAACTGAATGAGGGTGGGTTTAGTTTGCATTTAGACTGGAAGAAAGTCTTCCCTGTGAGGGTGATGAGACACTCAGGTTCTCCTGAGAAGTGAATGCCTCATCCCTGGAACTGTTCAAGGCCAAGTTGAACAGGGCATTGGACAACCTGGTCTTGTGAAAGGTGTCTCTGCCCATCACTGGGGACCTGGAACTGGATGGTCTTCAATGTCCCTTTAGCCCAAACCAATTTTTGACTCTGTGATTCTATTTTTTTTCTTGTGCGGTGAAACACAGAACAGAAACATGTAAATGACACTTTCCACAGATAAAGAGTATTGTTCCCTGTCAAAACACAACACCTCTAGAACTACAGTTTAGGACTTGGCTTTCAAAAGACAGGTTTCAGTTTCTCCAGTTGTCTCATGGATCACATTTTCTAGAACAAAATAAAATACGTTTTTCTATATCCCTGCTGGTATTTTAAGACAGTGAAGTAACAGTTAAAACAGAGTAAATGCAAATCAAGAACTTTACGCTTCTCTGCTTCTAACATGTTTTTGTAATTATTTTGGCACATAAATTATGGATACCTTGGGATCTAATTAGTCTCCACACTTGCATGTGGATCTTCAGTGGTGTATTTAAAAGTTTGAAAGGATTGCTGTGAAGTAGAGTGGTCTGTCTGAATCGTGTGGTCATAAAGTGAGAGGGAGTAGCATGTGGGAAAAATGTGGCTAAAGTAGAGACTAAGCACTTTTTTTATGAAAAAAGGAGTCTGAAAATTATTTTAATTTTGAATTTTTCATTTATTGAGGAAAAAAAAAGGAACTTCATTTATTTTCCTAGTCTTTCTGATGTGCTTTTTGCTTGTGAATGCTTTGGTACTAAGGTAAGTCTGGGTACGTTACTGAAGGAGTGGTTGTTTGTAAGTGTTGCTTGTGGCAGTGTAATTGAGGTTTGTTGAATGAAGATCTGATCTGTTTTTTCTTCCCTCATCAGTTGTTAGATGGATTGATGTTGCAGATTTGTATTGTCTGATGTGAGATACACTGTTATCATTAAGTCGCTTTTCAGGCCAGCCAGCCAGTGAAAAAATAAAGGTATAAAAAGCTATGGAATTAAACTGAAACTATTTCATTAAAAACTTGTTTATAAAATAATCAGATAAATATTAGGCTGACTTTTTTCCTAGCCAAAATCCCATTTAAATAAATACAGAATTTTTTCATTATTTTCCCATAATTTAACACTGTTATTGTTACCATTCCAGTAAAGCTAATACTATGCTTCAGTGTGTTAAGGTCTTTGGAATTTTTACAAGTGGAAAAGTTTATTTAAAATATGAAGAAATATTTGTTTCAAGGCTATATGACACGTGTCCAATTTAGCATTTTTTAAAAATTAGCATCTCAAGAACAAGGATGTTCTTTTATTTAGAGACATAAAACACTGTCCTGCTCATGTGCTAATGCAGAGTATCAATATGCCAAATATTGGCAGAGTGTTTGATTCAGAGCTTTTTCTGGGTGCTTTCTGGGGAGTTTGTTTCTTAACAAGAGCAAATACTTTAATGTGACTTTTCAATCTCTGTGGTAGTTCCTTGTTTGATAACCTGCTGTCATCGTGATTCTGACCTGTTGATTAGAAGAAGGATCACATGGTCACGAGAGAGCTGTTTAGCTATAGGCAATTTTTATATCGTCTTCATCATGTTGATTGCATTTGCAAGAGGAAGGCAGCCTTTAATTTGTGAATCAGAGCTTGGAAGAGAATTTTTCTTCTCAGATGAAGCAGAAGAAGAGATGTACATTTTTAAACAAATTTTTTTAAAAATTTTTCTTTTGATGTGCTTTGTTCTGAGCCTTCTGTGAAATCACATCTGTTTGTGTCCCTACCTATTTGTTTTCAAGTATATGAAAAAGAATGTTGTGAATTTATCTGCATAGCAAGTAGTGCTGTCAGTGCACATTACAACTCACTGATCAGAGTGAAACTGTGTCTTGTTCCTTCTTTGGTCCGTAAGAACTAAATTCTAGAGCTTAACCCCTGCCAGGTGTTGCAGAGGGACAGTGACCACCGCATGGATTCTAATATATACATTTTAGGTTTCAGTAATAAGCTTTTTTTTGGAGTAAGGGAGGACTTTTAATAAATTGTCTCTTTTTTCCAATGCAATAATAAAATTTCCCTTTGCCCAGTTCCCCCCTACAGTTTTGTGACCTGAGCAGAAGCACAGTGCCATTACCCCTGGAGGTGTTTAAGAAGCAACTGGACTTGGCACTTGGTGCTCTGGTCTATTTGACAAGGTGGTGATCCGTCTAACATTGGATCTCCAAGGTCCAACCTGAATGATTCTGTGATTTCTGGCAGGAGAATCCACCTGAATGATCTTTTCCACAGTAACTACGTTTCTGGAATACAGCAGCAAACAAGGAAGGAAAATACTTGGATTACTTAGCAGAGTGCCTTTCCTCAAGATGGTTTGTGTGGCATCATCTTTAAGGAAATCTTTGATTTTTCAGCCTCATCCCTTGCTCTTTCTCCCCCAGGGCAGTGGCTCCCGCTGTGGTGCCAGGAGGAGGCTCTGGGGGAGCTCACCCTGGGAGCTCTCTCTTGCCACTGGAGTAGGAAAGCAGAATCAGCCTCAGAGTTTTCAGTCTGTGGGTGTTTTTCAAGCTGAACGCTTTGAAAAACGCACCTTTCTTGACCTCCAGATGTTGAATAGGTGGGTGCTGGAATGGGGGAGAGAGATTGTTGCTACAAAGACGTTGCTGGGAGGGTTTTGGTGCTGAAGAGACGACAGGCGTTGGGGATGCTGGGGGCAGGCTGTGAGGTGTAGGAAGCGGACAAAATGGACCAGGGGCACAGAAGGAGACTGAGAAGCAGCAATAGCCCAGCACTGACAGCTGAAAAGCCTGGCTGAGAAACATGAAAGGGCCTGTGTTCCTGGAGGAATTTCCAGTGCAGGTTTCCTTTATTCAGTAACGTTCACGGAAATAATTTACTGAAAGCTCTGAAGTGAAATTGTTCAGTGTGTGTTCCAAACTGCTGAAGTGTGTTTCACAAAGACCTTTTCTTCCTCTTGCATGACTTGAGTGGAAAACACTTTTTTTTTTTCATAATACGCCCAAAGAAAGTCTCTATTTTTTTATTTTCCTCCTCCAAATCCCCCCCCAGAGTATTTCTTAAATGTTACTCTGAGCATTAAGGCAATGACATAGTAGTTCACTAACATTTTATTTCAAGGTTTTATAATCCATGGGGAGTTATGTGTTAAAACCAGGGTGAACCTGATCTCTGAAGAGGACAGAAAGCTCACTAAAGGAAAATTGCACTGTGGCTTAAATTAAGAATGTACTTTCTTCCTCGGCTAACATTACAGTTTGCTGGTGGGACTGACCCATTTCAGGACTTTGTAGTAGAACATGAGAATGTGGATACTTGGGCTTTTCCATTCTCCTGTCTTTCTGTGCTCAGCAGCAGTGGTGTAGTCCTTCGGTGTCTACAAAACAGAGAAAATTACAGTACAATGTCCCCAAATTTTATATGTGGAATGTCAAAATAACAAGATATTATTTCAAAGATATATTAAAATATTTGCAAATGTATTTAAATTGTTATCTCATTAATATTTTTGGCAAATAAGAAGATTGGAGCTGTCTATATATTAAAGGCAGGAAACTATACCCATCTCTTTAACCAACACGTCAACAGTCCATGGAAATGTACCCAAGGAAGCGTGGCAGTACCACCAATCTCCTCACCTTTGTAGGTATTTGAATACAACCCTCATTTTCCAACCTTACTATCACCTCACTCGTGGCTGCTTCTTATTTAAATATTTTATATTCAGTCTTTTCCATAGATAATGTGGATCGATCTGCTGGGTTTTTTAATGTTGGTGCTCAAAGGTCCAATTTTGCCTTTGTGTGAGGGTTGTATTTATGAAAAAAAGACTAATCAGTCTTTTGGAGTTACTATTGGTTAGTTTTCATCAAGGACAGGTCCTCCTTGTGCTTTGAGCATTACAGAAATTAAAAGGCACCCTCAGCAGCTTCTTCCTTAGTATTTAGCACAGGAAAAGAAGGAAAAAAGACCTCCACGGGACTTGTTGTAGGTATATTTGCTCAGCTGTAGCATTGTTTGGTTAGTGTTGGACTCTACTCTTTGTTTCATAGCAGTGTCCCTTTTTAAAGAGTATTTTATTTAAGCATGTCTTTTAAATTTATCATGGATGTGGGTCACAAGCTGTTTTTTGAATGAGAGCTTTAAAGTCCAGACTCTTTAATGAAATTAGAGTTACAAAGTGGTTTTCATTATTCCAGTCAAAAGAGTCTGAGTTTTTTTCCTATTTAATACAAATTATACGATGGGTTTTCATTTGGAGTTTTCACCCATCCTGAAAAAAATAAATCATGCAAACATATTTTAATTTAAAACTCAGGAGTGCTCATATTACTCTGTTGGCATCAGTTTGCTTTTAAGCAGTAGCCTAAAAACTACTTCTGAGATTGGTGTACTCAGCAGCTTGCAAAATCAAACCATTAGCAAAAAATAGTTTTGAACTCCCTGAAGATTTTATTATTGACTTCCATTAGTGTAAGTCCTGTCCCAGAGTTGCAGATTGGGCATAAATATTGCAGGCATCAGTGTGAAGTAGTGCCATTAATGCAGGTGTCGTTGAGTGTTTTTTTAATAACATGGAGCAAATCAGGCATGAGAGACACATCTTATGAATCTTCACAAATGTGGACCAACTGCCCTTCATGTGCAAGTGCATCACGCTCAGTGATGAATACAGACATTACTTGCATCAAAGCTATTTTTTCCTAATGATCCAGGGAACTATTGGTACTCATTTCTTTATGGGAAAGAATTAATATTGTTTATTTTCGTTTATGTAGTTCTCCTCTCCATTCTGCAGATCTGACCTGGGAATAAAAGGCAGGCAGACAATAGTAGGTCTGCTGCCAATAATGCATGTGTAGGTGTTCCATGAATCATAGTAATGATTAATACTAAGAATGCTATTGAATAATATTAATTGAAGAACTAATGAAGTGGCATGTTTTCAAATCAGCGCTTCCCATAAGCTTTTTTACCGGTGTGCTTTTTCTTCAGTGATATTAATGTTTTCCTGCAAAGATGTCATTTTTCCTCTTCAGTACATCAGGGAGGGAAAGGAGATGCTGGGAAATAACTAAATATTTGTTTCCTAAAGCATCTAACATTGGTAAAACAACTTGATACATTATATTGCAGTGGCATGATATCCCTTCAGATACAATGAGAATACATGTATTCAGTCTGCAATCTGGACACAGTTTTATATAAAACTGCAGGTGTTTCCATATCTAGCCTTTTCCCTTTCAGTTTTTAATTTATAATGTAATATTTCCTTCTACTCAGAAAGTTTTCCCCACTCTGCTTCAGTATAAAATTGCCTTGCAAAGAACTGGGAAGAATGGCAGAATCTACAGAATAAATAGAGAATCTGAATCTAAATAAATTGCTGTCAAATATCCAAGCAAATTTGAGAATTGAGAATTTTTTCCCTTTCAATTACTGCAGGTTGTTACAGCAATATTAGGTGTTATTTGTATGGTATTTCCAGGGAGATGTGTTGACAAATCATAAACCTTTGAAAGCGAATAGAGAACTTCTAGACAAATAACACAAGAAGACAGTTCAGTTGTTACTATTATTCTTTAAGCTTTGTGAGGGAAATGGTCATTTTCCAAAATGTAAATGGTTTTAGTACATTCAATAAGTAAGAGTTCCGGGTTTTTCAGATGTCATACCAGGTGAGGTTTTTTTAATGAGAGTATCTTGAAATAGATGGAGGATCGTTGTGGGGACTGCTACCATTACCTATCCATCACATCAGAATGTGCCTTGGGCATCTCCAGAATGTTTGCTCCCTGTCAGATATAAAATGCTGTGATGGGTAAGTCCCCCGGTAAAGGTGGGACCTGGCAGCAGTGCTCACTCCTCTGAGACACTCAAAGGTCAGAATACTCAAGGCTCTGGTAGGGCTAGAAGTTGAGCATCACAGTAATGTGGTTTTGTACTTTTTACTCTTAATTTTATGTGAGCTTGTTGTGTTTGGTACTTCTGGAAGTTCATTTCTGTAGGTGAGTGCACTGTTACAGTCTTATGCACTGGTTCAGGTTTTTTCTCAGCCCTTGCTGAACTCCTTTAAGTGAAATAAATCATTTTTGTGGTAAACCATCTCCTGCCTTATGGATATTTTAAGTAAAATATTCATCCTAGTACTGTGACAGTGTTATCTTAACGCTGTCACAGCATTAGGATGTCATCTGATGCTGAGATTTCTGTGCCATCAGATAAAATTGGTTTTAGAAAACAGTGCAATCATCTTGATTGTTTTAACCATCTGAACAGCTCTCTAATGCTACTGGACTGCTCACATGAATTAGCTGAGCAGCCTGTGTCTCTTGAGGAGTTTATTTGTAGATGATGATGATGATTAAGCCCAGGAACCACAGTGAAGTAGACTTTCCACTGTGTTAGCATGGGGACAGTCTGTATTTAGGACTTGTGGCCTCACTGTGGACTTAGAGCCTGGTCTGTGTGGAAAATGCAGCTGCCCAGAGCATAACAAGGAATCCACAATACGACTCAGAACCTCAGGCTGGCTCCTGCTCTTTCTCCAGGTCCGTGTCTTTTGTTGTTGACCCGAATTGTTTCCCCTTCACTAGCTCTGATGTATTATTCATGTTATTTCAGTGTGGGTTTACTTTTGATAAACGAATGGGATTTCCCTATTTGACTGTAAACATGGTGAGAAAAAGCTTTTAGGACATTATTCCAGACCTAGTTTAGCTGTAAGCAACTGAAATATAAATATCGAAACCTCCTTGTCCTGTCATTAGAGATTAAGGAAAAGCATTATGAAGAAGAGGGACTTGGTTTGACTCTGTGCTACGTATGAAACAGAAGCTTCATCTAATTGTTTGTGCCTTAGTCCTTCAGGAGTGTCAGAAGCCTGTTACACATAACAACGTTAAAAACCTCGTGGAATCTTGTAGGGGAGAAAAGGAATTTTAATGTAAAAGAGACCAAGTAGGAATTGGTGCAGGAACAGAAGTAAATATGTACATTTACTAAGGGAATCTGTGACATATAAAGCATAACACTAATCCCTGGCAGTTTGTTTCCATTCAGTGGCACTAACATCTTTATAATTAAGAGCAATGGAATTATTTAGAGGAAAACTGTGTACTGTTATAAACCATTCTTTTTTTAATTGAACAGCTGTAATTTCTACCAATGGAGCAAACTATATTATAAGAAAATGATTATTAGTTTAAAATGCAAAGTTAAATGAATGCAAAATTAACAAACAGATGGTGAAGAATTATTGTGCTTTATTTTACTCCTGGGTAAAAGGGCTCATGCAGGATTGTAAAAATGTCATCACACTTCGTAAACCTGAAAGCAAACAGAATTTGCAGTTGTGCACATCTGTTTTGGGACACTGCTAAAGGGTTAGAAGAATCAATGTTGTTTTCAAATAAGGATATTCATCAAAAGGATATCATTTACTTAACAGTTATGGCTTCTGCTAAGCATCAGACTTAATGTTCTGTGGAATTCATTACAAAATTTGGCAGCTTTTTTCTTCACAAGCTACTGAGGCAGCCTGCTGCAAAACTGAACTGAACAGCTCCTTCTTATCCTCCATTCCCTGAAGCCCAGAACAACAGTTGAATAACCTGCTTAAATGTTTGACCAGTAATTTCAGGATTTTAAATTCTAGATCAAGATGTTGCACTTCACGATGCTTGCCCAAGGAATATCAGTGATGGAACGGGATGGAAAGTCAAGGGGCTTGTTTATTTCAGTGGCTAGTGAGTTGAAAACAAGAATTATGTAATGTTTTGGGAGGAAGAATGGGAGAAATATGTGTAAGTGACTAATTTAGTCAAATTGAAAAAAAACCCCAAACCTAAAAGCCCCAGCCAGATAAAACATATGAAGCTTTTATTAGAAAAGAAATTATATTAATGTTCGAGCTGGTAGTTTTAAAGTATGCCATCTAATTGCTTTGTTTGAGCTCAATTTACAAAAATTAGTGAACTGAAGATGTAGGATGTTGTTTACGATGACTCTGTGCCATTTGGAGAGTGCAATTTAGGAACAGCCAAGGAAATAGGAATTATGAACAATAAGGTACTGATTGCAGTCAGTGGGGAAGGAATACTAAGGAGGTGCTCAGTAATGAGGGAGGTATTAAAGGCAGGAAATTCTTGTATTTTTTTATGTCTGTACATAATCCAGAGTTTCTCGTCACCCTGTCCCTTCTATTACCTTGTAAATTAGGTGTATCACTGACTATATATAGTGATTCTGGCTGATGTGAACTCTCTGTTAAATTAGGGTAATATATCTACAAAATCTTTGTTAAAAGGGCACATTATTAAGATGATAAAATCGAAACACAAAGTTAGAACATGTCAGAAGACAGGTTGTCTGCACATAATTAACATCCTTTGCACACAGTTATTGTCCTTTGCATACAATTAGTGCCCTTCGTGCACATGCGTGATTATACATCTTTAATTATGTGGTCACATGAAGAACAGTTTGTGCCTCGTTCAGTCCATGGGATGGACATTGCTGTCTTAGTATAAATCTCTTCAATATTGCATTTTTTTCACTGTTGTTCAATGTGTATGTAGACTACTCAAATACTGCTGAAAGGAAAGAATTACTCATTTCTGCATGATTTTTTCTGTGATGTTTTTATATAATAAACATGTGAATAACTTGTCTATAAATTTTTCCAAATAGCATATTTATGTGGCCTTGTTATGCATCTTAGGCTACATTTTACATTTCAAGAGAAGCTGACTTTATCTGCTGACTTGGATGACAAATTCAAAGAGTTTCAAAACTACTCAGACTACCTTCACTCTGTTGGAGTTGTGAGTGCACAATCTATGTAGAAATCAAGGCTGAATTTTTACAGGGGAAAGAAAACCCCAAGCTTTTAACAGCAAGGTTAAAGACTAAAAAAAAAAAAAAAAATTAGAAAAAATTTTACTTAGTACCCTGTCCAGTATCATAAAGGAGCTTCATGAAAGCAGGGAAACTAGAACTCTTTTGCAGGTCATTGCTCAGTTGCCAAGGCTAAGTGCTTTTTTTTCTCCCACAAACCATCCACAACTTTTCCCTCTACAGCATTTTTTTCCCTCTACAAATTAAGCTCAGTCTTAGAACAGCAGGTTTATTTAATGCAGAGACTCCTTTAAAGAGGTCTATTTTATGCATTAAATCCACGTGTGATCTGTGGTCCTTCTTGTGTTTTAGTGTACGTAGGTAGTCGTGTGTGTGCCTCTATCTGTGTCTCCCTGTCTCTGAGTTGCCTTGTATTTGTCTGACTGTATTATTTCCTTGTGTCAGGGAAATAAAAGGCACACCTCCCAAACTGCAGGTTTGAAACCTTTGTGGCTACACACAGAGCTCTGCTATTTGAGCTGGCTGAGCGACAGCGATACAGCACTAGGAGTCAGAGGACAGCCTACTTTTCCTCCTTGTAATCTTCATCCAATTTCAGCTGCCTCAGACTTCTGACTTTTTGTTCAAGTTGATATTTTTAGCCACTTCCACTGTTCCTTGTTCTTCCTGCATCCTTTCTCCTTAACCTTTCTATTCCCTTTTCCCTGGATCCCTTTTGAGATCTGTCCCTTCATCTTTTTCTGTGTCTTAGTTCTTCAGTTCCCTTAGCTCTTTATCCAATTTTAGTGCCCAGATTTGGTTAATTGGCTCTTGAAGTGTCATCCCTGCCCCTTCTCAGCTTCCATCTCCCTCCATTGTTTCCCTTCCCAGTCTCATCAGACTCATTCCCAAAGTGAGTCCCTTTTGTCTCATTGCTCCATATTTGTCCATCTGCCTGAGAACTGGATACTCCTGTTCCCCATGATTTAAAGATGATTTAAGTGACAGTGGTATCAGGAGCCTTAAGGATGTCTGCTTTCCATTCCAGTGCCTTTTTGTGCTTAGGCTTAGAGTATTTATTACAGGCTTCCTCCCTCTAATCCTTGTCAGACTGAAGGAATCTTTATAGAAGGTTCATGATCTCTGATCAGTGCTAGAAATTGGAGAGGGTCAGTCATGATCAATGAGAGTAAATTTTCTGTAATTTTTCGCTGACAAACTTTTGGAAGTGTTTTACTCTAAAAAAAATTTGTTTTCTCAAGTTTGGTCACTTCTGGATAGATCTATAGGGAAAGGGCAAAAGCAGCATCTTTCACACTAAAATTCCTGCTAAATTAGAAGTCCTGTGAGTGAGACTGGTTTTAAGATGAGCAAAATGTTTTTCTTAATGACTTTTCTCTTCTTAGAAATGGCTGGAAAGTTTTGTCTATGTGTTCCAGAAGTGTTTAAGAGAATCTAGATGTGTTATGTGAAGCTTTAGCCCAACTTTTTATTGTTTGCAAAACTTGCATAAATAGAACAGAATTTATATGGAAGCCTTTTCAAACAGTCCCCATTCACATCCCCTCTTTGATAGTGCCACTCTGACAAAAACTTTGCTGTAGACTTGGCTGTGGCACCAGTGGAGAAGCTGTGTCAACATATTTTAGGCAGGCTTCAGCTCAAGACTGTCATCTGAATTTTGACCTCCCTGAGGATATGTCTATCTGTGAGCACCTGTGTTTAAATTCCAAGTGCAGGCAATGGAGAGCTGGCCAGTATTGGCAGTGGAGCCTAAAAGTGGACACTCACTCTTTGGTCAACTGAATTGGCATGGAGTAAATTCCATGAAATTACTAAGTCTTTGTTAAGTGTAATGGGAGTTTAAGTAGTTGGCTCATATATAGGCACAGAATTCAGAGCTTGCAGTTTAGGTGTTCTGCTCAAACCTTGTGTCGGGTGGAAGCACAATGTGACTGTACGAGCAGTAAATTCTCCTTTTATATTAAATGGCTTTGCAAATGTGCCTATGCCAGCCTGGCTGTAGCTACAGAGGATCTGTAGCATAGACATAACCTATGGAATGCTTGAGCCACTTCAGAATCCTTATATATGATTTAGGAACATAGGAGCTGTGCTGGATTCGACAGCAAGTTGACTTCTTCCCAGTATCCTGCTCAGTGGCCAGTAACAGATGCCTGGAGAAGATCATTAAACAACAAGCATGTAGCAATGTTTCCCTCAATTATTTTTTTCTCAAGCCTCCAACAATTTGTGGCTCAGCCTGAGCTCTGCCAACACAAAGAAATGTCTACACATACTTCTTAAGACCTTCCGAGCATGAATCAAATGGAACTGGCACAATAGTCTGTTCTCTGAGCCTGCCAAAAAGCAGCCTCAAACCAAAGCTGATGATTTCTGTTCTTGCCTTGTTTGTCCTGGAGTTGCTGATGCTGAAGCCTAATAACCACAGTTTAAATTACATTAAACATTATTGACCTTCTTGTTGTTGACAGTCTAACTAAACAACAGGCTCGTGCGTGCTCTTCTGTCACGGTGGATATTAGATGAGAATTAAGGGAATAGCTGGTTGTTAGCTGTGGAAAAGCTTTGACTTACTCAAAACATTTACATTATCCTAGATCTTGCAGAAAGCAAGGAGGGGAATTAAAAAAAACCACCACAACCTTTTCCTCATGAAAGTATGAAAAAAGCAGCAAAGGCAGAGTCTGTGAAGGAAATCATATGCATGCAGTTATTCCATTAGCTTATGTAATGATGAGGAGAACACAGCTTCAAGGCACCCAAATCCTTCTTTGGAGCTTCTGAAAGTTCCCAAATGTTTGGGAACATTTCAGGTTATATGAGGAAGAATTTTTGTGCCCTATAGTTTTGCATGTTTTCCTCCACCTATTTCAGGTTTCAAATAGAAAATAGTTATTTCCCTTAGCAAACTTGATTCTTGTAAGATATTAATCTATCACAACTATTAGAAAAAACTCCCATGCAAAACATGAATGCTTTCTTCTCCCGATTCTTAAATGCCTTGATATCAACACCATTTATTTAATGTAATTTTTTATAAAGGTAAAAAGGAGAGGCAGCTGGTGGGAAGGAAGAACAAAGCAGTGACTTGTAGAGAGCCTGAAATCTCCACACTTAAAGGGACTTTTTCTTTCTACCTTGATTATATGTGTTGAGTCACTGTGTTAAAGATTGAGAGGGGAAAAAAAAATCCTGATCTCTGCTTGAATTGCATGTTATATATTGAAGTAATTTCCAAATTTGTGACATGAATGATATAAAATTAAAAAAATGGAAGGTAATTTCCAGTACTCCTGGAAATGTGTGCTATTTTAATACCATTTCTTAGCAGTATTTCAGTGAAAAGCCAGTAATTGTTTTTATGTTGCCATCTTACTGGATTGTGCTCTTTAATGCTTTATGGTGCTTAAAGCAGTGTGTTTGACATGAGAGGTGCTAATGGTGATTAGTGCCTACAGGCAATATAAAGCTTTTTCTAGGTGATGGAGTAATCAATGAAGATTATTAGAACGAGCAGAGAAGGTATTTCAATAATCACTGGTTATACAAAGATTTCTTCGTGGTCTTGTTAATGGCAGGTTGTTGGTTCAGTTCTCCTCAGGTACAGGTTTGTCTGACAGCAGTTTTCAGTAGCTAAACAGTCTGAAATTTGTTCTTCCAGGTAACACATTAAATTGTTTGACCAAGGACAGGTGGCTTGTGTGTATTTTTGGGTACACTGTCATAAAATTAAAATTTCTTATTGTTCTCGTAGGTTTTGTCAGCTGATCCTTTTGAAGGAAAAGTTTGTAATCAGTGAAAACTTTTTGTCATTTTGCTTAAAAACATTTTGCAATTCCTAATGCTAACATTTAGCTTTATGGCACTAATCAGGTTGCAGCAAAGTATTTATTCAAAGTCCTTATTTTAGCCTTTCTTGAATGTCTGCCTTCTAAGGGTTGTTAGTTGTCCAGTTGCTGAGACAGTAATACTATGAAGTGATTCTACAGGCAATAAAACAAAAATAATTAGTACTGTCTAGATAAAATCTTACATTATTTTACAAACACCTTTTTCCCATTTGGGCTTGTACAGACTTCTGGAATACTCCAAAGTGTGGAGCAGCAGGAAGGGTTGAATTAAAGCTGGAATATATATTTTCTCAATTATTTTTTCTAAAGATGTAGGAAGGTTAGGAATACGTGAACAGGAAGCCGTTGCTGTTGTCACAATTTTCCAGTTTGGCCATCTGTTTCCATCAAAGCCAACAGCCAATATGTGACATTCAGCTCAGCTCCCAAGCCATGGGCAGAATTAACCTTTTTGTTCAGTTGAGTTTGCTGCAATCACAATTCCAGCATGGAGGTGCAAGTTTTGCCTTGCCAGAAATTTTCTGTTTGGTTTCTGCCACTCTGTTTCTCGGAGGTAGAAAACAGAGAAGGTGACTGATCAGGGCTTTCTGATGTTTTCTGTTGGTTCACTTAGTTCTTTCTCTTTTACTGTGTATAACAGTGTCATATTTGTTCCAATGGGGTTAGTGAATAAAGGGAATTTTAAAATTAAATTCGAAAGGCTGCATAGCTGTTTGCTTTTAAAAATTAGTTCCTTTTCTGTCTGTGTGACAAAAACATATATAAAAGAAAAAAAGTGAAAAGGGCCAAGTGGGAGGAGGAGTGGACAGTTTTAAGTGATGGAAATTACAAGAATAAGAAGTAAGAGAAGTATGGATCGGTTCAGAGCTTTCTTGCTGTGGATGAGTGCACAAGGAGCTTCCAGAAGGGAACAGTTGTAGGTAGCCAGTGAAGGACTTTCTGGGTAGGAAAGTAGTCTGCTGGCTCTGCTTTAGTGACATTTATTTCCTTGAATGTACTATGAATAAATAATGAACTATCTTTCTCGCTTTCTGCCACCTTGTTATGTCTTTTTTTCCCTGTAGAACAGGACTGTAAAATTGTTTGATCCACGAACAAAACAGTGTTTTTCTTGCTTTCACAACTTTCCAGTTTCCTATACCTGCCCATTGAATACTCAGATCCAGCTTCCACCCCCTCCACATAACACCTTATTTTGTGGTCATACTAATGAAACTGGAGACTGCAGACTGTCCCTGGCTCTGTTACTGTCCTCACACTGTGTGATAAAGACACTTGCATCTCATGGGCAATAGGATTTACTCCTTCTTTCCACCTCCTTCTTTCCTGCTGCCATGTATTCGTTACTGAGTTTATTTAGCAGAGCTTTTATTTTTTTTTTTAATTAAATATACTTTGCTGTTCTTTGGGGGCCGTTGCATGGGGCCTGACTTCAGAAGAGTGTTGGCTTCTGGTGCTGGAAAAGTCAGTCTTCTCATCAACATCTGTTGCCAAAAAAATCCCTTTGGGCATTAGTTTCTTCAGACTGCTTTATCTCTCTTATAAATTCAGCAAATGTTGATGTTCTTTGCTTTTTATTTGCTTCAGATGATATATACCACATTGTTTTCAAAGTGTGTTTTTTAGTTATCTGCCAAATGCTTTTCATTGCCAGTGCAGTTTAGCAGATGGGTTTGAAGGGTTCAATTACATATAATTTGGGCTTCCATTTTTCTTCCAGCATCTTTATGTGGTTCCTTAAATCAACATCAACCTTTTTCAAGGCTTTGTGGTAATCCTGTAGTTTGCTCGTTTCTAATAATTTCATCATTTAGTCGTTTGGCATTTGGGAAAAGGTATATATAATTCTGATTATATATTTGCTGCATACCGTGGTTGATTGGTGGTTTTGAAAAACAGATGTGATGTTTGAAAATGCCATTTATGTTGCTATTTAGACCATTATTCCCAACTTTTAATAAATGTTGAATTCCTTGAGTGTTTGCAGTTCTTTCATGATTTTCTTTCCTGATTATATAGATACTTATGATTAATAATGGGATCCAACAAAGTCTCGCTGAATACTTTTTTGAGGTACACATTTTGGATCTTAACCCCTCACAATTCCTTATGTTTGAAAAAAGTGTGGCCTGCACAAGTTGAAGCTCAGCTATAACCTGGTCCATCTCCACAGGCTGTTGGAATGTTGACTGCAAAACGGGGCAGTGGGGGTTTTGCTGCTTCGTGTGCAGCTGTGGTCCATGAAGTTGGAGGCTTGGGGGGGCTCTATTTCACATCAAACTTCCAGATTTACCTTTTACAGTGCTTACTGAAGATATCTTTTCCTAAAACGAGTTTCTTGCAGGACTTTGGTTTTGTTGGCAGTCCTGAAATGGAATTACTGTTGCTGTTGCCTTCCCCCGCCTCAGGAGCCCCATGTTATTACTCGGTTATCTTGTCCCCCCCGCTCTCCTCTGCATTTGAGCCAGTAAAGGAACAGCATGCACCTTTTCCATGTGGTCAGTAGGTGTTAGACACGTGGGTAGGGGTGAGATGCCTTGCAGATCAGAGGACCAGGCTAAGCACTGTAACACAGGAGAGTGGCAGTAGCTGTCCTTGGTGACCCGCTTTAATTTCTGTGCCGGAGCATTTTATCTTTTTACCCTGCAGTTGTGTTTAGCATACACTAATGTTTTTCCTGTCTCTTGTCCATGAGCTGTGGGGCAGGCAGATATTTTGCTGAAGATGTTCATTACATCTGGTTTTAAGAATATCAGAGTAGCTGTTGACACAGGCAGCTTTGTGATTTGTATTTTCATATGGGCTGGTTTTGATGCCTGTGGACTTGTAGTAGCACTATTTCATGCCTAATTTCATGCCAGGCTTTGAAACAGAGAAGAATTATGGTAATAAATATTGCCTGTACTCTTAGAAGTAAGCATATGCAGTACATAACTTTCCTTTGATTTTGTTTATGTTCGTATTTGGATGCTACCTTGACACTTGAGCTAATAATCAAACATACCAGTGATAGTACTATATTTTTATTATGAAAAACGAGATTCCCTGAGCTCAGTTGTCGATGTATATTATGTATGCCTTCCTGTAAGCCACTGACCTGATTTTTTTGGGGTTGTTTTTTTTTTTCTTTTTTAAATCTATTCAAAATCTTACAGTGCTGTGCCTTAAAAACTATTGTTGCCTTGGTGAAAAAGTGCAAAAGCATGTTAGAGTGCTTTGGGGACTGTAATGAGTCTGAGAAAGAAAGAAGACTGATTAACTGAATCGGAAAGGTGCGGGTGATATCTTACAAGTAGACTGATAGACTGTGTTCCCTCTTGACTAGAGAACTGGAGGATTATTAGGTTGTTCTTTCTGAGAAATTATTTCTCTGGTCTCTAATAATAATCATGCTTATTTATGACTTCTCAAAGTTTGGTGGTGATATTTGTGTAACCTTGAAAGGCAAGATGAGAGGAAATTGCAAGAGTATGTAATGTGTTATCATCCCAGAGAGAATTGTATAATGTCAGTAAGATTTTGGGGGGGAACATCGTATTTCATTTTCATTTGCGTTTCTGGTTACTGTGTCTATTGTTTTACATTACAGCTTACAGAGCTGTGTGGTTTTTTGTCATAACCTATTGACAGTGTGGTGTCATCTGCCTTTATTCTCAGAATAAGTCTCCAAGCCTCATTACTGGTTAGATAACATAGGACAAGAAGAATCATGGTCATCAGGGTGCATTTAGGGTGGGTTTCGTTGAACATTTTAAGTTGTGAAGATCTGGGAATGCCACTTGAAGACACCGTTCATTAGTTTCCCTCTCCTCAGAATTCCCTGCCTTATTAGGCATTTGTCAAGAGACTCGGGGGAACAGATGCGGCTGAAAAAAAAAGACAAGAAAAAGTAGTTTTTGAACGACTTGTCCTGTTTGTTTTCCAGCGATGTGCATTTTGTAAGCACCTTGGAGCCACTATCAAATGCTGTGAAGAGAAATGTACCCAGATGTACCATTACCCCTGTGCTGCTGGAGCAGGCACATTTCAGGATTTCAGTCGTTTGTCCCTCCTGTGTCCAGACCACATTGATCAGGCTCCTGAAAGATGTAAGTACATAGTGTTCAGATGGCAGAATTAGTACTGTGGTAGGATCAGCTTTAGACTGCGTTTGTTTGGACCCATTTTCACAGTTCGTGTGCTCAAGAATTCACGTGTGTTCAGGTATGAGACAGATGCAAGTTCATCCTCTTCTGTTTTTAAAGACCAGCAGTGCTGCACAGCAAAATATTGTTCTTTTACTGGCAGAGCATGGGAAGGGTTTACTGGTAAGGCTTGTCTTCTGTCAGGTTTTAGTTGAAATTCATAGACTTGCTCACTTGTCCTAACT
The DNA here is from genome assembly GCA_036023395.1 of Myiotriccus ornatus. Classification (NCBI taxonomy): domain Eukaryota; kingdom Metazoa; phylum Chordata; class Aves; order Passeriformes; family Tyrannidae; genus Myiotriccus; species Myiotriccus ornatus. Next base: position 5,811,924 of record JAYRBT010000082.1, on the reverse strand, counting down.
CAAGTTAGAGCAACCTTCTCCTGAACACTTTGGCTAAATAATAGATTTAGATATGCCAGGAGCTTTATTTCTCACATGTTCCAAAGAGGAGTTGGTCCTAAAGCTCTCAGTTTTATCTCAAGGAGAATAAAACTGTTTCTTTTTGTCAAACTTCATTAAGGTTTAAAATGCATGTACTTTTGTTATGAGAAGATCAGCTGGGAAAACTGAATTAAAGTAGTAACTATTAAAAATATTAATTAAAATTTAATTTCCTAAAAATTACCAAGTTTTGTATGCATAAGAACTACTAAAGAATTTCTTGGGTTCATTGAATTGTTCGTAATTTTGGAAGAAATAATAATTGAAAAAAAATAATTTCTTTGTAGCAAAAGAAGAAGCAAATTGTGCAGTGTGTGACAGCCCTGGAGACCTCTTAGATCAACTTTTTTGTACTACCTGTGGCCAGCACTACCATGGGATGTGCCTGGACATACAAGTTACACCTTTAAAAAGAGCAGGTTGGCAGTGTCCTGATTGCAAAGTGTGCCAGAACTGCAAGTAAGTGAGACTTAAAGAATAATAAGGAGGACAGTGTGACATTTATGTGCTTTGTTTTATTGTATTTGATTTTTAAAATATCCATTTTATTGAGTGTTTGGGGTTTTTTTCCCCAAATTGGTGGGTTATTTGCCCAACTCTGTCCGTTGTGATATTATATTAAGTAGGTGAACAAACCCCTGTGTTGGAAACTTTCCTCTAAAAGAGCTGAGCTTAAAATCCTGTGCATTATACCCCTGAAGTTACCATTAGTTTGGCAGGTTCTGGAGAGCAGCAAAACCTTCTGACTTCTTCTTCCTTTTGTACAGGAGGATTTTTCTCAAATTACCAAATAAATTATTTTAATGTAGTGCCTTTACAGTCGGGGAGCCTGTGCTCGTACTCAGCTGACAGTTCAGCCCTGCATGTACCTACAGACCGGGCAGGTCTCCTGCATTTGGTCCTCTCCTATTTCATAATGTCTTTCAGAGGCAGATAATGAGTCATTATGGAAACAAAACCATGGCTTAGTTGAGCGAAAAAAAACCCCGACACAAGTGACTGTGATTGAGTATTTGTACCAGGCAAATACTGAGACAATAAAACTCAATTGCTCAGATACTGTGAGGGTTCACTTAGAAAATTCTGACCACTTTACCTTTGTTCTCTTATAACTTCATCTGATGGACACTGCAGGGTTCTTCTGCTTGCTTAGGTTTTTTGGTTTTTTATTTTTTCTTAAGGACTTACTGAAAAAGAAATAGGAGTTTTGTTCAGCTTTAGTCAGATCAGCTGGGACAGCATGAGGGGGAAAAAAACCCACTTTCCTACTGCCTCATGTTCCTCATCACAGTGATTTGCTGTTTTCCAAGCAGAACGCTTGGTATTTGCTGTCATTCACTGAACCCACTTCAAAAAAGATTGTTCCCTGGTCACAGACAGTGGATAGCAAATGCCAGCAATGAAGTTAGAATAGAGAAACACATTCTAAAAGGGATCTCTAAAAATGTTGTACAGGATAATTACAGCAGCTGTTAACAAACCTTCTCTCTAGTGGAAAAGTAGAAGAACATTTGATGTTTTCATACCCTGTCTATGGGACCTGATGAAATATATCCATGGGTCCTGAGGTATCCATGATATTTGAGAAGTCATGCTGGTCTAGTGAAGTTCCCACTGGCTGGAAAAAGGGAAACATAGCCCCCACTTTTACAAAGGGAATAAGGAATACCCAGGGGAACTACAGGCCAGTCAGTCTCAGCTCTGTGCCCATGAAGATCATGGAGCAGATCCTCCTGGAAACTGTGCTAAGGCACATGGAAAATAAGGAGGTAGTTTGTGACAGACAACACGGCTTCACCAAGGGCAAATCGTGCCTTACGAATTTGGTGCCTTCTGCGATGGGGCTACAGCATCGGTGGATGAGGGAAGAGCAGCTGATGTCACCTGTCTGGATTTGTGCAAAGTACTTGATACAACATCCTTGTGTCTAAACCGGAGAGACGTGGATTTAACAGGTGGACCACTCAGTGGATAAGGATTTGGCTTAATGGTCACACTCAGAGGATTGTGACCAACAACTGGTGTCCAAGTGGAGACCAGAGACCAGGACCTGGTTCCTCAGGGGTTGGAACTGGGACTGTCACTGTTTAGCATCTTTGTCACGACATGGACAGTGGGATCGATGCACCCTCAGCAAGTTTGCCAGCGACACCGAGCTGTGTGGTGCAGTCAGCGTGCTGAGGAGAAGGGATGCCATCCAGAGGGACCTGGACAGGCTGGAAAGGGGGGGGGGCCTGTGGGAACATTATGAAGTTCAACAAGGCCAAGGCCCTGCAAGGTCCTGCACCGTGGTTGGGGTGATCCCAAACACAAGTATAGTATAGGCAGGACAGGGAATGGTTTGAGAGCTGCCCTGAGGAGGAGGACTCGGGGGATTTGGCAATGGGCGCTTGCAGTCCCAAAAACCATGTCTTGGGCTGCATCAAAAGCAGTGTGGCCAGTGGGTCAAGGGAGGGCATTCTCCCCCTCTGCTCCGCTCTCATGAGACTCCACCTGCAGTGCTGCCTCCAGCTCTGGGGTGCCCAGCACCGGGCTGGGGTCCCTGCCAAGAAGGATTTGAACCTGTTGGAGTGAGTCCAGAGGAGGCCATGAAGATGATCAGAGTGCTGGAGAACCTCTGCTGGGGAGACAAACTGAGACAGTTGGGATTTTTCAGCCTGGAGAGAGAAGACTCCGGGGAGACTTCAGAGCACCTTCCAGTGCCTAAAGGGACTACAAGGGAGCTGGAGAGGGGTTTCTGACAAGGGCACGTACTGATGGGACAAGGGGAAATGACTCTAAATTGGAAGAGGGTAGATTTGGTTTAGATATTAAGAAGAAATTCTTTGCAATGAGGGTGGTGAGACGCTGGCACAAGTTACCCAAAGAAGTTGTGGCTGCTCCATCCCTGGAAGTGTTCAGGGCCAGGTTGGACGGGGCTCTGAGCAGCCTGGTCTGGTGAAAGGTGTCCTTGCCCATGGCAGAGGAGTTGGAACTGGACCATCTTTAAGGTCCCTTCTGACCCAAACCATCCTATGGTTCTATGGTTAATTCATGCAGTGTGGCAATTTTTTGCCACTGTTGAAGAAGAGCATTTTAAGCATATCTCCGTGCAAAGGGAGTGTTTTTTAAAACATCAGGTCTCCCAGGTAATGGGGTAGTATCTAGTATGTGTAATGCCATGTACTGTGAAGCTTTATCAAGGCAAATCTTGTTTCATACTTACTTATTGAATTAGTTTATTTAAACTAAGGCAGAACACAGTGCCTTTAGATATTACCAAACTATTTGTCTTATTCTCTGCAAATTTATTTTATCACTGGGATTTGTGGTGGAGCTCTGTAACACATGATTGTAGAAAAATTGAAATCTCTTCCTCTAATGTTTGTTTTGCTCTTGCAGTCATGTTGGTTGACACTGTAGAAGCTCTGGTAGTCAGAGGTGATGGCTCCTTTTTTTCTTTGGAAAAATTACAGTCAATGTAGAAACAAGTACAACTGGGTGCTCTCTTCAGAAAGAAATAAAATGCACATTGCAGATTCTGAGCTGATTTCGGTACAGAAAGGCCATTTAATCTGCCTACATGTGTGTAAATGAGAATGGGCCAATACCTAGAAGAGTGATTGCACTGGCTCAGCACTTGATAAATGAGTAGTGGTCTGCGCTCATATTTAAGAATTGTTTTGAAGGCATTGTCTCTATTTGTGAGTAGCATTTGTTTATTTTCATATGTTCAGCTGTGTACCTTCCTGTTTGGACTTTTCATTAACCAGATATTTTTGTTGTGACTCGTTTGAGTAATTTTTTAACCCCTTGCTACTTTCCTCAGGCATTCTGGGGAAGACAACAAGATGCTGGTGTGTGACACGTGTGACAAAGGCTACCATACCTTCTGTCTGCAGCCCGTTATGGACGCCGTTCCAACAAATGGTTGGAAATGTAAAGTAAGTGGAAAGCTTTGAGAGTAATTCCAAGCTTTGTTACCCGCATTACGCTGTTCCAGGTGTGTCGTGGACTGCTGGTGCTGCGTAATGTGACTTGTAATTTCTGAAGGGGTCCTGCTTGTTTGTAAATCCTGTGGCTCTGCAGCTGCTCCGTGAGGGGAGCTGTCAGTGCAGTGGCTGGAGCAGCCTGTGCAGGACAGTAAATCAACCTCCACAGGGGAAAGGGAAGCGTACAATCCAGGTGGAGTGGGTAACCTTCCCTTGATAACAGCTGCTCTCGTGATCTGCTGTGAACTAAAATGTAAACTCAAGCCTGTAGAGTTGTGTACGTGATCTGTACTTGAAGGCTCTTTATATTCAACTGCTTGCTTACTAGAACAGCAGTTCTGTAGCTCATGAGTTCCTTTGCATTTGAGGAGGGCAGGATAAATGTGTTGGTTTTTTTTCAGTAACTTTGTAAGTGTAAGTAATAATAAAAATATGATTTCAGCATAACAAGGGAAATCTCTGTGTATGAGATGTGTGTAATTTTGTATCAGTTTGTGGCAGTCATAAAATGACTGAGATTAGCAATAAAAATTTTGGTCTCATAAGAAATATTCCTTTCCAAGTCAGAGAGTAGCGCAAGGAAACTTGTTGCTGTTGTGCAGGTTCTTCGTGGGCTGTTATCAGATCCTGGATAATTTGTTTGTGTTACCAAAAACTATTAAATTTAGCTCAAAACAGGAAAATGTCAGTTAATGGCAGTTCTCTCACATTGTGAAATATCATAATTAACAACTAAATTCTTGTGATCTCTAGAACTGTAGAGTATGTGCTGAGTGTGGCACACGAACAAGTTGTCAGTGGCACCATAATTGTTTGGTATGTGACAGTTGTTACCAACAGCAAGACAACTTATCTTGTCCTTTCTGTGAAAAACTGTGCCTCCAAGACTTCCAGAAAGATATGTTGCATTGTCACATGTGCAAAAGGTAAGAATCCAAATTTTTGTTAAACTGTACTAAAATGCATAGAGCTTGTGATGAGCTGTGTGACACTGACGTGTGTCTGGGAAGGGTGGACGCTGTGTTTGATGTACAGTGCTGTAGATTCTTGATCCTTCATCTCTAAGTACAATGAACAGTAGTAGATAGCTTTATTTTAATCTCAGCAAATAAATATTAATTGGCAGTTACCTGAGGGTACCTGGCAGTTGCCTGCTGCAGCTGCTTCTTAAATTGCACCTATTTTATGAGGAAGCAGACTAGAAAAGCCATTGTCCTAACATGTAAAGACTGTTCTTTGCAGTCATCTGTTTTGGTTTTTTTTTAAATTTTCAAGTATGTGTTTTCTGTTTATGTGTTTTCAAGCATCTGTTTAGCTATTTCAGTAATAAAAAAATAAAAAATAGCACTATTTATGTTTTAAGAATTTAAACTATGTTTCATATTTAATGCTGTTGTATCTTGCTGTGCAATATCATGATGTTACTATACATGTTGCAGAGTCCAGTTGGTTTTAGGGACAGTTCAGGTCTTCATGTTAAATTTGTTCACTGCTTCACATGGTGATGTATCATGTTTATTTTTTTAAGATTCTCCATAATAAAGGATTGGTTGAAAATCTTTATTTCCCCATTGGAATGGGAAACAGTGCTATTTTTAATTGGGTTTTACTGTGATGCTTTATATTTTTGTTGTTAAAGTCATGGTCACAATAAATTAATCTCCCCAGGTGGATTCACATAGAATGTGACAGATCTCCAGGTAGTGAATTGGAGTCTCAGTTGAAAGACTACATCTGCACTCTTTGTAGACAAGGAGAAGGGGATCACACTCAGTCATGTGATGTAATGAACACTTCTGAACTCATTCCTGAACCTGACAGTGTAACAGGTAATCAAACGTAAACTTCACAGCTCCAAAGTGCTGACATCAAATATAACATCTGCAGCTGTCTCACTAAGTCTTTTGTGAAGCAGCCACTCATATTCTGCTCTGTGGAGTTCATCCATTCCTGTATTTAACAGCAGCTGCTCAAGCAATCCGTGGGTGAGCTGTCTTCTCCATATGTTTTCTGGCTTCAGGATCCTGTATACAAACGTGGGCTAGTAAGCACCTTAATTGTGGCTCTCAACCTTCCAGCTTCCCAGGCTGTAGCTGTAAACTTCTCTAATTTTTGGGGGGATACGGTACAGTTCATAAATGTATTTATTCAACAACCTGTTTTATTCATCTGTGCCTGCCTCCCAGGCAAAGGCAGCTTCTGGTAGATGTTCCTGGATTCACCCAGTTCTCCCATTTCTCCCTTGCTGCTTGCCAGTCTCATAGTGCCCCTTCCCCTCGCTATGTCCAGCAAGGACACAGCAGTAGGAGCTGGGCTGTGTTCAAGGGAGAGGTGCATATTTAACTGAACAGGTGCTCTTTTTCAAAGCAATATATGGTTAGTCACCTGATTCCTGAAAGGCTCGTGTCGAAGTGGCCAAATCAAGCAGCAGGTGGAAAGGAAGGTTGTAGGAAAGTGTCAAGTATTTTATAAAAATTACTCACTAGCAGTAAGGAAGCCCAGGGGGAACTTGGATCTGTTGATCTGAGGTCTGGTGGGTCACCCACAAGAGCTGTGCAATGAACTCTTAACCAAATGCCTCTGTGTTTCACACCACGTGCTCTGTCGGGCAGCACCTGTGCTCGTGCTGGCTGGATTTCCCTGGAGAAGTACAGTTGTGGTTAAGTTTAGAAGCAGGTGAAATGTAACAGATTAACTGCATTTTTTATCCTGAAGCAGCAGTGCTTGTGCACTGATCTCGTGTCAAAAGAAATCGATAGCTCTGTTGCATAAATATCTGTGTTTTTGAAAGTCTTAAATTCTGACGGGAAAGGGACCACAGCAAAACTCTCACATTTGTGTTCAAACTGATGTTTTGTGTAAGCAAGTCAGGCTCTTTGATGGTAGCCTGTACGTGTAAGCACTTACATTTTGTGAGCAGGAAGGACATGATGAAAAAGGTGCTCCTGGAGGAAGGACAGTGACAGGAGGTAAATGTCTTTCAGTGAATCAGGTTAGAAAGAGTGACCACTTCAGCCTTTGAAGATTTTCCATTCTGAAAGGTTAGGAGAGGCTGTTGGACTCTCAGGCACTGTATTTAGAACATTTCAAAGATGTCCAAAAATTACAGTGGAACAACACCCAGTCTCCTACTGAAAACCCTTTTGAATAAGTCACACGTGTATCTGAAAGGCTAAAGTTCTAAGTAACACCTCTGTTAGCATTTCTAGCTACTGGAAGCATCGACAAGCATCCTCTGCTCTCCAAGGAAGAGCAGGACTGTCATCTCAGCTACTAGGAGTAATCTGGAGCTGTTACATTAATATAGTCATGCAGTGTTTTATACCCAGGAGAGCACTTTTATACTTAAAAATCAAATTTGGAGCCAATCTAAATGATCCTTTCCCCAAAGTTAAAATATCACTTTAAAGCTGGCAGAGTCTGAGAACAGCTTTTAGGGTGCTAAAAGTAGCATCACCTAATAGTTTCTGTCTTCTTGAACTTTAAAGAGACTTTCTTGATGCAGAAAGCTATATTTGTTTTACTTTTTTTGTGCTAACATCCATGGAGAATCAGTTTCCTTCGAGTTAATGCTTGCTATATACTTTGTTTTTCATACTTCTAGTTTATATAATGCATTTTAATGAATTTCCCTAACTGAAAAAGCTTTTACACAAGGAAAAAAAAAAAATTCCTGTTTCTGGGCTCTATAATGATACTGTCAGCCAAAGAAGCACTCAGTAGTGCCTTTTCTATGCAAATTCCTTAATTTAACAGGAGGAACTCACAGATAAGGTATCGTAGCTCTTAAGTGGCAAAATTTAGTTTTCAAGTTGTTGAACAGGTCAGTTGAAAATCAGTGTTCTGAGTGCTGATAGTAAATGGAACCTCATATCTGTGCCATAAGCCACTGTAGTATTTGTATAAAATTTTGAAGCCTTCATGTTACAAGTTCTGTTGAATTTAATAGACTTGGAATTTAAGAAAAAAACTTTCTGTATTGCTCAAGTTATGCAGAAGTGACTGTGTATGTTTTCACAATTAGGGGTATATTATTGCTTTACAAACGTGTTTCACCATCTGAAAAGTATAAAACAGCTTCGGTGTTCATGAGTCAAATGTTCTTAATTTTTAAGGAGCACTGTGTAGTGTCCCTAAGCTTCTCACTGATCTGGCTTGTCCTAACTCCTATCATCATTAAACATCAATCTCTTCAGTCAAAAGGTCAAACAGTCACAGCAACTACTGATGCCAAAGTAATAGAATAAACATCATAGCAATTTTAATAACCTCTTTGCTTCTCCTTCAGCTTGTACAAATGAAATGGAAATGGAAAGTGGTGGAGAGGATGTGACATTTCAGGAACAGCCCATTACTGGTGATGGGCCTGATCAGGAATCAGCTGTTGGACATGTCCCAGAAGGTAAGAAAGAGTTTTGCTCTCTGAGAAAATTCCAGTTCAGAACCCTTCAGTACCATTCAGTAGGGTCTGTAGTGCTTTATTAATTTAAGAGGAAGAAGGGCCTAGAAAGCAGTAGGAGACATATTGCAACAGTTCTACTATCTGAGCTCTCAAGCAAGAGTATAAACTTTTTTGCTGAAGAAGGATGTTACTGAAAGCAGAGATAGCCTTCAGAATATTTGTGTAGGACAGTTGTTTTACTTTTTGTTGGGACTGGCCTTCTTCAGAACTTGGAAAAATAGTTAAATGCTTCTATACACTGGAAGTTTATAGTAAAAAAGAATGATTAGTTGCTATTCAAATACAGTCATTCATACTTCCTCTTCAAGGCTTTTTTTATTTGTAGCTGCAACTAACTGGATTGGATTAACTTCCCCTGATGTGCTTTGGGGAACATCTTTTTTTTTCTTTTTTTTCTTTTGTTTTTTTAATCTTTTTTTTTTTTCTTTTCCAGTTTATTCTTCATGGTTGTGACTCCACAAGTATCTTTGCTTAAGGAGTTCCTATTTTCTTTCTTTTTTTTTCCTTTGTAAATAAAAGATAAGTTGCTTAATTAAAAATTCTTCCAGAACAGTGTGTTGCAGTATCTGATAATTTGTGTTCTAGGAATAAATATACCTTATCAAACACAGGTGAAGTGTAATAGAAATTAAGTGGCCTGTAAGAGAATCAGGGTCCATCAAAGGAAGATATAAGAAGCCAAATTTAGGAGCAAAGAATGTGGTTCTTTATGGAGTGGAACAAGAACTCTGGAACTCCTTGATGAAGAAGGTTGTGGATGAAGGGTGCTTGATATGGTTCAAGGGAGGGCTAGACAAATATTTTGGAAAGAAATCCGTGAGACCTCAATAAATTAAAGAGCAGTATCAAATTTTTTCATTTCAGGTGGTTTCCTAAAGTCTGAAAGAGTGCTAGGATGAAAATGTTCTTTATTCGTGCTTGTTCTGTTATTCTTAGCTGTCTGCTTTTTGGAAGTGTTGGAACAGTAGCTTAAAGTACATTAATTTATAACAACATATGTCTTCAATACACAGAAATGATAAAGGAGAAGCTACTTTTGGCTGCCTATCTGGAAATGTGTTCAGTTCCTCAAAAATTAATCCTGGGTCTACTTCCTTGTGATTTTCTGTTCTGTGTTTTCAGGGAAGAAAAATAGTAAACTGAAAAGATAGACTACTATAAACATAGGTACAAAGAAAGATATTTATGAAGTATATTTTAAGCTACATATTAAATTCACTTAAGTAAAGTGATATGCCCTTGGCACACTTGATGTGTACCAAGTATACCTGTTGACCAGAACAGCAGTGTAAGTTCTTTTTTTGTTTTTCACACTGAGCCTTTAATGTGGTTGTACTTAGTTACAGGCATATCACCAGAAGAAAAGACCACACAACTGGAAACAGATGTCTCTGTTGAAATGAATTCGGCTGAAATGGAAATGTCTCCTAAAAAGGCACCAGCATCTGGTGACAGTCAGAGTGAGAAAATGATGGAAGTGATGGAAGGCGTTCAAGCTGTAACACAGCAGGACTTGGACAAACAAGCTGAAGAGACGCAGCTGCCACAAGGTAGCGTGGAGGTATCAGAAGCAGTAGACTCTCGGTCTGTGTCTTCAGTACCTGAGGCCGTAACTGTGACGCCAGAAATACTGGAGACTGAAAGCAAAGGAGACGTTTCTGTCCCTGTGGAACAACAACTGGAAATAACAAAAGTGCAAAAAGATGTAGAAAGAGGAGAGACTTGTGAAAAGTCAGAAACACCAGCTCTTCTAGAAGTAGAAACTACTTCTTCAAATGAAGGTGTTGCAAATAGTTCACCACTTGGAGACAAACCCATAAAATCACCAGCTGAGACTTGCCCCTCACTTCCCCCATCAGTTAATATCAAGACAAATGTGTCTTCCTCGCCAGATGTTTCACTAGACTTGCATTCTGCACGAGATGTCCAGCACAGCCAGCCCCCAGCACTGCCTTCCACTGCTGGGAGTGCTCTCCCAACAACTTACATATCAATCACTCCAAAAATTGGCATGGGAAAACCAGCCATCACCAAGCGCAAGTTTTCTCCTGGAAGACCCAGATCGAGACAGGTAAGCACGTGCAATGTCTCGTTATACATTTATGAAGCACATAGTTCAGATTTCAGTATGATGCATCAAATTCACCTATCTCTTAAAATATACTTTTATCCTCCTGAGTGCAGTTTAGTTCTTCAAGGAATTAATGTCATGGTAAATTACTGAAAGGTCAGCCATCGTAAAGGTTCTCTAGTGAGAAGGTTTTCTTTTGGCTCGTGGTTAGAGCAGACTAAAAGAAAATTAGTTGTATTTTTCATACATATGCTACAAATGCAGATATACATAATGCTGTGCCTTTTAATTTACCTCTTAATATTTTTCACATATGCATTTATTTTGGCTAGTACTTTCAAAGTGTGTTAAAGTTTCTTGAACTGGCTTTATAGAAGAACCTGCTGCCACTCTTGTTTCTGTTCTGCTGCCAGATATTTTCTTGATGGACATTTCTAATGGTGTGGTAAATAATTTCGTGGTTTTGTTACATTAGCAAATACCACGCAAGAACTCTCTTTTATAAATGGCTGTGGTTTGACTGGGATTAAATTTGATAAGTGAAAAGAATCCTTGAGTCTGTCGCTTTCTGCAACATCCTGCGCTCTATTCGAGTTGTGTAGTTCTGGGGAGAATGGTTTATGAATCCAGAGTATTCATTTCATGTTTGCGAAATTCTGTACAGAAAGTGTGTCAGTGTGACAAATTAGTGTTACATTTCATTTCTCATCACAATTTATTTTTAGTCTTTGGGACTTCTAGGCTGATGATTTCATGCTTTTCTGAACTTAATGTTAAAAAAAAGCTTTTTTTTATATATTGCATGATTCTTTCCATTTTTACCTGTCACCTAAGGGTTTAAAATTCTTGGTTCTTAAGAAAAGGTATGAGAGAGTGTTCTGAAAGGTTAAAAGTATGTAATAAAGGCCACAGACATAATATAAGAAATTAAATTTGGAAGGTTTTAGATTATCTCTGGGGTTTCTGCTGTTACCCTTATATACAAGCATGTATCAAAGTAATTTTTCTTCATACTGTCTTAAAAATTAAATTTACTTTCTTAGCTGATCATGCAAATTGATAAGAGGTGGTGTTCTTATGCAGTCTAAAATGGATTCAGGTTTCCCATTGGGGAAGTTAATCTGTCTTCTTCCCTGTTTCAGTAAGAGTTGTGTTTATTTTCCTGTGCAGTTCGCCCCTGCTCTGCATAGGAACCAGCGTCATGATACAGTCACATCAGTTCACCACCAGAGAGCCCTTTGAGGAAAAAATGAAGGCTGCCCCCAGCTGTAAATGCCTGTGGCAGAATAGATACACATCTTAAAAACAAACAAAAGATCTGGAAAAGTAGCTCTTTGTATATTCCGTGGGTAATACAGACACTGACCTCCTAATACGTGGTGGGAGTAACACAAAATTGAGTTGAACTGAGGTGTAGAAGTCAGGTGTAACACAGAATCCTTGCTGTGATGCTAAATCACAAAATCACAAGACTTTTTTTAGTTTGGAAAAGACCTCCCAAGATCATCGAGTCCATCCCTTAACCCAGCACTGCCAAGTCCACCGCTGAAACATGTCCCGCAGTACCACATCTACACGTCTGTTAAATCCCTCCAGGGATGGTGACTCCACCACTGCCACAGGCAGCCTGTTCCACTGCTTGACAACCCTTTCAGTGAAGAAATATTTCCTAATATCCAATCTAAACCTCCCTTGGCACAACTTGAGGCTGTTCCCTCTTGTCCTGTCATTTGTTACGTGGGAGAATAGACCCAACACCCCCCTCACTAAACCTCCTTCCAGGCAGCTGTGGACAGCAGTGAGAGCTCCCCTGAGACGATCTGTTCTCCAGCTTGCAAATCGTATTTTAAAGTAGAAAAGGCTTGTATGTAATAGAACTTTTCAGAAATCAACTTGGTTATTAGGACCTTTCTCCTGTTTCCACCGAGCTCAGGGATTCTGTGTTGGTTGTGCTGCAGGCAGATTTTCAAGGTCACTGTGCAGTAAGGGGTATGTGTCGTATTTGCAGAAATATGTATATGCCTTAACAGTGACAAAACTCTCTCCAGTGCTCTAAGTTTCTACTCTGGGCTTTTGAGAAGGGGCTGAAACCTGTTGAATGGCGATCTGAAGACTATAAATAAAGAGATTTTGAAATGTCCAGTTACAGGCAGGTGTTTTCCTTTTGAGTAAGACGTTATCAGACGAATCCACAGTTTGTAATGCATGTATTTAAATGCCTTTGGATTGCAGACAAAATTCGTTTAGTTTTATTTTGCGGGGTTCTTTTTAATTACCATTTTTGCTGAAAACACTCATTTTTTAAAAGAATTGTGTACTTTTCCAAATGGAGGGTTGTGAATAGGAGCAGAAATAAAATCACAGAATGGGTGAGGTTGGAAGGGACCACAGTGTATCATCTGTTGTATAATAGATCCTTCATAAATAGTCTGGTCACTCTGTGAACCCTGAAGACAAGCCAACATTAGCCAGTTTCCACATATGGTAATATTCTGCACTTTCTCCTAGAAGCTTA
>JAYRBT010000082.1:5675515-5798724 GCA_036023395.1 Myiotriccus ornatus | reverse complement strand
CAATTGTGAATAAAATATATATCAGTAATTCTTCTGTTTCACTACTGCATACAAAGTGACTCATAATAGGAAGTGACTTCCTATGTTGGATATTAGTAGCTCCATCCAGCCCTGTGAGAGGACCTCCCACCTGCCAGGCTGAGCATCTCCCTGACTTCCTTTGGGGTTATTCTGTGGGCTGTCTCCTTTCTTTTCCTGTTACCCTATTCCATAGTGAAGCCAAATTAGTTTTTACATACATGTGAAATTTGGTTGTTCATAGGTCACAGATACTCACTGGTAGTTGCCAGAGTGATAAAAGTTTTTACAGTGCTGTCCTTGGAGTTGTGTCTGTACAGTGTCTTCTCCATGGAACGTGGAGATTCTCCACTCTTGCCTGTAGACTCCAAATTTATGCCAGGGACATAACCTCTTTTGAACCATTATCACATTTCTTTTTTCTGAAGCTGTAGTCTTAAAAGAAATTATCATCTAAGTTTGTTAATGACTAATCTGACATATACCCAGTTTGAGAAAAAATCTTCACAGGGAAAATGGCTATTTTTTAATTTCTGTGGAAGAATACAGTAAGTGGTGTTGGGTATATTCTGTGTACCTAACTTGAAGAAATCTGTGTACCTGAATTTAACAGGTTTGAAATAGTTATTTTTGCTATGGCAATGTGTACTGGAAAGCATGAGATGAAGTCAACAAATGGAAGGCATTACAAATTGGGCAGTGTAACAGTGGTAGGTAGAGTTGAGAATGTTCTGTAGAATAATATTGAATAATAAATAATAAACTTACACTGTTTTTTTAATACCATAAGTATTATTTTAGTATTATTTTAGAGTGTGTTCCTTGAAAAAATACCGTATTAGAGGTATTTAATTTTTATCATGAAGATATTGGTTGTCACTATTATGCAACTCACTGCATACTTGTGGATGTTTTAAGAGATTTTCTAAAATGACATCAAAAAGGGTTTGGTTATATGTCCTTTTTTGGGTATTATGGCTTTTCTGATGTCTTCACTTACATGGTACCACTGAGGATGTTATTGTAGAGGTAGCTGTTGGAAAAAAAGATCAGGAACAGGTTTCTTCAAGGATTAGTTTTTGTTACAGTTTTTGTGTTGGTGGTTGGTTGTTGGTTTTTTGGTGTTTTTTTTAATGAGGGGAGCTGTGTTTTGAACTGATTAAAGTTTGTTCACAACCCTAAAATTACATTAAATAATAAATTGCAAATCCAGCTTTGTGCACTTGTGATTGCAGTCGAATTCATAAAGCTTTAAGCAGCTAAACGCAGTCAGTGGTAATTTAGTGAGATCTCCTGACCCTTGCTGACATTGGGTTTCCTTTTGTTATAATTTACTTGCAGCTGTGTTGTTCGATTTTGAGGACTCAAGAATATGATGGAGAATTAGAACTTCCTGTTTCTGTCACAGTACATAATAATTGTGGGGGTTCTGATGTAAATGAACTGAATAGAACTTTCTCTTCAGTGTTGTGTGGTAGTAGGCATTAATTAAAAGCCAAAATATAATTAATGCATCTCTTTGATGTATTTCATTGTGGAAGTGTGTGTTTTTAATTAAGTTTATCTGACTGAGAATTCAAATTGTTCTGATCTACAATAAAAATTGGATTAAATTTCCAATTTAATTCATAACAATATGGTTCATGAATCATATACAATTCATTTTGTTTTGCAAGACTGAATATTTCATATTCAGATTTAATTTTCATTTAGCTTTTTAATCTTTTGAATATACTTAATCACTAGAAAAGTGTATCTTCTTAAAAGGAAAATAATTTTGTACCTCCCTAATAAGAGTAGGTAATTTTAGTTGTTGGTAAAGTATTTTTAGCATGTTTAAGATCTGGAATTTTGACCCTTAGTCAGCACATTGCCTCCTTTATAGATTGATGTAAAGATTGTTTCTACGATGCATAGATTTTCTTTGTGTTCCTATACAGATTTTGAGTTGCCATTTTACAAGAACAGCTACTTAGTATGCATTATTAATTTTAGAAGTATAGGGGGAAACTGTAATTAAAATTCAATGGATGTTTTAAATTCATCTTGCTAAAATTGACTGTTATTTGATATTGAACCCATGGCTATTATAGTTAGGGTAAATTTCCTATTGCCACAGACCTGCTGATTTGGTTGCTAATTGGTGTGTCAGTAGGTGAATCAAACCTCTGTGTCCATTTTTCTGGCTTTCCGCCCATTTCTGAGCTGGTGTCCCTGTTCTGTCATGGATTTATGTCCTTGTGTCCTGAGTGTGAACAGGGACTCTCATCCGTCTGCAGGTTTGCAGATGCAGAAGGTTTCTGCTCAACACAATTCCCCTGTCAGAGGCTGATGATCCTTTTGATCTGCTGGGTTGGTTGTTTGACGACCATCCCTCTGAAGTCAAGCAAAAAACTGGGGTAGAAAAAAGAAATCTTACAACCTAAACTGTGTAATCGGGCACACTCTTTAGCCCGAGTGCAGGTGAGCGGTCACCGCGCTGGCAGTTCAGCTGCAGTGGATTTTGGAAGCACCTTGGCGGAGGGGAGACAATCATGGGCGTTTCAGAACACCACAGGTGGTCTGGGCACTTAGCACTTTGTAGGCTCTGTGTCTGATTTACCACCTCGTGTGGGCAGAGTTGTCAAGTTTTTATGTGTTCGAGGTCTGTGTTGCCCATATTCCCTTTCCCGAGCAGGCAGAGCTGGTCTCCTAGAAAGCAGATTTATGCTGAAAAACCACCGTGTCCACACTGTGGGTTGTACCAAATGTTGGCGTTTTTAACCTGTGGCTTTTATGCACAATTAGGCTTTTAGGTCACTCACTAATGAACTTTCTTTTGGCTCTGTTTGCCAGTTTGAATTCTGAGCTCACTGAGCAGTGCAGGTTACAGCCCACCCAGCTCTGCGAGCACGAGATGTCCGATGAGCTTTTCCTCCTCTCCTCGAGGGTATGGGAGGTGTTGGCTCGTGCTCACCTTCATCAGCAGGTTGAGCTGACCTGGCTGGGCCTTACATGAGCTAGGGAAGGCTTGTCCATGCTCCTTCTGGCCCCAGATCAGGTGAGGGGTAGCCCTGTTTTCAGTCAGTGCAGCTGTTAGCAAGACACCTCCTTACAGTCTGAGATTCTGATGACTCTTCCCGCACATTCCTGATGGAGAGCGATTTCATTTCAGGGCGGAAAAAAAAGAAATCCCACATTTTGCAAAGCTATCTCATTTTCCTTAACACTTATTACTGTATAGGCCAGCATTGTAAGGTGTAAATGTGTTTGGTCTTGCCCGTGTGAGCAGCTCTGCCTGTGTGAATAGCTGGGGCCATTAGTATGCATGAGGTTATTCCATATCACCCGTGTGATTTTGCTGCTGAATGGCATTCTTGAGAAGGTAAACCTCTACTTTTCATCTGTTTTTCTTGTCATCTTGGTCTTCAGTATTTTTTGCTCTCACAAATTTAGGATTAGGAAAATATATTATCCTTCAGCTATTCTAATGTGTACTTTTGGAATGAAGTTATTTATGATGTCTGTCTCCTGCACTCTTTGTTCTGTGTCAAGAATCTGTTATCTTCCATAGATTTGAAAGTGTGTGAGGAACTTCAGCATTTTTTTTTTTCTTGCCTATCTTAGCATTTTCTTCTCTTTTTTTGCCTTATTTCTTGTGACAGCATTATACAATATCTCACCATGGTGGGAACTATGTAAGTAGGGATAATAATCAATTAGTTAAAAGAGTTTGTGAGTACCCCATATGAATGTATATTATTTCATGTATATAGTAATGTTAAAATGTGATACCACAGCATAACATGAAAACAATGGGGTGAAAAAAAATAAGCGGTGGGGTTTTATAACAGTTTGTTTCTGGCAAACATGCAGGCGCCCTGTTGATTACCATGACTGTTTTGCTTTACTTTTGTCCGGTGGTTTATTCATATTCCTTTTGTTTGACTTGCTTCTCGAACTAGTTGTTGCTGTGATTGTGGGTAGTTCAGTCTCAGAAGTCAACTAGGGCCATAACTTCTCTCAAAATGTGATTTGGAATATAAAAAGGGATGTTATCACCTCAAACTATTGTCTTCTTCACTGATACAGTAAAACTTAGGCATGTAATTTGTTGTTGCTATGATTGCTTGCTTTCAATTTATATTATGCTTTGTTTATGAAACTCAGTTTGTTGTAATTAACCATCAGCTGTAGGTTAGTATTTGTTATAGGGTGTATTTCAATGAGAACCTAAAAATTTCCTGCCTTCCTCTCACTCAGTGAACTAATTGACTACTTAAGTTAATATAGAAATGCCTATGCCTGCATGTGCTTTGCTTTTCAGATTATTATTTTTTTTGTTGCTTGCTTTTTTCTGTTTTTTTTTTTCTTTTTTTTTCCTTTTTTTTTATGTTGCAAAGTTTTATACATCTATTTTCTCACCTACCGTATCCTAGGGGGCTTGGAGTACCAATAATACAGTCAGCCCACCTTCCTGGTCCCCAGACATTTCAGAAGGTCGGGACATTTTTAAATCCAGACAGCTTCCTGGCAGTGCCATTTGGAGCATCAAAGTGGTAAATAACTTGAATTTATTTTCATGTATCCATTGCTATCTTTCTGCTGTAGAGACTAGTGATGAAATTCTGTATCTCACAACTGAATTAATCTTCCATTCTATTACTGTTTAAGGCCTCTAAAATTTATTGAAACTCTGGAGCTTTCAGGTTAAAAAAGTATGTGCTTTCCAGAGTGTACAGTGTGATGGCATTGCCCTGATTTCCACTGGCAAAGAATACTTTGTATTACCCAATTTCCGTGTGTGTTGAGTACATCACTTTTTGTGGTTGGTTTTACGTAGCTGTCAAAATAAATTACCTGAGAAGGAAAATGTCCTTAAGACTGGCAGGAAGGTAAGCCAGGCATGGAAAGGAGCAGAGATCTGAAGGATGGCTTGAATTTGTTGCTGTGGAGAAATCTTGTGGAGTACATTCAAAGTGACATCATTTTTAGCTGATAGGGGAATAAATAAGAACTTTCCTACCTGATTAGATGGACCAAAGCTTCTATCCACGGTGACATTTACCATTAGAAACACCTGAAGAAGCTAAGTAGAATTATTGGTTTTAAATAAAGGCCAAAAAAGCCAAATGATGACATTGACAAATAGCTGTAGCTTCCGAGTGATTTACGTTCATCTCACTTTAACTCTCATGCTAATTTTATTTTAATTTGACATCAGCTTAGCTTTTGCTGCTTCAAGCGTTAATTTTCAGCTTAATATTCAGCATTAACATTGATACAAATATGTGTTTATTCCTGTTACTAGTTGTGTGAAAATAACAATACTGATACCTTGTCTGAAACAGAAAATAAGAGACACGTCAGAAGAATTTCCATCTTAAAAAATTGATGCTTGTATGTCCTGTGTGTGCATATGTATTAACTCCATAGATATCCAAGGACAACATTTTTTGTATCACCTCAGTACATAAAATTACCTCAGCCTTCAGTAGCATCTTTCCTTTTGCTCCTCAAATAGCATTGTGCTATATTACCTTGTTGTGTGAGAATAATTTGAATTTCTCTTCCCATTAACAGATGGATGTTAATAAAATTTTAACATTGGGAAACTTGAATTCTCCCTTTGATTATGATCATAAATTTCTGTATCTTCTTTAAAGCAGAAGTTGGCATGTTTGAAAAATGCTGTAGGGAATATTGAGCCCATAGTGCTGCTTCCCATCCAGGGAACTCATGTCTCCACCAGTAAAGACCGTTCAGTGCTGGGGACACTGTCCCTTAGGAGCTTTGTGTTTCCATCAACATTGTTTTATGGATTGCTTTGGTATTAAAAGTATTTTACAGCAAATGTTTGGATATGGGCACCATATCTAGATTCTCTACATGGAGTCAGCCTGTACTAACTGAGGTTATTCACAAATTTGAAATGCAATGAATAATCTCACTGCATATTTCATAGTAGGAAAGGTGCTTATTTGAGTATATGACATAATTATCATCACTTACACAGATTAGAGGCTCTGAAACACATTGTAAAGATGTCTGCTAATACCAGCCAGAATTTGGGGATGTTGTGAATATGTTCTTTTTCTCTCTGGAATTGATAAGCGAGGGTTAGGAATCCTCTTTGTGGTTAGTTCCTTTTGAAATTTAAAAAAAAAAAAACAAACAAAAAAAGCAGAAAACAACAACATTTCAAACCAAGTCACAGTATGCATAACAGGTAATTATTATTAAAAACACACTTGCTTTTCCAAAGTTAATTGTAGTTGAACATACTGTGAATACTCCAAAGCACAACACTGCAACTGTGCAGCTGCATCCTTAATAAGGCAGGGAGAAAAGAAGCTGCCTAAAAATACTGTGTAAGAAAAACTTCATATTATGGGGAATGTTGATCTGAGTGTAACTGATAGAATTAATATAAAAAGCTCTCTCTGTATCTGCTGAATTAAGAGAGTTTCCTGGAGCCAGCTCCTGCTTTGCTTTGGGAGCAGAATTGCATCCTAATAAATTCCAGGTTTTGCTTATGATTATTCATAACATAAGAAAAGCATCTATGGTTACAAGTACTCAAGTGTCCAGACCCTTTTCAGAAGTCCCATGACTGTCTGAGCTGACTGCTTAAAAAGAAAAGAAAAATGAATCAGAGAATAAAAAAATTATTTTGGAAACTTTGCAACTGTGGGGGAAAAAAAACCCCACCATATTTCCAGTTATTCCTGAGCATAAAATAAACATTCCTGATTTTGGCTGCATTCTCAGTGGTGATAAAGCTCATCATATTA
The DNA here is from genome assembly GCA_036023395.1 of Myiotriccus ornatus. Lineage (NCBI taxonomy): Eukaryota > Metazoa > Chordata > Aves > Passeriformes > Tyrannidae > Myiotriccus > Myiotriccus ornatus. The sequence continues at coordinate 5,791,933 of JAYRBT010000082.1, read as the reverse complement.
TGCCATGTAAGTAGTTAAAGGTGTTTCATACTGATTTATGCAGTGATTTAATGACTGTGGCCTCGTGGGCTCACATAGGCTTGAAAACATAGGGTGTCTTTTTACTTATGTTTTTCCCTAGATGCACTGAACAAGTTTGAATCCCATATAACAAAAGAACTTCAGGTTGCATTTACATCGTTGTCTTATGTTGAATAGGGCCGCGGATCAGGGTTCCCAGGGAAGCGGAGACCACGTGGTGCTGGTCTTTCAGGAAGAGGTGGCAGAGGTAGATCAAAACTGAAGAATGGAGTTGGGACTGTGGTCATTCCAGGGGTAAGAACTTTTTTTTTTTTTTAAGTCATGTTGCAGTCTGTTAACGTAACATAATTTTATTCAGCTGTAATCCTTGTATTAAAGTACTTCATAAAACCAACTAAAAAGCAGGGCGTGTTTGATAAAGCCTGGCTGTTACTGCTGGTGATGAAGAACTGGAACGCCACAGCTTGATGGACCTGAGGCAATTTTACACTGCTCTTGCCACTTGAAGACACAGCTACTGGGAGTCTTAAACGTTCCTTCCATTTCCTTGCATGGAAAACATGCAGGGTAAAGGCAGCACTCACTGGAATGACACAGGAGGGGAGAGCAAGGCTTGCGCCTGAGAATGTCACAGCAGCTGTAGGGAATCAGAGCAGAGGTTCTTCTACCCAAGGGACCAAAACTGAGTGCTGGGAGAAGAGTACACAACAGAAGGAGACATTTCAACAGTTTGTGCCTTGGGAACTTGCTGAACAGGAGGTGGTATCTTTGTCTTGGGCAGGCTGTGTTGGAGCTTTCTTTCATGGATCTGCCCACTCATTTTTAAAGACTTTTGGAAACCATGTTAACCTTGCTCAGTTCTACAGCTTATTAGCCTGTTGTTTTAAATTGCTGCCTGCTGGATTAGTTGCCTGCCCCTTGGCCTGCTGCTCCTAAAGAAGAGGCAGTGGAGAGCTGTTTTCTATTCACTTCATCCATGCCACTCATTTTCTATAGATCTCCATCAGTTCTCCTCCATTTCCTTCCACTCTTGTCTTGCCAGACTGGAGAATACCTGTATTTTGAGTTGTTCCTTACATAGAAGCTACACTGTATTTCTGATCATCCTTGTCAGTTGTTTTGTCATGTTCTTTACTTTGTGGACTTTCATCTGCCATTTTATAGCCCAGCACTTGGCTTTATGAAGTTCTTGTGCTGTTCTTCGCAGTTGTCTTTTGGGTTTTATTACTCTGAATATTCTAATCCTGTTGGCAAGCTTTGTCACCTTGTTTCTCACTTGATTTTTCTGATTGCACACGAGTGTGTTGAACAGCACCGCCTGCTAGCAGACATGCCCTGTCAGATTTCCACTAGTGCTGTTCTCCCACATAGAAAACTGATAATTTATTCTACTCTTTTATCTCGTGTCAGTATGGGCACCATTCCTCGGTTTAACTTTTTTTTAAGCAGTTTTGGTGAAGGACTTGGCCAAAAGAATTTGGTAACAAAGTACTTAAAGTTGCATCAATCAGATTTCCCTGTCCCCAGGGTTAGGGCACGTTAGGTAGCTTGCTATAAATACAAGATGGACATCACTCTCCACAATTTACCTCAGAAATTCGACCCTTTGAGTCATCAAGTAGATGGCAGCTTCAGAGTTCCAGAGCAGGGATGTGGCTGCCTTGTAGGGTAGGTGAAGTTAGCAATACCAAGAGACCAGCCTTTTGCCAGATAAATGTTTGAAATGGGAGTATTTTCTGTCCTGCAAACTCTACTCTTTTGTATGTGAAAGCAATTCCAAGAACTTGGTGGAACCTGTGGAAAAACAAGCAGGGGAAATCCTCTCCCTGGAGGTGTCAAGGTGTTTCATGTGTTTTTTGGTTAACTAGTTAGTTACAACTGCAATGCTCTCAACTGTTTGGTAATTAAAACACATTAATAATATATTCCCTTTTTAGCTGTTTCTCAGTAAAAACTGAGTTCCAGTAAGAGTGTATCAGAAGGATTCCTGTAGCTGTTGAAATGATATTTACATTTGTCCCTAGAGTGATATTTGGGCTTGTAAAATATTTAAATTATTATTTAAACAAAACTATCTGTATAAGACTTATACTGTATTTAAAATAATCCCCATTTATAAAATTGGAACAGCTGGTAAAACAAGGTTATATTTCTCTATCATGCATTTGATCTTTTATATAGAACTGTGTGCCCTTATCTTACTGGATCAGAGAGTAAATAGTTGGGCCTATTACTTTAAATTCATGGATAGCAAATTCTGCATAGCAGTATTTTCATGAAAGTCAGAACACGGTTGAAGTCTTCATTTTCCTTTTTTCTCTTCCTGAGAAGCTGTATGTGCATGTATATGCTGAATTAATAAAGGGCAGGTCAGGGTACCAATCTCTTGATCAAAAAGAAAATGACTGTCTACAGTCAGAGCTTATGGATTGAGATCAAAATAGCTCTTTCAGGTTCAGTGCAAGTTTTTATGGTCAAGATAGATAAGCCTCATAAAGAAACTGCTTACAGCGAGTAACTTTAGAACTCTGGCTTATTTCTCTAACATACTTGGAACATTAGCTAAACCACATTTTAGGCAATATGGGACAAATTACATTTCTGCAATTGCTCTTTGAATTAATACTCAAAAGTATGTCACTGCAATTAACTTTTTGATAAGAAGTGTTTCTGTGGAGGGAACAGACCAGACTGGGCACAGTATGAGAACTTCTGCTTAGGGATTTTTGTCTTAGACTATCTCTTTTCTTCCATTTCCAGTTTGAAGTACAATGGGATAATGTGTAAAGAGAGAGAGAGAATGTGTATGTAAAACTGATAATATTGATGATGCTTGTACTGATGTGAAAATGTGAATTGATATAGTAATTTCTGATGGAGGTAGCTTTTTATGAAAGTTCATACTATATGAATAAATAATTGTAAAGATGGTATTCTCTAACATATTTAGAGAATGTCTCATCTTGTCTCATGTCTTAGAAAATGTGATGTGCTCGCTATTCATGTTTTGTGTTTTTTAATAGGTCACAACTATGGATATTTCATCTAATAAAGATGAGGAAGAAAACTCGATGCATAATACAGTTGTCCTCTTCTCTAACAGTGACAAGTTCACTCTCCATCAGGTTAGGATAATAGTTACTGTATTTTAATTTTGTTTCCCAGCTTTTAATTAGGAAAAAAAAAGAATTAATGTCCTTGTTAGGAGTTAAATTATAGAGCAAGCTAGCTGGATTTTACAGTTATATGTTTTCAGAATGTAGTGTCTGGCACGTGTTGAAAGTCTGCTCTTCTCTGTCATTCCAGGATATGTGTGTAGTTTGTGGGAGTTTTGGCCAAGGTGCTGAGGGCAGGTTGCTTGCCTGTTCTCAGTGTGGTCAGTGTTACCATCCATACTGTGTCAGTATTAAGGTGAGTGCTTTTGTTACATAAAAGAAATCATTTGATTACACTGTTTACATATTGTACTTTAATGGCACTATGCTGCCTTTGGTTTTGTGATAATTAGGGGAGTCATTAACTTGTTAGATATTCATCAGCTAATGTGACCATTATTTGTATGCGACTTGTGAAAGACTTTAATTAAATGTCATTTTATACTATGCATTGCCTCAAGAGAAATTAACCTTTTTGTAATTTCACAACCATAAATAGCGCTGATTATCCAGCAGTTGGTTAAAATAACAGTTTGAGATATAAGCTTAAAACCTAAACACAAGCAGAATTAAAAACAAAGAAAAAATTATACTGCATCTTCATTTACTAGGGGCATAAGGTTGAGTTGATTCAATTTGCCTGTTGGCTGTCAGAATTGACAGCAGTTGGAGTGGTTAATTAATACATTTTACATTCATTAGTCTAGGAGAGAATGTGTGAAAATTAAATTTGAATGGTATGAAATGACCTAGCAAGCACAAAATAAGCTATTACTGCAGTGTATACACTATACACTCTTCATTGGTTATAAGTACATCTGTGTAAAAGTGGGATTTTTTTTAAACATGCCACAAAACTTTATTTTACACGTACTTTACAAAATGCCATATGCATGTTTCATGCAATTATAATTTGACTTTTATGTTTATACACTGCTCTTATGTTCCATATTAACTCCAATAAGTTAGTTGTTTGCTTCAGAGGACTAAGACCCCAGCACTGGTTGTTGTGGTCTCATCAAGGTCTGTGACTGCTTGAGGAACCAGAATGTGTGTAAGTCTCTGGGACCTGATGAGGTGCATCCCAGAATCCCGAGGGAGTTGGCTGGTGTAGTTGCCAAGCCACTCTCCGTGATATTTGAAAAGTCATGGCAGCCAGGTGAAGTGACTGAAAAAGGGGAACGTTTCACCCATTTCTAGAAAGGGTGGAAAGGAAGTAAAAAAGAGGATCTCTTTGATCCGTTCCTGTTTATTGAGGCTTCAGAAAGTCTTAAGTGCCAAACAGCCCCTTGTGACGTGGGCGCTGTGCCCAGACGAGCATCCTGGGTCCAGACCTTCATTTATACATTGATCACACTTCAGAGAGCACCTTGCAGATCATTTTCACCTTGCCATTTGCAGATTACTAAAGTGGTGCTCAGCAAAGGTTGGAGGTGCCTGGAGTGCACAGTGTGTGAAGCCTGTGGGAAAGCCACGGATCCGGGGAGACTCCTCCTCTGTGATGACTGCGACATCAGCTACCACACGTACTGCCTGGATCCACCCCTGCAGACTGTTCCAAAGGGGGGCTGGAAGTGCAAATGGTGTGTTTGGGTCTGGGGGCAGAAGTACTGACAGGCTGGCCTCTTCTGCTTCTTCCTGTCACTTTGTATTTGTAACGTCAGTTGAACTGTAATAATGCTTTAATTGTATCTAAGTCAGGTGTATTAAAGCAAACAAAATAGTTTTTAATTGCTTCATTCAAATATCAGTTTATCAGGGAAACTGTTATCTCCTCTCAATACTACTTCTTCATGCCAAAAAAATGCGTAAGTAGAGGTGGATAAAATATTTCTTTTGAAATTCTTAGCCAAAAAAAATTTCCAATTTACGTTCACTGGAATGTTCATTCCGGCGTTCAGTTGGAAAAATGAATGGATGCTTCACCAAATTGTTCTCAAACTAAGACCCTCTGAAAACCATTTGGTTTACTTGGGTGAAACGCAAACAGACTAGACCTCTCACATGGTTAAGCCTCCAGACCTAAAAGTGAATGGCAACTGGAAGCAGGAACTCCTTTGACCTGTTGAGCTGTTACAAAAACCCATCTGCCTGTTTTTGCAGTTTGAAGGGAATTACTAATTAGGAACTCTGTTCAAAAAGCATTAAAAATGTTGTTAAACATTTGTTGTTAGACTAAGCTAAAACCTAATTAGTCACCTTGTTCTACGGAGAAGAGCCGCAAAACAATTTTCCTGTGAACTGAAAGCAACAGATCATTTTGTCTGTTCTGCAGGTGTGTTTGGTGCAGACACTGTGGAGCAACTTCTCCAGGTTTAAGATGTGAATGGCAAAATAATTACACACAGTGTGCTCCCTGTGCAAGTTTGTCCACCTGCCCAATCTGCTATCGCACGTACAGGGACGAGGAGCTCATAATTCAGTGTAGACAATGTGATCGGTAAGGATTTCTAATATTTTACAGATTTTTTCCTGTTTAAGGCTTATTTTAATTTTTTCCCCCTAATGTAAAAGCATAAAGATAAGGAAAGTGGTCTTGTGGTAATGAACACTGGATTACCGAGTCTCAGAAGTCTCTTAGTAGTTCATTCCTAGTTGTACCACAGACTTAACTATCTGACTGGGCAAATAAATTAATCACTCTGTGTCTCTCCTCCCCTGTCCCATAAAAATAAAACTAATTTACCTCACAAGACTGTTGTTGGGAGGCTAAATCTGGATTACATTGTATGAATGATGGCAATATAGGGAGAAAATTATACTCCTAAAACCTATTTGGTCCGGGACATTGTCTTGTGGAGTTCCTTCCTGTGAAGGTAAATAGGTGATCTGCTACTCCATATACACACCACAGTAGGGGATGCTGTATATGGAAAACCTGATTCTATGGTTTCTCCCTTAAAGAATGCAAACTAAACAACTACTTCACTACTTTACTTGGACCGTAGGCTGATGTTTGGGTCTCCTAAAACACCACATATTTCCTTTAAATTGTATTTTTTCCCCCACTTAATTTCTAGATGGATGCATGCAATCTGTCAGAACTTAAACACAGAGGAGGAAGTGGAAAACATAGCTGATATGGGTTTTGACTGTACCATTTGTAGGCCATACATACCACCAACAAACGGTAAGGAGACGATCGAAACCAATGGCAGGATTGCACACTGCGATACGTAGGTTTGGGAATGTGTTACGGTTCTTGTCTCTGGACAGTTGGCTCGTGGTAGAAGTAAGATTTTTTTTTCCATGTTTATTTTAAGGGCCCTGGTGGAAGTGTCCTCAGCTCTTTCGCACCCTCTAGTGATTTGGCTGCAGGGCCAGAGGAAACCTAATGGGGAATTCTGGGTAGAGTTGTTGAAGATATGGGTAAAGGACTGAAAAAACATTTGGTATTGAAAGAGTAAAAGGCATCTCACTCTGTCAAGTGGGACGAAGACAGCCCAGTCCTCTAAAGTTACAACTGCAGAAGAATCTGAAAATTAATTCTAAGCAGAAAAAGTTTTTATATTTTGATGCTCTGAGGTTGTCTGGGGCAGCAGTAGCTGTAACAACAGTCTGTGTAAGCATTTTTCCCCTCCTCCCTCATGTTTTGTTAATGCCTTTTCCTCAGCTCTCCCAGTACTCAAGACCAGTGCTTCCCTCCCTAGCTGCAACCTTTGAAAGAACTGGCCGTACTTTTTCGTTCAGGAGTTGTCACTTGCTTGTTACCTAAAATGTATGGTTCCTTCTGATGAACTTTGCACTTCTCTGGACACAGATACCGACTGCCCTGTCAGTCTGCATTGCAGTTCTACAGCAGTGGCACTTCAGGAGCTGAGGTTACTGCAGCTTAAGCACATTTACGGCGTCTGGTTCCATGGGATGGTGCTGGTTAATGTTCTGTGAGTGGCCTGTCAGCAGTTACACTGGCCTATGACATGACTTATGGTCTTGCTGCAAGGGTGATATCCCAGGTCTGTTTTCTCTGCGTGTCATCTCACAGGAGTTTCTGCTTCACTCTGCTGCTTCAACATTGACACCTATTCCCATTTTTAGCATAAGCTCATTAGTGTTCATGTTAACCCTTTATTGGGGTGTCATGAGAGAACAGTAGGAGGAAGGCACAAGAACTAAGCAAATGTTTCAAGAAATACTCAAATCCACCAAGAAGATGTCAGTAAGATTGGCTTTCCTTATCAAGACTGAAGATGTGAGGCATGTGCTCAAGAGGTCAAGGAAAGTTCAATAGAGCATCTAATGTCCATTTACACTGGCATGTCCTCATCCCAGCAGTAATTATAACTTACTGACCTGACCTTGGAGGTTTATATACTCCCTGATCAACTACACAAGGTGCTGGGACACTTCCAAGTAACCCATTTTTATCACTAATAGAAGAATGAGTAATCCTTCTGTATTTCTACAAGTCACTTCATTGCTGAGATCTGCTTTCAAAAATTCAAAAAGAAGGAGGTTTTGTAAGTGGAAAACCCAAGAAACACAGTCTTCTGTTTATTTGGATAATAAGCTTTGAATACTTGAAGAAAAAAAGATCCAAGTAAGAAATACTCCTTCTTCCTTTCTCTTTGGAGCTGGCAGAGCTGCCTTTTAGAGATAATTAAAGCCCATGTTATGTGAGACAGAACAATTTCACAAGATGGTATCAGAGATGTTTCATTTCCAGGCATAAGCTGTCCCCTGAGTTAGTCCTTCCTGCACATCTCCATGAAGTCATGTTGCTTAGGTTTGTGTTCCAAGAAGTAGGAACCAGACTTGCAAGACCTGTCAGGGAGTTACCAAGTTTTCTTTGCAGTTTTTGTCACCTTTTTTTTTTACAAGACAAGTTTGTCTGCTTCTTCTTTCCTGTTTTGACTCAGTATATATAAAACCTCTCTAACATGAGTACATTTGCACAGTTGCATGTCTGAATATGTCCTTTGATGCATGTTCATGGAAATACCTGCATGTACTTTGATATGAAATGTTTTGGTCTTCCATTAATTCTTCTAAAACACCTTTGAAAATCTGCTATAACTTTTTGTTTCAAAGTGAAAAGAACTAGCATTTGGTAAACTTAGAGAGTCAAATGTTAGTTAGCAGTAGAAAACTTCTTAAAATGTACCACATTATGGGATTCTTACTGGGATGGTTCTTGCCCTTTACATTTGGTATATCATGGATGTGTTGCAAGTGTTATTACAGGTTATTACAGGTGTTAACCACATTCTTTCTAGAAGAAGCAAGAGCCCCTCAACCTGCTAAATTACCAATACCTTGCAAGTCACTGTTGTTAAAGAGTAAATGGTTCCAGTGTGTAGGTAAAGAGAATGAGGTTCCATTTTACTTTATTCCAAAAACGGAAACTTTTTAAAATTTTTAAGAGCTGTTCCCTATCTCATCATAGCTGGTAATTTTACAAAGTCTCCTTCAGGAAACAAAAATAAAAGATAAATAGTTTTTTTCTTCTTGAACATACATATATATCAAAAGCCAGAATGTGGTAAGATTTGCTCCAAAGCAGTAAGCCAGAAACCTTCATTGCTAGATTATGTGAAAATAATCACCTCTCATCAGTGTTTCATGAGGTTCCTTCTAGTGCAGTCTCAAGTTCTAACATATGTCCCCCAGCGTATTGCTCTGCCCTGTAGAACATTTTCTCAGATTCTTATGAATTTGAGGTGCTAACAGCTGCTTTAGGCAGCAGCAGCTTTTCCCCTGTGCTGTCATTCCTGCACCTTCAGGAGAGGTGTATCCATCCCTCATCCTCACTCACTCCTGGACAAGCAGTTCTTGACCATCTGCTCATCACTTCTGCCTTTCTGTCCTTTGCCCTCATACGTCACGTGCCCCATCCTCTCTCCATCCAAACTCCAGGTTCCTCCTCCCTTGATGCTGTTTTTGTTCCTCTGCAAACGGACCAGCTCTGCCCGGTTTTCTGTAACCAGTTACAGCTGAGCTGGTGGCAGTTCCCGTAGCTGCCTTTGTGCAGTTATTCCTCCTGGGGGCTCGAGTAACTGTGCCCATGAATGCCGTGAGGAGCTGGTATCACTTACTAATCCAGGGATGCTCAGCACTGCCAGTGACACGCTTCGTGGCTGGGAGCCTCTGTTGTACCATTTTCATTAAACTGAATTAAATTTCTCTTCATTCTGAAACCTAATTTTATGTACTTTACCTCCAAGATGCAAACCCAACGTGATACTGTGTGTTAAAAAAATTACCTTTTGAGTATTTTTATTATTTGGCACATTTGTTATGTTAACTCTAATGTTCTTGTGTTACTGTATTTACAGAAGGATCCCTGTGTTATTCACACAGTTATGCAGACACCCAGTAATGAGTGCTCTGCTAGTGCTCTATTTCTGCATCAACCATTTCTTATGATGGTTTCATTTCTTCCTAGAATTGTTCTTTTCTTTTTCAGCCTTACAAATGGCAGCCCCTTTCTTTTTGAAACTGTGGTTCTTATGATCATATTGTATTCTGTGCAATTATTTGTTTTCAGCTGAAACTGCTAAATGCTGGACAATATTCAGCATGTCTAAACCCTTTTGCAAGTTTAACAGTTTTGGTTAAACTTCAGCTGAATGCCTCAGAAAGCACTTCTTGGTTCAATTTTAATTTTTTTTCCCTACTTTGAACAGTCTTTCTCTAACAGTATTGTGTTTTTCTGCTATCCATTTTATTGATTTTAATCCTTAATCTGCACTCTAATTAGCTCCTTTTCTGGAAGTCTGTTTGATACTGCCTTCAAACACTGTTTGTTTGTGCAGTTTTGGTGAGTGGGTCTCTGAAGGCCTCACCTTTGTCACTATCAGCTTGTTTATTTGAGCATTTCAACTCTATTCAGTCTCCAGAGTTAAAATTATTCATGGTCTGACCTGGATTAGAAGAGCTCTCTGTTGTTTGACTTTTAAATAAGGATTTCAAATTCCCATTCATGACTGTCTTTCTGAATTTTTTGTTTACCTTAGATTCCAATTCAATAATTGCTTTCTCAGTCTTAAAAGATCTTGTGAATTATAACCAATTAAATGAACAGGTGATGTTTTATTCCACTTTGAGTAGTTCTTACAATCTGCCTTTTTTACTGTTGTTTCAATTCAGTGCTTTTGAGTATCTTCCATCCTGCAGCTTGTCCCATATTTTTTGTTTCCCTCCAGTTCTGCTGTGTCTCTTAAGAAATGTCATTTTCAATTTATTTTCTTCCTTGTCTTTTCCTTCCACCGTTGTGTATCACTTTTCCAGTAATTCATGTAGGCTTCTTTTATTTACTAATTGCATGGAATATTGGTTTCCTGTAGACTATATCCTATATGTTAGTTACACCTTGCATAAAACTTTTAAAGGACTGTAAATTTGCTTATGTGCTGAGAAAGCATATCCTGTAGTGTTCATATCCATTCTGAGTGTTACTTGGAAGCTTTTGTGCTTTTCCTGGTCTTGGCCCTGACTCCAGGAGGTGTGTGAGGTGGTCAGCAGCACATGTGCAGTGGTCTGACATGACACACTGAACCTGCCACGGCTGCTCGGCCTCAGTGGTCTCATCTTGTGTGGCAGACACAAAGTAAATACTCCAGGTGTTACCCAGGTCTTAAATTCAGCATGAATAAGATTTCTAGGCAAAAAAAAAGTGTGGATAAACTTGCCTATGTGGTAATGCTAACTGCGCCAAACTAACAGGTTTTCCGATTCTAGTTCTCAATGTTTGCGAGACAGAAGCTCCTAATTTTCACTTTACTTACTGTGTGCATAATCTCTGTGAAGTCACTACTAATAGTAAAATTTAGTCTACACATCAGAGGTTAGTGAAGCATTATTGCAGTTATGTTGTTAAGGCAGGTGGGAAGAGCTTTTCTACCCACAGCAAGGGTAGCCACGTGTAGTAGGACATTTTGATCATTACTTTTTCAGTCACACTGTTCCAGTACTTCCCCACAGCACACAAACTGTAAAGAATAGATTGAGTTTCTGCTGTTCCCTTTATTGATATTCTTATCTTGGTTAAGAATTGCCCTATCTAACTTGGACAAGTCCTGTATCATCTGTTCTCAGATATATCAGCTTTCTCATGTGTGCTGTGTAAGAGTCCTGACAGCACAGACACGTCTGTAATCTTGTGTGCAAAGCTGCCAGTGTGCCAGCCCCTCCTTGGGGAAATGCTGGTCGATACCCACACAAAGCCCTCCCATTTTTCATGGTTAGGGCAGCAAAACCTGAATGTCATGACTAGTGTAGAGGTTCCTTTCCAGCCCAGTAGATCCAGTGTATTCATTTGCCCTTGGCCCAGCAGAAGGAGATAATTTGCCATGGAGTTCAGTGCCATTCCAATGCCATTCTTGGCTCCAGGAAGTTGGAGAACTTCAGTTTGTATCAGGCTTGTTTTGTAGTCACATCCTCTGTGACACTGAAAAGCACTTCATTTTTAAAGGTGCCAGTCAATGTTGCCAACAGTATAAATTAGGGAGTTTAACAGAACTGTCTGAAGGAAAATTGATAGTTTCAGTTTTAATCAAGTCACCATTTTTAAAAGTTGAAATGATTTTCCTTATATTTTTCAGTGCCTTCTTTGGACTGTTGTGATTCATCAGTTGGAGCTCAGATTATTTCAAAATCAAAAGAACTAGGTAAAGAATGTAAATGCTTAATTTTTGATCATTTAGCATATTTTAAGGGTGTATTTTTACATGAGACAAAAATTCCTTTTTTTTAAATGGTTTTATAACAGACAGCATTAACTATCCTTCAGTTACCACAGCATGCTTTCCATTTTTTTTTCATTCTCTCTTCTTTCTTCTCTTTTGCCTGCCATACCTGCACTATAATAATTACTTTAAATTATGCTTTGATCCTGCAGATTTAGTTGCTTGCCTTAATATCAGTGGTAATAACACAGTGTGGCTGAGTCAGGCGTGTACACATATGCTTACAGGTTCGAGCTGTAGGAGGACACAACTTTTCTGTGTATGTCTGGTTTGTGCTAGGAATTTATAATCTTGACAAGCCTACTCACCATCAGCTTTTATAATGATAGCACCCAGTAGCTTCCATTGTGGTAGGACAGCTTCCATCACATCAGAGTTTTTTTCCATTTGATACCACACAAATGTAGTGCTGAGAGAAGGTTCTCCCCCCTCAAATCATCGATCTGAAAAAGAGTTTATGGGATGTTTCTGAAACACACACCTTTTAAGTTCAGTACAAGAAGACAGTCAACTGGGAAGAACTGTGTTGTGTTGCATAAGAAAATGATTTTTGGTTAAAGATAACAAATGTTATGATACTTGTATGTTTTCAAAACCTGTGTTATCAAATCATGATTTAGTTGGCTCCAAGGAGCTGAAGCATCACTGCAGCCTCTTCATTATTTGGTAATTCCCTGAAAGTTCCCAAACCTCCACTTGCAGTGCCCCAGCGCAGGTGACAGCGCCTTTCTGCGTGGTGAATTAAGGAATATTAGAGCTTATCAGTAGACTCAGCTGTCATGTAACACCTTGAGGAGGAAGCAGTCTGGCAGGTCTTGGGAGACTTGGGCTCTACCCACAATTTTTGAGCAGCTCACTTGGTAAAACCTGGTTTTTGTCTGCCTATAAAGTAGGGCTGATAACTTGTCTGAGTTACCAGGAGTTCTGGGAGGGTTAAGGTCATAAAGATGATGAAGGTAAAGTGCTGAAGGCTGGATGGGGACCCTGACTGAGAAGCAATGGGAACCCAAAGTAAGACTTGCACAGGTTTCTGTGGGTGCCGGTGATACAGAAATACCCTGCAAGGCACCAGTTTCCATGATGACATTGTTCTTTCTAATGAGTCCTTAATATAGGTTGTTCCATAGCAATGTAATGGATTGTGGCTGGATTTGACATCAGACTCTGAGCAATAAAGCTGTGACTGTAATGTGTAAAAACAGTGTCAGATACCTCCGTTTTATTTATACCGATTTCTTCACTCACGGATCAGCTCCATACATGTGGATTATTAACTCTTATAAGTGCTATTCCTGAAAAATCTAAGACTTGTGAATTAAAGAGTTTTATATTGCTGTTATGATTCATTCAACTTTTATAGACCCACCGAAGACATACACCCAGGATGGAGTCTGCTTGACAGAATCCGGCATGTCTCAGTTACAGAGCCTCACTGTTACAGTGCCGAGAAGAAAACGGACGAAACCAAAGCTTAAACTGAAGATTATAAATCAGAACAGTGTGGCTGTGCTTCAGACACCCCCAGATGCCCAGTCAGAACACTCAAGAGATGGGGAGATGGATGACAGTAGAGGTAGCAGTCTACTTTTGGCATGTCTTGTAGCTCGGGAGCGTTGCAGTACCCGTGTGTATTGCAAATATCCCTGGGAGTTTTTATGACACTGATACTCCTGTGTTCTGTGCAGAATGTTTTATGGAAATTACTTGAACTGCAGTCATGGCTCATGGTTGTCCATTTTAGGCATTTTCCTTGTTGTTGTCCTGTTTATGGGTCATCCATCCTATAGGAAACTCGCCTTTCTAAGGCTGCCAACACTGGCAATATGGGATGACTTTTTATCTAATCCTTGAGTTACACTGTGCACTCACTGAGTACAAGTGCATTTTGAGGCTTTCAAAGTTAGTGCAAACACTGTTTGAAAGTGGTAACCTTGGCTCAGCAAAGCAGCATCTAGATCACTGGGAAACTGGTGTTAAAATAAAATCAAATGGGAAAGTGGATTAAAAAACTCTTTTCTGAGAGTATTTCTTTTTTCTGAAAGAAACAAGGTGAGCTGACCTGAGTCAGTGATTTGGGCTAATGCTGGCCTACCCAAACACACCACTGTGTATGGGGACAGTGTTTCAGTCAGTGGTAGAATCCCTTGGGAGAGTTCCTTCCACTGCAAAGCCAGAACACAGAGCAAGGATCCACTGCCTCAGTGTCACTGGTACTTGTCTCATCTGCTTCCCTCACAGCTGAGCAAGCACAGCAGCCCCAGCCCCAGAAGACCAAAAGTAGGAGATGAGAGTGAAAAACCATGTAGGAGCAGCCAGGCCCTTGAAATCCCTGCTCTTCAGTACTAGAAACAGCAGCCAGCATGGTGCAGTCCCACTCTCCTGTCCCCTTTGCATTGGTCTGGCTGTGCATCCTGAGAAGTGTGTTGGTAGGACAGGTGTTAATCCGTGGCCTGGGGAAAGGCTTAACTTCAGTGTGTGAAAGCCATTGCATTAGTTGTGCAGGCGTCTGTTAGGGGAGGAACAGAGGCACACAGACACCCCAGCTCCCCGCAATCTGAAGTGCTTTCTGTTTATGCAGCATCACCCTGGTGTTAGTCAGATTAAATGTCATAAGAAGCTTTTTTTAGATGCAGAGAGTGTACTTGAGATAACTGTAGTTTAACCATCAGTGAAGTTTCAGTGTTAACTTGTTGATAGAAGTATGGCTCCTGTTCTTTGGTTAGCACATTCTTACCCTCTGCTGTTGACTGGAAGTGTATTTTTTTGTAATAGCTTCCCTTTATTTGTGTGTAACCTTTAAAACAGTTAATTGCCTGTTTTTCTTCCATTTCTTTCAGTACTCACAGGGTTTGGTACATTATCCTAGCATTACACAGACTCTGAAATTTCATCTCATACTTTCTTATATTTCATCAACTGGGTTGTTAAAAGACGGAAAAAAAAAAGCTTTTGATTTTGGTTTGGAGACATCAAGAAAGAGAACAAGTCCCTTACATTGTTCTTTGTCAGTGGCCAATCATCTTTCCTTTTAAAAGTGTGTTCCTGTTTTCTATATGACTTTGTCTGACTTAATTATCTGCTTGTTGGCTTCTATCTACTTTTCTAGTAGATAACAAGATACATAGATGTGACAGCAGGGTATGAAAGGGAAAGCCAGGGCTTCCACAGACTTTTAATTTCATTTCTGATCACCTTTCATTGCCCTTTTGAGAGTTAAAGCACATTCATGTATGTGAAGGTGACAGCACAGCAAGTACATGGTAGATGGGGTGGATTTCCTGGAAGCTCTGTGTGGGTAGAGCTCTGCTCTGTAGAGTGGATCAGTGCCTGTTCCCTGAACGTCTGGAATTTTGTATGAGCATCAGGATGAATAAAGCTGTACCATGGCTTTGACTGCAGTAACATAGTGTAGTAATTCCAGGGAAAAAAGGAATAACTCTTACTTAGACTCTGACATTCCAGGTGGAAAAAAAGAGGCTTTATCTGAAAAAAAAAACCTGAATTCATGGTAATTTCGTTACCATCTCATTTGTAGGCTTCCATCAGGATCAGCATTTCATGAGGTGTTCTACATTTTGAAGTCCACTTGAAAGTTGAGCTTTCTTTGGGAGCTTCAGCGTGGTGGCCTTTGCCAAGCCACCAGCTCTGCTGGTGAAACCCAGCAAGGTCTTTAACAATGGGAGGGTCTGGTCCATGACTCAGCGTGTGGAAGAGTGAGGGATGTAGTTCTACCACAGCAGAAGTGGTATGAAAGGGTCCAGTTCTGTCTCTTATAACAGTATTTCTCCCTCTCACAACTGCTTGTGGTTTTAGACCATGTAGAATTATACATCTAAACCCAAAGCAGGAAATCAGAATTCCAATATCTTTTCAGGGGTGAGAGTATATTTAACATTTCAAAAGCTTTACAATAAAATGAAGATGTAAGGTCTTTTTGGGGATATCAGGAAGAATTAGCTCCCTCTTTCTTCAACACCAAAGGCTTTTTAATGTCATCATACTTTACATCTGTTTCTACCCTTCTTTCCCACAGAATATAAACTCTAACTCTGAATTACAGTCTTCATCTTCAAGGCTGAGTAATTCCTTTGGGCTCAGTGTTCTACTATATAAGTTCAATTCCTCTTCATAGACAGTCTGCTTTCAGTCAGTCACACGGCTTCAAGTCATGAATGCTCTAAACTAAGTCATTAAACATTACTTTCCAAGTGCAGGCTGCAGTTTTTCAATGTCTTCTCAATAATCAAAAAAAAAAGAAAGCCCTACCAAACAAAGCTGAAGAGGACAGTGAACAAAAGGAAGTATATCTTGGTAAATTGGATCCATATTCCTTGATGTGTGGCTACAGATTGCTCAGACACTTAGAAATGGTGATGGCACAGGCTTCTGAGGAAGGCAGCAAAACATTCCTCGTATTCACATGTAGTAACTACAGCATTTATTCCCTGGCTTTGTCTCAACATCATCTCATAGGAAATGTGTGTATATGCTGGCTCCTTGTGTAGAGATACAGTGGGTTTCCCGGGAGTGTCCAGAGATTATCTGTCACCCTTTAGAAAAATCTCAATCATTCTCAATCACTTTCTCAGAAATCAAGTCAGATGTAGAAATCGTGGAAAAAAATACCTTCTTTGCCTTTTCAAGTTAAAGCTACCATTGCCTGTTTTCTGCAGAAGGTGATCTTATGGATTGTGATGGAAAATCAGATTCCAGCCCAGAGCGGGAAGCTGTGGATGATGATACCAAAGTGGCTGAAGGAGCTGATGGGATTAAAAAAAGGAAACGAAAACCATATAGACCTGGTAGGATAAAGTAACTTAGACAACTGTGTGTCCTTTGTCCATTTTTTTCTGTATAATTAAAAAAAAAAATTAGAAACCAGTATGGAATTCTGTAGTATTCTTCTGCTTATTCTTTATTGTAGATTTTTTTTCTCTGTTCTGTTTAAAATAACTTTTATCCTCTTACCAAAACCCATTTCCACAGGTTGCTGCTCAGCAGTACCTCTGCTGTTAGTCTGCTGTCAACTGTAGTATTTTAAATGTATACCTTGTATTGATTCTTAACTTGATAGGAAATTGTACTGTATTTGTGTAATTGGTGAAGGACAGTTTTTGTGTGTGTGTATTTATATACATCTGGCAATATGTGAATTTCAGAGAACTTTTTGCAGTTCTCTTATTTTCTGAAATACTCAGAGTAATTTACTAAATATTTGCAGATTACTTCTGACAGTGAATTTTAATGAATTCATGTATTGGATGAATCCATTTATTTTAATTTCTTAGTGCAGTTGACTCTTAATTATCTGGACTGTGGATTAACTGTGTGTCCCGGGTGCAGAAACACTTGAGCTGTACCCAGGCAGAATACATCTATTAGTCATCTATTAGTTTTCTGCAGCCAACAATTTCCCTGGAAAATTAAGCAAACCTGTATCTGATACATTTACATACATATGCACCATCTGCAAGGGATCAGGAATGCTGCAGTCAGTCTCTAGTGAAGGATTCTGAAGTTTCAGGCAGTATGATGTTGACAATTATCTTTTTATTTTGTGGTATGTCCTTCTCTAGTGCCATCATACAGACTGGTGGGTCTCCTAGAGCTCTTTGTAGAGGGGGTTTTTAGGGTCTTTTGAGGTTCTTTAGTAGGTTCCATTTGATGGATTGACAGCTAATTCCAGCAGTTCGTCAGCTTGCCAGGGGAGGGGAATTCCAGCATCTGAAAGTTGCCAGGTTTGGCGATTTGAACTTTTTGTGAATGTTTTACAGTCCCATAATTGTTATCCTGTGGTTTCATTCAATATATACCCACCAAGACATTAAAATTCAGAAATACTTCTTAAAACTCTGAATGAAAATGCCTTAAGTATCTCAGATTCATTCTCAGACCTCTAGCTGCAGCAGTGCCCTTGACCTGCAGAGTAATCTTGGCTCTTGTTCTTACTATGAAGCACAGTTTTTACCAACACATTGAATTTTTGCTTCCTTCTTAAGGTATTGGTGGATTTATGGTACGTCAGAGAAGCCGTACAGGGCAAGGGAAGACAAAAAGATCCCTCTCCAGGAAAGATTCTTCTGGATCTGTTTCTGAGCAGTTGCCTGGCAGAGAGGAAGGTAAATGCAGGAACTTGTTTTTGTTCATGCTTAATGCAGTAAAAATAATACAACTCATCAACATACATGTTTGTCACGATGGCTTTATTAATTCAACTGAAAATACCCATTCCTACATACTTAAAATTTCAGCAGAGCCCATGATTTACAAAGAAACTGAAATGATGATTTGCAGCCTATCGTGGGAGGTAAATAGTGAGGATTATAAGATAGATTTAGAGCAATCCTCTTTCTGACACACCTTCCTCCACATGCAGTCCTGATCCAGAGGTGTCTTCTGGACCATCAGTTTTAATGCTCACCAGTGTTCCATATTCCACAAGCCTATCTGATATTTTTATGTATCTGTTTGTGCTCTGGAAAACCCCTTATCAGAGAGTTTAATGATATACTTGTGTTGCATGAAGTAATTCCTTCTTATTCTAAAATGAGACATTATTTTAAGCTGAGAGTTTCATAAACTACGCTTACGTTTTATGTTATGAAAGATGACTTAAAAAAAAATAAATTCCATATTAATTTGTAATACAGAAACATTTTCTAGACATGTGTCACATTTCCCCATCAGTGTTGTCCTTTCCAGGACTGAAGAACCCAGCTGTGGTGTCTCCTCTCATTGCAGAGCCATTTTAACGCCGCAGTACTCGGGAGATTGGGCACCTGACAAGGAGTCAGATTGTATTTATGTGCCTTTCTCTCTTACTTGCTGTGTGTGATTAGACTAAATTATTTCCCCCATCTGGAGTTGTTCACACTAATCTAGACAATGCTGAGGTATCATTCAGGTGAGATGTGGAATACGTTTAGCTCAGAGCCCATTTCCTGTAGTCAGTAGAAGGAGGCGGCTGCTTCTAAAGGTTGGTTGATGCCACCTCAGCTGGAAGACTCTGGTCTCTGATTTCTCTGCTACTCTTTCCTGCCTGTTTGGCTGTTGTGTTTTTACCCTTTGTAAAGCCAGATTAGTCTCTTGCTATATCTTTGTACATGGTGGAGACTGGATCTTTGCTGCATCATCCAGACAGTATTATTAAAAACTGGAATTTAAATGTTGTCCTTGTTTGCATTTGTAGAACAACCCTGTGAAGCCAGCAAATGTTTCTTTTATCAGTGCAACCCAATATTCTAAGTCCCCAATTTAGTACTTGTTGTCTCTTTAATATTAGTGTTGCAGCTCTGTTTTACTGCTTTGCAATGATTATCTCATTGTAGCATGCTGCCTTGTTTCAGGTAGTGCTGAAAATTTTGTGGTAATTTTTTTCATTACTATAGGATCTGCTCCTTTAAGTAAATGAAAAATAAAATTGATTAAGAAGCGAATTCCCCATTCTGGGTAACAGTACAATGCATATTGTTAAAAAGCAGTATCCCTAAAAGTGTTCTTCAGTTAAAAGTTGGCGCTTCTTTTTGTCTGCTCAGCACATGCACAATTGCTTGTTGAGAAAGATATAAATCAGAGAGTCCTTGTGTGTTTTAAATCATAATAGCTTGCTGAGACCCTCCTTCTCAGTGGCCAGTACTCATCAGCCTTCCCAGGATTTTTGGCACCTTTGTCACGTCCACTCGTTTTTCTCTGTGAAACCTCCCTCTCAGACAGTGCAGAGGTCACAGTGTTGGTGAACCTCATTCCACTCTTGGTCCTGTGAATATGATATGTAGGAGATCACTACAGTACAAAGCTGATTTTATAGCCATCTTAATATGGTTCCTTAAATAACTTCCCAGGGTCCTTAACTTCATGTAATTTGCTTTGGCAAGACAGAAGTAGCAGGACTTATAAAGTTCTGCTTTTACCTGCAGTGTTTTCCCTGCTCTGTTGTAAAAAAATACTGAATGATTGATGAGCACTGTGTGCTTTTGTGTTTATTAGAAAAAGCAGTGCCACTTTGAAATATGATAGCTGAATAAATGTGTAATTTTTCTTGAAGGGATTCTTTATAGATTTCTTTTTCTAGCCTGTTCATTATTTATATGATAGTTCTTTCTCGGATTTAAAAAGAAAATAAGTTTTTTACTTTCAATTTGAGAAAAAATAGTGTATGAAATGAAAGGTGATTAATGTGTAACTCAGCATTGATGATTTTGGAGATAGTTCTTCAGTGGAGTTGTCTTTCAAGTACCCGGTTGAGTGGCACCTGTAATTTCTCTCAAATTACCACATTCATAGGTGGCTTGGAGGTACAAAAGTTAAAGGTCTGTCTGTACCTGGGAGGTACGAGGTGTTGATGTGACTGGTATCACATATGGTGTTTCCTGCTGGCAGAACCCAGATGGTCAGGGGGCAGATCACAGCTGGCTGGATAAAAGCCACCTTTAGAACACATCTGGAGTGATGTTCGGTAAACCCACTGACCCAGAGAGGCAGCCAGATACATTAGGTGTGTTGCCACTGAACCTTTGGAGCAAAATGCTGAGTATTTTATTTATTTGTGCCTGAATGTTGCTTTTTAGGTTGGACAGAACAGCTGCCAGACACTCCAGTCGAGGAGTCCACCCCAGCTTCTGAAAGTACTGAGAAAATAAAGAAGCGTTACAGAAAAAAGAAAAATAAACTTGAAGAAACCTTTCCTGCCTACTTGCAGGTAAAGCTGTTGGGATACTTCTTGTGTAAATCCATTTAAATGCCTGATCTTTATGTGTGCTGATTCATAGCTCATCAGCAGTCATGGGTAATAACCAGGATATTGATGGTGATTGAGCAACTTACCTTCCATTAACCAGTTTATAAACTGAGTGTTCTCTCACTGAGGACGTTATTTGGCTTATTCTTTTTCTCAGCCACCTTCTCCGTGAAAACTTTCATTACCTTGTAGATGGTCACCAAACTTCATGGCATCAACTGTGTTGGGATTGAAAGCAAAGAATTAATAGAGAGGCAGAACAATCTGTTTAAAAATAATTTGTATTTTATAAGTAGGGAAGTAAGTTGGAAAGAAAATACTTAACATTTCCTTTGGATTAATAAGGATCAATATTTCAATGCACATTTTCCACCTATAAAATGCAGAATATTTCTTAGAAATATTCTTAGACTTAGTATTTCTTAGAATTTACTTTTGTTCACACTAGAAAAATCGATACTGAAAAATCTATCTTTATTTTTAGAGCTGTAGCCTAAATCAAGGGTTTATAGACTACATGAAAACAGAAAAAGTTGTTATATAATGAATAAAAATTGACTAGAAAATTTGATAGGCTGTTGTCAAATGACTGAGTATTCAGGCCTGGATGAGTGATGGCTTATGTAATATTTTAAAAGCTACTAATGTGAGTTAAACATCTTCAGGTGTTTTGTTACTGCAGTTAGACACGAGGAGGATTTTTGTGCTAAGTGAAATGCAGGGTATGGTTGTTCTTGAACTGGGATCACAGTGTGCTTGCATGTTTTTCATGAACTTCTTGGTCCAGGTGCCCAGTGATGTTCCCCTTCTTCAGCTGTCCTTTTTGTGCCAGGAGAAATATTTTAGACACTTAACAAATTGTGATATATAATAACACTGTACTGGAACGCTGTCTGTGCCACATGTGTAAGAACACTAGTGTTTTTCTATATGATTTAAGGTGTGAATTCAATCATAAAACATTAGTAATGTAGCTACCTCAGCTAAGTTGTAGCCACTCCTGATAGCCTGGAAGAGATGCTTGAAGGCTCGTGGGACTGAGACTGTGTTTTTATCATTGCCTTTTAGTGTTAACTTTGTCATTTACCCAATTTTTTCAATAGGTGCAGTGTTCTTCCCACATTGATTCATTTTGTTTTCTTTGCAGGAAGCTTTCTTTGGGAAAGACCTACTAGATACCAGCAGACAGAACAGGATGAGCCTGGATAATTTACCTGAAGAATCACTTTCACTTTCATGTAAAGCAAATCTGACCACCAATTTCCTGGATCCTTCATCTGACCCCCTTCTTAGCTCAACCTCCACTCCAGCTCAGGCAAAACTGGGACCTCAAGGTATACAAAGCTAAAGTTAGTGATAATTCAGTAGTTTGATTTTATTGTTGCAACTGGAGCTTTTCCACTTTTCTCACAGTGTTTATCTGATGTGTTCTTCAACATTCTGTATATGAACTGTCCTTGTGAGGTTAAGATACTCTGATAATCGGTGATATTCAGCTCGAGGGCTCCAGCTGTTTCAGAAAGATCGGGGGATGGCACAACAATTGGCACTTAATACAAATCTGCAGCTCCTGGACTGTAACATCCATGTGTGTAAAGTCCATGAAAATTAATTCTGTGTAAGAATATGAATACAGATCTGTTATAGAAGAAGACAAAGATACTCTTAATTAAGAGATATTTTTTAGTAGTCTAGTGAATATTAGTTGGATGAATATCATCACACTTTTCTTTAATGTTTTAGATTATTTTAGGTTGCCAGTCTCCTCGGAATTTTTGGTTCACCATGTCCTTTCTGAACATGAGTGCCCTTTCCAGGTACAGTTTGTAGCCCCTAGGCAATCTTTTGCTTTTGCAAAACCTTACTGCTGAGAGTTTTGCAAATAGCCAGAGGGTTGTAAAGTAATGCTGAAAGGGCAGCTTCACACAAAAAAGCAATTAAAACCTTAAGGTCTCCTCCAAATTATTTTTGTTCTCTTTATTTTTTGTAGTATATGCTGTTAGCTAGAGGTGTCTTTTTATTTTTTAAAACTATTACTATTTCTTGTGTAAATTAATCAATTTGTGGCTTGTGTTTCAGCTCATCCACAGAGTTTTTCCATCTAAAAATGTTTGTACACGTTGATACAGTTTCCCCTGTCCAGAGAGTCATTTGAAGGAAGGTCACTTATTTTGATTGCAACTCAGTGAAAATCTGCTAAATGAGAAGCAAAAGGCTATGTTGTAATTAAACATTGATTCTTACATGGTTGAAACTGTAATAGAGAATGCAAAAGTTAACTTCCCTTGAGGGGGAAGCTGCTGGAAATGGAGTATTTCAGGGTCTGTATTTCCTTAGTTCCAGTACTACAAGAAGATGGTCTCACAATGACTTATTCCCACCCCAGCATTCTTTTGAAGCCAGAAAAATACAACTTTAGAGGTCCTTGCTGACCTATCCAACTGCAAGATTGAAGTCACTGTGTTCATGTGTTAAGATAGTACAGGGTTTTAGAAATTCTTGAAGTTGATGTTAATTTAATGTTCTATTTTTCCAAACTTTGAAAGTTCTTTGTAAATAAGCAGAGTTGTAAAACTTCATCATTTCCTCCTCTTTTTACTCAGAAATAAATAATAATGAGGTGGCTGTTAATAAATAAATCACTGGCAATGGTTTTAGTGGATAACCTACTGTTTTTCCCATTTGACATATGAGAGACTCAAAGGCCGGTGCTTTCTGGCCGTAGGAATGTTCTCAACAATTGTCTCACAACTGTTCAGATTTCCAGCCAGAACTGTGTCCAGATGGAGCTGTTTGCTGTAGTGGGAACACCAGTGGGTGAACTCATCTGCCATTATTGACCAGTTCCAGGGCAGTTTTTCTGAACTCTTTCCCCGTGACTTTGTGGGACACAGTTATTTCCACGGTGGCATCCACGGGTGTGAGAGACAGATTCGTTTTGCGTGGTGGAGACCCTGGTAAATTGGCTGATTGCTGAGCTCCCTTCTGGCTGTAATTGCAGAGCTGGAGATGAGAACAGTGTCCCAGGGCACCTGTGATGTTTTCATCGTTTCCACCAAGACCTGGCTGTGGAGCAGGAGCAGCATGACCTGCTTTGTTCCCTGCACTGGGGGGCTGTAGGACTGTTGCCACCGATTGTGCTGTTTTCCTACAGTGCCATTTCTCACAAGGATTGCTGACTCCTGAGAGTCCTTCCTTAGCTGCATAGGTCTTTTCCACAAGGAAAGCATTCTTCTCTTGGAGACTCCACTTGTGTAATCCCGGGATTAAGGGTTAGATATATTTGTTCATCTTCCAAAGAGCTCTCAAGCATCTAAAGAAGTGACTCTGCTTTGCTTTTCAGCACATGCACAGGACTGCTGAGGGAGTGCAGTGATCAGTCTGCTCCTGAGCTGGCAGAGCATTCCAGGGACACACTCTGTGATTTATTTAATCTTACAGCTTGGTTAATGGCAGCTGAAGCTTTTGCTGTTTTCCAGTAGCCAAGCCTGCAGTAGTGATGGGGATTGGCAGAGCTGGCCAGAAGAGGGGCTTTGGAGTCCTTTGTTTATTGTTCCTTTCTAGCGACTGTGACTGAAGTGAGTTTTAGACTCCCAGCCCTGATTTCTGTCTGGCAGAGAGGTTGCTGTTTGTGTTCTCAGTTACAAGACCCACCTTTCCTGTGGTTTTATGACGTGTGTGGCACAGTGTGCACTGTATCCTGCATGGCACCAACCCTTAAAATCATTTCCAAGGCAGTGCTGGAGCAGAGTGCAGAGGTTTGCTCACTGAGAACACGAGCACCAGATCTCCAGGGTCTCCCTGGCTGGTCTTCATGGGTGAAGTTGTAGGTGTTGATTTGGATCTGTTGCATTCTGAGGACTGTCTGTATCTATCTTGAGTTCCCTGACTTGTGTGTCCCTGATGAAAAAGAGGCCACTTGGTGAGGTGTGTTCTGTGAAGGCTCTGGCAATGTGAACTTCCCTTTATCTTGAAATAGCTTAAATTTAGTGTATTTTTTTCTGTGGATGCTGAAAAAGTCATTTGTTCAAGTGGGGGTCTCCAGAGAATGCTAAAGAAGTTCTTCCCAGACAAAAGGAGAGGAGTTGTCTGGATCTCTGCAGCTGATTCAAGTGCTGCTGGAACATTTTGTAACTGGATACATTAGTGCATGATATAAAGCATCTTAGGGTGGCTGCAGCCTTGGGAGAGGCATTTTTATTATTTTAGAACTTAATAAATAAATAAAAGTAAATGCATTGAAGGGACCAGGATCACAAGATAGCAGGAGAACTGTGCTCTCTTAGAGATCCAGCATTACAAGCAAATTATTTTCCTTTTTGCTTTGTCTCTGCTTTCATCTCCATTCTGAAAGAGTCAAATTAATGAGCAGTATTGAGCTATTTGTTTGGCAGCAGATGTCAACCAGCTATTGATTCTGATCTGAAGCAGCTGACTCAAGTGATTTCGTTGTTTCCAAGATAATATTTAGCACACATGGAATTAAAACAACCTAAAAATAGAAGAAAAAAAATGTACAAATATGCTTTAGATTAGATGTCTTATGTGAGATTTGTGGATCACAGACTCTGGCCCTCTGCTATCACCAACACTCTGCCTTTTTATAGATTTAACGAGCTCCATTTTGAAAGCAGGTTGATTTTTTCCAGCCTCCTCGTCTAATCAGAAGTCCATTATGGAATCTGATTGCCTTAATAGTTAGAGACCCTCTAATTTGAAGCCTGAATTTATTCATGGCCAGTTTGTAGCCATGGGGGGGGTAAACTCCTCTGTCATGTCTTTCCACTTGAGCTCTTTCCAGCTACTTATATAATGTATTTATGTTCAGATGAGAAGTTGAATGTTTAGGGACTGTTCCCAAGCACATGACTAAAGGCTGTGGGGAAAAGCACCATACCATAAAATACTGCAGAAGAATTAAAGGTTTCTAACACAGTCTTGATGCTTCCTTGGTAGGGGCTTTTTTCTCCCTGATACTCACCTGCCTTCAAGCAGGAATTCAGGAAAGGTAAAGAAGGGTTAAAGTCAATCCTTTGCCTACCTCCAGCTGAAGTCATTACATCACCTTCTGGTGCCTGGTGTTAGTTTCTTGCATAATTGGACTGAATTGCCAGAAGGATCTGAACAAGAATCTAAAAAAACCCTAAACAAGCCTAACATAAAGACAAAATCCAACCAACCCACCAAACCCCCAGCAAGTAGGTTCTGTTTAAAACCTTACATTTAACAGTACTTTTTATCAGGTACAAAAAAAAACTATGCCTGCAAAGTGATGTGGTTTTGAGGCACTTTTTAATAGTTCTACTGATACCAACAGGAGCTGTATTCTGTATGTACATGGAAATGGATTGGTCTGCACTGGCACATTGATCCACCTCACTAAGCGGCAACAAAAATTATTTAATTAGGATTGTATCATCTTGTCTGCATTGTAAAGGATAAAAGGGAATAAAAGTGAAGAACAGAAATAGTAAAGTGAAGAGGAATAATTTTCATTTTGGCTTCAGCAGAAGAAGGGAAGAGGGTTGTCTCTGAAAAACAGCAGAAGGAACTTTTAATTCGTTGTTAAATTTAGCAGCTTGGAAAGTAGCCTCATGATACAAGTAAATCCTTGGCTCTGAAATAAGCTATATACTTTCCTGGGGCAGTTGGATTGTAACAGTGGGAAGGGCGTCTGTATATGTGTGAAATGTGTGTGTTGACTTTCTAGTCTCTCTTCAACCTGGTCATATATTTGTGTTCCACATTGTCCATTTTATGATTTGTTTTAATCCCCTTTTTCTGTTTAATTATATGTATATTTGCCATCTCATCATGTTTCCTTGGTCAGCAGTGATTGCTCACGTAGTCATGATAGTCTGCAGTTTTTCTGAAAAATATTTTTCTCAACTTTCATTTATTTGTCAAACAATTTTTGCAAGTGTTGCACATCTGTAATAGTCCCAAACAACTAGTTAATAAAACCAGATGGGCCATTCAGAGTGATTTCTCTCAAATGAATTGGAGGTCAAGAAGATAGTCATATCCAGAATTTATTATTTAATAATAAAGAATTTATTGCTAGACCAGGCCAGTTTTTCCTACATGGAAAACAAACACGACATTTCTTGCTCTGGCTGTTCTCGCTTCTTCAGGAATTCTTCTGATCTTGAAAATAGTATCTTCAATTTCTATTTATTTATTTATTCTTGCCTCTTACTCTTAGATCAGGTTGCAGTAACTTGTTGTTTCTGTCTTAAGAAAGAAGGTGGTTGTAAAAGAAGTAACTGATTTACCTTTTAAAAAAAATTCTTTGTTGATTTACCGTGAACTGTGTCCTTTATAAAACCTATTTGGTGACTTTTATATTCATAAGCCTTTGGGTCTTAGAGGTTGCAAGTTCTCAGTAGATCTTGGGATTTATTTTTTTTTTCCCTCTAAAATCATCCAATCTTTCTTGAACGTGACTGGTTACATCATCACTTTTAAAAATACTGACCAGTGTAAGCATGTGAAGGTGGCTTCCCATGAGGGAGGGTGTTGTGACCCACCCCAGAAAGGGGAGGGTAACCCAGGTTCTTGTTAATAAATCCCTTGAGGTGGATTAGAGTGAAAACGACACTGAATAATCGGTGTTTGTAAACATATATATATGTAGGGTTTATTTTGGAACAATTTTGTTTCAAAGGTAAAAAGATATGTTGCCATTTTGGGTGTTACCATCTCTGTCTATCATCTATAGTGATGTAGCAATCATTAGAGCATAGGGATAACACGTAAGGAAATGCATGAGGGAGGGAAAGAAAGGATAAAGGTGGAAAGAGATATACAGTCACTGCCCACGGGGTCCAGAGAGGAAACCTGGTAGTTGCAGCTTCTGTGTCTGTCAGCTGAAGGGGTGTCCTTGGTCCGTTGGGGCTGGGGGAGGGAAGCCCCTGCTCTCAAAGAAATTATGAGTTATGATGTGCTTCCAGAACTCCTTGTGCCTCTTGGCAAACTTGGGGGGATGGGCCCTGCTGCCTCTTCCCAGCCTGCAAAGCCCCCTGGCCACCCTAGGATGCGTAAATCATTAACCTTTTCAGTCTCTGACAGGCCCTTGCAGCCTGGTGAACCTGTGTTTGGGTTTCTAGCTCCAGCTCAGGTACATCCCCAGGTACATCGTGTGGAAATGCCACGACTGGTTAATTTTCTTTGTTGCGTCTCACACAGGTAGCACCGACGATCCTTTAGCAGATCTTTCTGAGGTCTTAAATACTGATGATGATATCCTTGGAATACTTTCTGATGACTTGGTAAAGTCTGGAGATCATTCAGGTATGTACATTTAGAAGGTCTCTCCAGTATTTGTTCTCTTTTTTTTTTACCTCCCCTCTTTATTATAGATGTATTTGTTGTACTGGATCTACAGGCTATGCTCTAGGTCATTTCAGATATAATTTTCATATCTTAAAAATACCTTGGTTTGGAATGATTTCGTTGTGTTCTACCAAAAAAAGGTCCCCAACCTTGTCAACATTTTGTTTTACTTGGCTCTTTGCTTTGCTGCTTAAGAGAGACTAAAATGTAGCTGCTGTTGTCTCTCATACCTGTGTAGCTTTTTTCAGCATGCAGCTTTTTCTTTACTTTTTTTTTTTTTGTTTTCGTGTTGTAATCATCCATTTTATCTGGTTTGGGTCCTGTAGGTCTTGATTTATGCACTTTCCAGGTTGAGAACTCACCCTCCCCATTTGGTAAGAATCTAAACAATGGATGATCCATGGTTAGCAGTAGCCCTCTTTCCTAGTGGTTTTAGCTGACAGAACTGCATGTGTAGAAGCTAGTACTGCTCTCCTCTTTCCTGTGTCACTAATTCATGCTTTCATTTTCCACTCTGTGGTGTTCGAGTCTAACACGACCTTTAAACTCCGCACTCCGCCTTCAAGAGTTTTGCTCACAGCCTTTAAAAACCTTCCTGAGTTTTTTGTGTTCCATGATACAAACCCATGCATTTCCTTGCTGCCACTGTTGATATGACTTCCTATAGTAGTGTGTAGTGTTTATCATAGTGGTATATTTTGTGAATTAAAAGCATTTTTGTCAATATGAGTATATTGAAGCATGAATAAAGCAGCCAGCATCAATCCTTTTGTTTCCACTGGGTAATGGTTCATCACCTTCTGTAAAACACAGGTTGACAATAAGTAGAATGGCACGTTTCATTATTTTAAATTTGGGTTTATTTGGTATCTATTTCAGAAATACATTTTAAATACTGAAGGAGGTAGTTCTTTTTTTTTTTTTTCCCCTCCCAAATTTTTCTCATTTGGGAGATTTACTGACTTGTAAAGGATGTTAAGAAATTTATGTAGTAAGTTATGTTTTCTTAGTACCAACAAATCACTTTGATGTAACCCATAATATTCAGGAGTTGTTTTTTGAAACAAAAACTTCTATAACTTGTTTCATACTGGCTAAACTTCAGCAGCATTTCAGTAGATATTTAATGTAATATTTAAAGTGAAGAATGTTTGGAGTGAACCTTAAGGTACATGAAGATGAACCATGTTTAGTAGTGGTGTGATTGTTTTTAAAATGTGAAAAATAGTTGTAATGGAACTATATGCTGAAAACAATACACTCAAACCCATGCTGTAACTCAGTAGTCTTATTTCCTATTCTTCCAGTTCCATTATATTCAATTAACATTCCTCAAACAATGCAATAAACTGGAGGTAAATAGTGCTCAGTTTTGTTTACTTTTCTAATGACTGTTTTGTTTTGCCTTACCATTCAAATCTTAGAAAGTCCTGGTTTAGTTGATAGCTCAGCTCCAGGGGTCAAAAAAAGGGTTTATTCTCGTTATTCTATACCAATAAATGTTACTATTCATGTCTAATTTACTATTCTTTCTTCCTTCAGCTGGATTGGATATTGGCCCCATCTCTGATGATCCTTCTTCTCTGCCTCAGCCAAATGTCACCCAGAGCTCACGGCCACTGACTGAAGAGCAGCTGGATGGGATCCTCAGTCCAGAACTAGACAAAATGGTCACAGATGGTAATTTTTTTGTCCTTAATCTTGGTCTTCTGGAGTACTTTAGTAGAAATAATCTTCCCCCCCCGCCACACACTCCAAATGACTCATCTCTGTATTGTAACATACCTATTTGGACTTGGCTGCACAATTACTTTTATTGGTTCTTTTGGTGATTATTTATTCTGTGTTGTCTTTACTTTGACCAGGTGCTATTCTTGGCAAACTGTACAAAATCCCAGGTAGGTATTCCAATCTTCATTGTCTTTTATAAAACACAGTTCATAAGCAATGCCAGCAGCTCATGCACAACGTTTTTTCAGAGCTGGGAGGAAAGGATGTCGAGGATTTGTTCACAGCTGTGTTAAGTCCAGCAGCTCCACAGCCCCCCCTGCCACAGCCCCCACCTCCACCACAGCTGATGTCTCTGCACAGCCAAGGTATGTTCCTCTGCTTTTATGAACAGCAGCCTGCTCAGCAGAGCTGTTTCAATGCTGCCACGGGAGTAGGACACACCTTAATTTCTGCTGTTGCTAAACTGTGGAACTTGCCATTGTTAATTTGTGAACTATTACTCCAAACCTGTTCTGGAGGGGGTATGTGATTAAAATCCACATAAATATTGCTAATAGATAAGGACAGATATTTGAGATTTTTCTGACATATCGATGCTTTTATTTTAGCTGACACTTCTGCGGTTTTGAAATTAGTCTGTGATAAAGCATGTGTTCTCACTTCACTCTTTAATTACTTTTGAGTACCTCCTCAAGGGTAAGGCAAGAGTCTGTATAACACTAATCTACTGAGTCTTAATTTCCTGTAAGTATGCAGTTTAACATATTAGCTAGTCCTGTTAGAGAGAAGGCTAAATAATTTTGAAATGTATCTTGGAGATTATAATTTGTTTTTCTTCATTACTACTAAAATTATCATGAGTTGATTATGGCATATTCTTGCTCTACTGTTGAAAGCGAGGGGCAGATTGATTTTATTTATTATTGTTGCCGGTTGAGACAATTTTTTAAGCAGTATGTATGAGGATAATCAAATGTGCTCCTTTTCTCATCAGACATCACCTCTGAGCTCATGTAAAGAGTGTCCATTCTGTTATACTGGTACTATAAAAAGTAATATGCAAATTGATTTCATCAGTGAATTAATCATAAGAAGAAAAGTGATTGGTTTCCTAGTTGGATTAATTTCCATAAAAAGGAAAGACTTCAAAAACTCTTAGAAAGGAGAGAGTTTAAAGCACATAATGAGGTGATTTAAAGCAAAAGATAATATAGATATCATTGCCAGTTTCCCAGTTGCTTGAGTACTTGGAGATAACTTCAGCATTAGAGCTCTGTAAGATTGTTTAACTCCTCCCTGTGGGAACTACCACAATTACAAAGTTTTAGATTTACAATTTGGTTCCATTACAGTGTAATGATCCACATGTTTCTGTGAGATAAATGCTGCAGTAATTTGGAAAAGCTTGCATCAAGTTTCAGCGATTTTCAAATAAAATGAGTGCTGTCTTCTCTCATGTGATCCCACAGTGCAGATCAAAGGCCTGACTGTCCCTCCAGGTCTTCACAGTTGCTGTATAGTCTCTGTTTACCAGCTATAATAAAGCACATTTCTTAAATTTGATGTTATTTAGATCCAGACTGTATTGCTGCATAGCACATGTAACCTATAGGTCAGAAACAGTCTCCTAAAGCATGACAGAATGAGAGTGTCCACCCTACACTTGCATCTAATTCCTGAGCTACTTCTTTTCTTTTAAGGAAATACTGGGGCAACAGTTGTAATTTCACTTAAGTGACAGGGATCCAGAGGCCAGTGCTAATTCCGTGTAGTAACATCTGCAAATACCATCTGCTGGGATGAATCTGCCTGTGCCACATCTCTGAGACTGTAATCAAATAAATAAAATTTTCTGGCTTCATACTGCTAGACTGGACATTTAATTAGAAAATGCTAATGCTCATTTGAGTAGAGTTATCTGTTTCATTGGTTACAAATTAGGGAGATAGTAGATAATGAGAGTTACTTTGGTACACTGCTCAGGAGTCTCAGAAGAGGAGATATTTAATTCAGGTGGCTAATGATAATCCTGAAAGGGCTGAAAACCATTCTCCATGCTTGCTGCTTGGATCTGCTGTAAGAGGCATGGAGACCATTAGCTTTTAAGAATATATCTCAATATAAAGTGCAGTGTCATTGTCTTCTCAGTGAAAACTTCCAGTTCTCCCTCAGAGGTAGTCACCCTTCAAAACAGTAATTTAAACCTCTTCTTTCCAGGAGAGAATGCATTTCCAAGAGTGCCCCTTATGAATGGTCTGATTGGCCCCAACCCTCATCTCCCTCATACGGCTCTGGCTGCTGGAGGTGGTTTGGGCACCTTCTCTCCCATCACACAGCAGCCATATCCTGATACCAGGTAAGTCAAGTTGGGAAATGAAAAATCTTTATTATTTAGTGTACTTAGTATTGAAAAAAAGTATCAGTAGCAGCGACACTTGGAGGGTGGTGGTGTTACTAAGACTGTGGTACTGTTAGTTCTTGACGACCACCAGCAAAACTTCTGTGTTCTTGCAGCCTTGTGAAATAGCAAACAGGACAAGTACTTTGCTAACTGAGGATTGATTGTTGGCTTGTTGTTTTTATAAAACAACCCCCTTTTGTGACTTGCCAGGGATAAGAATCCAGCATTCAACCCGATGGTGAGTGATCCCAGCAGCTCGTGGGCGCCGGCGGCTCCACCTTTGGAAGGCGAAGGCGACACAATGTCCAATGCCCAGAGAAGCACTCTGAAGTGGGAGAAAGAAGAAGCTTTGGGTGAAATGGCAACTGTAGCACCTGTTCTCTATACAAACATCAACTTCCCTAACCTGAAGGAAGAATTCCCAGGTGAGTGATTTTACTGAATCAGGTTGAGTATTTTGCAGCATTATATGTGTCTTGATTTGAAATAATCTAAAGCCTTGTGTTATAACACATTTTTTTTTGGTTGCAGACTGGGCTACAAGAGTGAAGCAGATTGCTAAACTGTGGAGGAAAGCAAGCTCACAGGAGAGGGCTCCCTATGTGGTAAGAACAATTGCCACCTGCATTTGCATACTTCCAGAAAACATATATTTCATTTATAAGGTCTTTAACAATTCCAAAGGTGTCAGTGCTCACATCCCTGCTTTGCTTATTTACTTCTACTCTGTTTTCTTGCTTTACTGTTCCCCTTCACTGCTTACTCTCTTTGTGATGGAAACTCTTTTCCTATGTGCCATGTTGGGGAGCATGAAGGACTCTGTTTTTCTCTCCAAAATCATTCAGCTCCTTCACCTCTGAGCCAAGTGAATGCATGTATTTTAGCAGCTATCTGGAATTACACGGTCATTGATTACACATGGCAGAACTTCTGCCATTCAAAGGGTGACCCTTGTGCTTTGCTGAAGCCTCTGTTGAAGCCTGTCCACATCTAAATCTCAGAACTTGTACTATTGATTGTTTTAGACCTTCTGAACCACTGTTAGCAAATGTACTTTTCCTTAATTTCCTCTCACATCTCCATTCTCTCCTAGTTCTCATAGTTTCTTTGTTTCTTCCCAGGAACAATTGGAGGGTTGTTCTCACTTTGTAGATTCCTGTGGATTATGCAGGGTTAGGTTTTCAGTCTCGTAGCCTCCCCTTACCTGAACTTTTCTGATGCAGGCCCATCACTAATCAAATTTGATTCCTGTACATGTTGATGACTCAGGGTTTAGCAGTACCAGCATCATCTCCTGCTGTTCAAATCTAAAAATTCCCCTTATCTCTGACAACTTTTAAGAGGATAAATCATACCCCACATTCAATGTGGAAAGTGGAGTTCTTGATCTTTCTGAAACCCTTTCCACTTGAAAAAATAATTCTCTATTTTTGTCTTTTTATCACTGAGGCATCACCATTATTCTGCTTTTTATTCAGTGTTGCAACTTCATCACCTTGTCATCTGTGTCATCTTGTCCATGCTACAGTTAATCTTGCTTGTTATCCTGTCTAGTGTTTAGAAGATAAAACCCACTTACAAGTGGCATTTGCCACTTTACCATTATTTCTATGACTGACTGTTTTATTTTTCATTGTTCTTAACAAATGCAGTCCTATCCTTTTTGGATATCCGAAAAGCAGCATCAAGAATTATTTCCTTCATGTTTAGGAGGAGAGGGCGTGCAAGTGCATGCTCGTGCACACCAGTATTTACATAGCAAGACATGGTTAATTCCTCTCAGAACAGTCCTTGTACTCTTGCCATTCATCTGCTGCTGGTACTCCTGGCATTGTGCACACAAGAAGTTGCTGTGGTACCTCTCCTGAGGGACTTACACTCTGGCATGATGAATAAAGGCTGAAATTAAATTCAGAAAAGTGTTAGGAAATTTTGACTTTCTTTAGTATGTAAAATCCCTTTACTTATAGGGGAAAATGACACTAATTTTTCTGCTGCTGTGGCGCTGGTGCTCTCAACCATGTCCCTGTTTCATTGTTGGGGGGAAAGGATTAAAGGCTTCTCCACTAGGCAACCCCTACTTGGTGACTGGAAATAAATCTGTGAAAAAGAAGATGTGAGGGTTTGGTTCAGAAAAGAAATCACATCCTAGATTGGTGGTAAAACAGACCCTTTGAAACTTCCATTAGATACTTTAAAGTGTCACTATGGCTGTAAAATGCCTCATTGAAGAGGAATTGCTGTTCTTCCATCCAATTTTTCCTGATCCATAAGCCCATGTCCTGTGTTTATACTGTTAACTGTTAACAGACTGTGATCTATAGAGGCTGTTTAATGGAGTAGACTGTATTTTTCTTGTCATTGAAGTTCTCCACATTAGTGGCCTTTATTGATCCAAACATCATCTGCTGTGCTCACGTCTTCAGATTGCAGACCACACCAATATGTGATCTGAAAGGTAAACTGGTGGGATTCATGATTTCTTGGCACAGCACAGTACCTGAACAGACACCCCTCATGTATAGAAAACCTTTGCTAATAGGTTTACTTATTACTTTACTAATTGCTAATAAATCCTTGGTTCTTTCCATGTATGTCAAATGCAAAATTTCTGTAGAGATGAACTATTTTCCACCTGGAGTTCCTTTTAAAGTCTATAATTCCTTTTCTGCGAGGATGCATGTGATTGAAACGGGCTGTACAAATAATTTGGTGATAGATTTTGTAGGAATAACAGATGCAGTGTTCACACTTACAGAAGAAAATGGGGCTAACTGCGTCTTCTTTTCTTTCTCCAGCAAAAAGCCAGAGATAATAGAGCTGCTTTGCGCATCAATAAAGTACAGATGTCAAATGACTCCATGAAAAGGCAGCAGCAACAGGATAGCATTGATCCCAGCTCACGCATCGACTCCGACCTCTTTAAGGATCCGTTAAAACAGAGGGAATCGGAGCATGAGCAGGAATGGAAATTCAGACAGGTGTGTTGCATTTAGGGTGTTCTGTTATATTCTTCCAGTTTTTTATTGAGCTGTCGGAATCTGTTGTCATAAAATCAGTTTGAACCTTTCTTTGTAGAAGAGTACAAAGCCAGCCATTCTGCATGGGAAGGAAACAGATGTTATTAGAAGGGAAGCTGCTTGCAAAAAATTTTGAAATTTTGACTCTTAAGTCCTATGTATAATGGAAATAGGGTGTTCTTTCTCTGTGTGGCTGGCTGATGCAGTAGTTAGTTTTTACATACCCCAGTCCTGCAGACTGCTGCTCCAGATGGAGCTGGGTGTCTCTCAAAGCACATTGGCCTCGCATCAGTGCTGCATCTCTCAGTGGCCTTTGTCTTCAGAATGTAAGGTTGGAAAGCATATAAGGTTGGGAATAAGCATTTCCCAGGCAAACAAGACACATGTCAAGGTAATATAAATAGCTGGACCCTCTGCTCCCATTGCATTTAAAATTTGCAATTTGCTATTATTTAGAATTCATCTTTGATGTGTCCCGAAGTCTTTTAATTATAAATTCAGTCATCAGAAGGATTTTGTATACCTCGAACTTATTAGTGTAACCTTTTTTTTTTTTTCCCCACAATTTTAAAACAGCAAATGCGGCAAAAGAGTAAGCAGCAAGCCAAAATAGAAGCCACGCAGAAGCTTGAACAAGTGAAAAACGAGCAGCAGCAGCAGCAGCAGCAACAGCAGCAGCAGCAGTTTAGTTCACAGCAGCTTCTGAACCAGTCTGGCTCAGACACACCCAGCAGTGGGATCCAGAGCCCCTTAACGCCACAGACTGGCAATGGAAGTATGTCTCCTGCGCAACAGACATTCCATAAGGATCTATTTACAAAGCAGCAGCTCCCTGCTACGCCTACGTCGTCGTCCTCGGATGATGTGTTCCTCAAACCACAAGCCCCACCCCCTACTCTGACCCGAATCCCAGCACACGATCCACTGACTCAGTCTCAGACTCCTCAGACATCGTCACAACAGATGTTTTCTCCGGGTTCCGCAAACACGAGACCTCCCTCTCCAATGGATCCATATGCTAAAATGGTGGGAACACCTAGACCAGCCCCCATTAACCAGAACTTCGTTAGAAGGAGCGCCATTGCCCCGTTAGATGCCTGTGCAGCGCAGTCATCCGTATCCCGGCCCGTTCAGGGAGCCGAACCGTCGGGAAGCAGGCCTTCACCAGTCAGGGATTCATGTTCTTCGTCTCCAGGGAGCAGCGATCCCTATGCAAAGCCACCAGACACGCCCAGGCCTGTCATGGCATCAGAGCAGTTCTCCAAACCCCTGGGGGTCCTGAGATCCCTGGAACAGTCAGGGAAGGTTCCTTTAGCAGCTGGAAGCAGTGATCCCTTTACTAAGCCGGCTCCTAGAACTGATACATTTCAGAGACAGAGAGTAGGCTCTGCTGATGCCTATGCACGGCCTCCACTGACTCCGACTCCCGCTCCTGATGGGAGCCCTGGACCTTTTAAAACTCCAATGCGCCCTCCTCAGTCCCCTCAGGATCCCTACTCAGCCATGCCAACCACCCCCCGGCGCGTGGCTGTGGATCCGTACGAAAGGCCCGCCCTGACGCCGAGGCCAGTGGACAGCTTCTCCCACGGTCAGGCTCCCGATCCGTACAGCCAGCCTCCCCTGACCCCCCACCCTGCCATAAAGGAGCCTTTTGCCCACCCACCCCGGGTAGCGCGGCAGCAGAGCGATCCTTTCCCTCAGGCTGGGCCCATTTCACGGCCAGCTTCTCAGGACCCCTATTCCCAGCCTCCAGGTACTCCTCGGCCAGTTGCTGATCCTTACGCCCAACCCCCAGGAACTCCTCGGCCCACCACAGTCGATCCATATATGCAGCAACCCCCAACACCGAGACCTTCTCAGCCGGCAGAGTTATTCTCTCAGTCCCCGGGAAATCAGAGACATTCTGATCCATATGCCCAACCTCCCGGAACACCGAGGCCAGTTCTCAGTGATCCCTATTCTCAGCAACCAGCAACTCCAAGGCCAGGGATTTCTGAGGGTTTTAACAGACCTGCAATGACAAGACCAGGGCTGATGCCAAACAGAGATCCTTTCCTGCAGACACCGCAGAGCAGGTTGCAGGGCACTTTCGTCAGGCCACCAGATCCATGTTCTCAAGCTCCCAGACCTGCAGGACCCGCAATAACAGATTCGTTTAGCCATGGCCCAGCTGCTCCAGCACGTGACCCGTATGATCAACCACCAATGACGCCAAGACCTCAGCCAGAATCTTTTGGAACTGGTCAGCTGGCCCACGATGCTGCCGAACAGCCACGGCCTGGATCTGAGGGCACCTTCAGTGCATCTGGAAATTCTCCGATGACTTCTCAAGGACAGCAGTTTCCCAAAGTTTCGCAAGTTCCTGGCCCAGCACCCACCACGGGAGTAACAGATACACAGAATACCATGAATATGTCTCAAGCAGATACTGAGAAGTTAAGACAGGTGAGGATAATGTTCAGTACTGATGGTAATAAAATTTCATAAATAGAAGAATTTCCCCTATTCTTGTTAATATTTGAAGTCTCTTGTCATTAAACATAACTATATGTGAGATAAGAATTATCTTAATTTACTTAGTATGTTAATTTGATCCACCCGGATAGAAACACAACATGTACAATACAGAAGCATCACTAATTTTTAAGGAGTTTGGACAAAAGGAATCAATAAAAGGAAGCAAAGGCTGTATTTGAAGCCATTGCAGGTGTAGATGGTTGGTCTGTAATAGCTCTTTTAGCTACAGTGTAAGGGAAAAAAACGTCTTGAAAGGACAATTGGTTCTGTTCTGTAACAGATGAGATGTGGAACTGATGGTCAGTGACTTCTTCGCTGGCTGGTAAAGCAGGTACAGGCAAAGGTCTCAGACCAGACATCTGACTTTGCAGTTGGCCAACACGTTGAGGTGAATCCTACCCTTGGTCACTGCTCTTCTTGAGGCACTTTCACTCCAGGTTTCTGTCATTGAATGTTTGGCCAACACTCTTGCCGAGAACAGAATTACATTCAGCTCATGGAAAGCTGCTCACTCTTTTTTTTTTTGGAAGGAGTGTTGGGAAGTGGATTTGGTGGAAAATTGGTAGTATTTGTCATACAAAGTCAGAGTAAATTCCGCAGCTGTGGCACAAACCTCTTGCTGAATTTTCTTCAGTGGACCTCTAGTCACCCTTGCACTTTTCATGTGGCAACAGGGCCTGCATTGTTGGAATAGAAAAGAGAAAATTTCCTTTCATTTTAATTGATAGAATGGATTCACACCACACATTTTAACAAGAGGTCTGAATGTTAAGTTGCATCACCAGCACCTTGCACTGTTTGACCCCCCTTCTCATTTCTGAGGTGATCACGGTAGTTGTTAATACTTTTCTGTAGTGGCTGAAGAATTTCTTTCCTCCAAAAAGCTTAACCCAGCAGAGTGTAACACTTCAAAATGTGTCAGTTGCAGTGTCAAGCGTAATGATTTTTTTTTTTTTTCAAACAGCGCCAGAAATTACGTGAAATTATTCTGCAGCAACAGCAGCAGAAGAAGAACGCGGTTCGTCAGGAAAAGGCCTTGCAGGATGCAGCAGCTCCTACCCATGTGGCTCCTCTTCAGCACTGGCAGCAAGACAACTTAAATCAGATCTTTAACCGTCCCCCTCCTCCATATCCTGGGAATATCAGGTCCTCTGCAGTCCCTCCAGGTGGGCCAAGGTTCCCCGTGTACCCGAAAGACCAGCGTGGGCCGTTTCCTGCCGATGGGCAGTTCAGTAGACCCCAGTTTCCAGGCGACATGAATGCCATGGGGATGAGACCTCATGGCCTTAGGTAAGCTCTTGGATCTCTTAAACCCAGGATATTACAGGGGTTGTTAGATAAAGGGGCTTTTTCTGGATGAAAAATTACCTGTGTTGTCCGCAGTGGCTGGTAACCTTCCTGAAGTTGATATGTGCAGTGTGTTTTCCTGTGTTTTACACTAACAGTGTTTAACGCCCTTTTATTGGGAATTAATCAGAAATAAAAATGGAGAAACTGCTTTTCTTTAAAACAAACAAAAAAAAAAGTGAAAGGTCGGACTTTGTTTTTGATGTCTTAATAATGAATAAGTATAATATTCTTGTTTTCGTTTCTAATGAATAAGTAATCATATGTCAGCTTCTGCCTGTGCCATTTTTACAGTGAATGCTATGATGTAAAATGAATACCAGTATCAATTCATTACCATCTCAGGAATTATGATTTTCAGTATTTGTATTTATTTCAGTAATTTCTCAATCCATGCACTATTATTTTTTACACTGGGTTGCATTAACATCTATTTTATTTACTAGGATAATTCTGACTGTCAGAGTTTTCTATCCATTATTATTATTATTGAAACTGAAAACAGGTTGTTTATTAAACATAATTAAAGCAATTATTTTATTGTAGTCATAAAGCTCATTTAAATGTAAGCATAATCAGTCAAAATATTTATTTAAATATCTTAATGAATGCATCACTTAAAGCATTTTAGTGAATAGCTATTTAGTCAGATATGCCAGACTAGGCAGTCTTAGGGAAAAAAAAAGGTGACTCAGTCTTTCATGCTTTATTTTAGATATGGGTTTCCAGGAGGTGGCCATGGTCCACCCTCAGGTCAAGAGCGCTTCCTCGGTCCCCAGCAGCCGATGCAGCGCCCTGGAGTTCCCCCCCAGCTGAGAAGATCCCTGTCTATTGATATGCCTTGGCCAGTGAACAATCCACAAATGAATAACACCTCTGGGATCTCCCAGCATTTTCCTCCGCAGGGAATTCCCGTTCAGCAGCACAATATACTGGGTCAGGCGTTCATCGAGTTACGCCACAGAGCTCCCGATGGGAGGCCGAGGCTGCCCTTTAATCCTTCTGCTGCAAATGTCATGGAAGCAGCAGCTCAGCATCAGCGACACTCGGGGTTCATGCCCAGGCAGGATTTTCCAGGCCCAAGGCAGGCGGAACCGCTGAGACATAATTCTCAAGGAATGCCCAACCAGTTGCAGATGTCTACAAGTTTGGAGCACATGTCGCAATCCCAGCAGGATCAGATCAATCCTGACAACCCACCTGCACTTGTAATGCGTTCTCTAGGTCATCAGCCAGTTGCTGATGCGTTCCCAGGACCATCTTTGTCCACATCTGCACCAGGTGATGAATCTGCAAACTTACAGATTCCCAACCAGCCAAGTGATGGTCTAGAGGAAAAGCTTGATCCTGACGATCCTGCTGTAAAAGATTTGGATGTGAAAGACCTTGATGGGGTTGAAGTCAAGGATTTAGATGATGAGGATCTGGAAAATCTGAATCTAGACACAGAGGATGGGAAAGGAGATGAACTGGACACTCTAGATAATTTGGAAACCAATGATCCTCACCTTGATGATCTTCTAAGATCAGGGGAATTTGATTTAATTGCATACACAGACCCAGACCTTGATGTGGGGGATAAGAAAGGAATGTTTAATGAAGAACTAGATCTTAGTGTCCCCATTGATGACAAACTAGATATCCAGGGCAAGGCAGAAGAACCCAAACAGAAAGAACAAGGTGATGCAACTGTTGCCCCTCCTGAGAACCAGTCTCCACCAAAGAAATCCGCCACAGAAAATGAAATTAAAACAGAAGTACTTTCCCCAAACACTCAGGAGGAAAAGAAGAATGAAAATGAAAAAAGTGATGGAAATGCCGAATCCACAAGTACTCAACAGGCTGCTGAAGTGGAGTTAAAGGATGGAGAAAAGGCTCCTGCACAGCCTGCTAACCCAGAATTCCCTGACAAAACTACTGCTGTTCCTAGTCAAGAAACAACTGTGCCTAGTCCAGATGCTCAGGGATCCGCTCCACTACCTGTTCAGGGAGCAGTAAGTTCCTGCAGTATTTCTGGGTCCACCCCAGTCCTCTCAAGTTTGCTGTCTAATGAAAGCTCAGACAGTGCTGAAGCGAGAGCTCTGGGATCTCCATCTCAGTCCCTGCCACCCACACAAATGAACCATGGATCAGGTATTCCACAAACACTCATGACACCTGGTGGACAGATCTTGGAAAACACTTTAAATTCAAATTTGTCCATGGTTCCACGAATGAACCATAATTTTTCTCAAGGGTCACCAAATCCAGGATTTATTCAGGGTCAGTCATCTAATCATAACTTTGGGACCGGACAGACATCAAATCAAACTGTGGCTGTACCAAACCGTCCCGGTCCCAGTGGCATCTCTGGTCCCCAGCAGATGATGCTCCCTCAACCATTAGCTCAGCAGCAGAACCGAGAGAGACCACTCCTGCTAGAGGAACAGCCACTTCTTCTGCAGGACCTTTTGGATCAGGAAAGGCAGGAGCAGCAGCAGCAGCGACAGATGCAAGCCATGATTCGCCAGCGTTCAGAGCCATTTTTCCCCAATATTGGTATGTGAGTGACCTGTTTGTCTGTGTTCTGGTTAGTTGTTTTTTTTGGTTTTTCTTTAAAT
Organism: Myiotriccus ornatus; assembly: GCA_036023395.1. Taxonomy (NCBI): domain Eukaryota; kingdom Metazoa; phylum Chordata; class Aves; order Passeriformes; family Tyrannidae; genus Myiotriccus; species Myiotriccus ornatus. Next base: position 5,750,382 of record JAYRBT010000082.1, on the reverse strand, counting down.
GCAACAATAAATAGTTAAATAATCCCCAGCACTGAAAGAAGGAGGTAGTTCCATGGAGCTTGAAGGTGGCACAGCAAAAATTAACCTGCCTACAGGGAGTGTGGTAATTGAGTGTGTAGGTGGAATTCTGAACTCTAGGGCAAGGCTCCTGTTGTCATTACCAGGATCAGGGTAACTCTACTCTACTGATAATGTTTGTGACATCAGCTGTGTCACATATTCTCTTTATACTTTAGGTTCTCAGTGTGATATGGAGTAAATGTGTCCCTTGTAAACAACATTTAATGATCAAGTGCAGTAACTGACCTTTTGATACTTGCTCTATCATTTTTATGTTTATGGTTGTTTCATTACATTTTTTTGCAGTTTTTAGTGTTGTCTCAAGGAAAGGGATCGTTGAAAGCTGTATTATTAACAGTCTAGGCAAGGCTCAGAAGCAGCTCTAATAATTCTGCATGTACTAAAAGCATTTAAGATAAGTTGCTATTGCTTGTTTTATACAGTTCAGCAGTTTGAGCATTGAGATTGAAACCATCACTGTCAATTAATTGTTATTAATGAAATACTCAATTTTGAGAACTGTGTTGGTTTTAAGCACTCTGGCCACGAAGACTTCTTGTAGGGCATTAGTGATGGTGTGTCAGCTGCCAACCAAGCTCACAGAAACAACTCTTCTTCCTGAGTCTTAAACCTGTAAATAGAATTTATTAATCTGTTGAGTCATAGGCCAAGTTTGGTCTAGACCTCTTCTCAGACTGACCTGCTTTTGTTTATATGTTATCATATTTATTAACCATGAATTTTGGAGATGACAATGTGAATTAGTGATGCAGTTAGGTTGTTTTAAAGAAGATTTACACGTGAACTAGATGTAAACAAGTCAGTTCCAGTTAATAACTTGGAATGCTCAGGTGTGTAATACTTTACTGTTTTTCTCTTACAGACTTTGATGCAATTACTGATCCCATAATGAAAGCAAAAATGGTGGCTCTGAAGGGGATCAACAAGGTCATGGCACAGAGTAACATGGGGATGCCACCAATGGTCATGAACAGGTAGGCAACACTTGATACTATTCCTTAGGGCTACAAGATGTAAAAGGGAATGATAGAGCTTGGGGAAGCTGTGTGCAGAAAACAAAAAAAAAATAAAAGTAGAGAAAAGATCTTAATGCCCTGGAGTTCACAGTCCTTGCTAACACAGGACTGTCTCCTAAGAATAAAGCCGGTGTGGCAGTAGAAACTTAAAGGTATTCAAATGCATTGGACTTGTGTTCCACTTGTGATGCCATTGCTCAACACAGCTTCATTGTTGATGCCTTTCTTGTTTTCCCACTTACTAATTAGGTGATGACACATCTCCCACACACAGTGTTGGAAAACTGTGGATGACCATGTAATAGTGCCATTTTATGTTGCAGCATGTCATTTAATGCTGGGTATAATTAAGGTTTAGCCCAAATAGTGGAAGTTTGACCCTCTCTTTAAATCCATTCTGAGGACAAGAGGAGCTGTGAACTGTGCAGGCTGCACCAGGACTGCCCTTGCTGTAGGGTGGGGGAGTCTGTGGGCCAGGAAGGATCTGCACCTGTTCTTTTTATTGTGTGGCCCATAAAACAGTGTGTTTTCATCTTCCTAACTCATACTTTGGTGTTATATGATCATACATGTCTTACCAGGGGTGTCCATTTACCCAGCTCCACTTGACTGGGCTGGTGACAATGGTATCTAAGTGCATTAAACCTTTTCTTTTTAAATCATGAAATATAGGAATACAAATACAGATTTTGTGGGCATGTGTGTTTTCACTGTTTTAGCACAGTAGATCACGTTTACTTCTTCTCTCTGAAAAAATCATCTAAATCTCATCTAAAATGCCGTAGTTTCAACCAAGGGCAAATGAATATTCTCCAGATGTTGAAAAAGTTTGGTACAGAAGTTCGAACAAATATCTATAAAATATTTGTGTGCTTTGTTTAAGTGCTGTGTAGTACAGAAGGTTTTCTCTCTCCTAAAATACAATTTTTCAAGGTTATCTTTTCACTTCGGTATATCAATAGGTTTCCTTTTATGGGTCAGTCAGTGCCAGGAGCTCAGACCAGTGAAGGCCAAAATCATATGCAGCAGGCAATTACACAGGTAATAAAACTTGAAACAAAAGTGTTTAAAAATTATAACTACATTTTGGTTATTTTAATTGAATCGTGATTTAATATCCTTGTCTCTATGTTTTACTGAAATTTCTAGGATGGAAGTTTGACACCTCAGATTTCTAGGCCTAATCCTCCCAATTTTGGTCCTGGCTTTGTCAGTAAGTAAAGATTTAAAAATTTATTGTATGGGGTTGTTTCATTTTACGGTTCTGTTTTCTTTAAAATAAAATATCCGTAAATGGATCTCATCTCTCAAAAAGTCATCCTTTTAAAATGAGTCATTTCATCATTACAATGCCAACTAAGGGGTGTGTAGTAAATGTTATTAATATTTTTTTCTAGAAGAAACACCATAAGGAAGGAGGGAAACAAAATTAACATTATTTGGATCTGTGTGAGAACTGTAATCTATTAACTGGCAGACTGCTATGTCAGAAACCCGGTGCTGGGTTGTGTTGCAATATTCTGAACTCTATGAGAACAACTGTCTATACTCAGTGGGGTTTTTTAAATTTCAGAAGCAAAATGTTTTGTGCAGTATCATTGTCATTTGAACAAATACCAGGAAAAGCTTTCCAGGCATTAGTTAAGCAAGCCTGGCTGGGAAGAACAATTGCTGAAAACAGAAATATACAGCACTAGCATTTTGCATTCCATGTTTCTGGCTGCCCTAGATCAATTGTAAATCCTGGTCTTCATGATGAGAAAGATTTACCAGCAGAAATCGAAACTGAGCCTATGTTGAGAGGGGAAGACCATGTGTGAAAAAGTGTTTCTGTCACTACAAATACTTCACTTGATATTTTTGAATAAGAAACAGAAATAAACACCTTCACCTTTTCCAGAAGCTGAAGTAGCAACACTGAGTGCTCAATAAGGAGCTTTTGCAATATTATCTGTATTAATTTCGAGTGAGATTTCACATGGCACTCAGCGTGGCCTTGCTCTGGTTGGGTGGTGGTGGGTTCTGGGCACTTGAGAAAATCTGTTTCTCATTTCAGTAGTAGTTATTCTTAGCTCATTAATATTTCAGTACTTTGGTTTGCACTTCCATGTTGCTCACCTTACTCTCATTGTTTCCACTCAATTGTCCCTTCAGGATATGTGATTAGTTTAGCAGAATTTATCCTTGGAAGAGCAGGAGCACGAGGACGTGGTCATACTGAAATGTCACTGCCGTGTGGGTGTCTGTGTTAAACAAACTGTTTGCAGGGAAGATCCATGCCCTGTTCCTGGTGTCCCAGCTCATTGCCACAGTGTGATCAGGAGACAAACGATACGATCACCAGACCATCTTTCTCTCTCTCAGCGCTTAGTGCAGATCAGGCATTATCAGACGTGACGGTTTTGCCTCAAGAATAAGATCTGAGAGCAATGGACTCGTGGCAGATGAGATTTCTCATTTGTGAGAAGAGCAGTGTCTCAGTTACAGCCTAATTGAGAGGCATTTGTTCTGGAGGGAGGAAATGGCACTGGTGCTGAAGGCCCTGTGCCGAGGACTGACAGTGGCAAAGTGATTTTTACAAAGACACTCCCTTTTTTTTTCCCATTTCATGCATATTTGATGGATGTTTATAATTTTAATCTTTTTCTTAGAAGCAGTTATAAACATAGATTTTCTGTGTACAAAAGTCTTCTGTAAACACCAAAAATAATGAGGCCAGGTTTTTTGTAAGTCTGTGTCCTTGCTCCCTAATCTCTCTCTCTCTACTTGACTACTTTCAGACATCTTCCATGTCCCCTCTTCTGTGGCAGAGCAGGGTACCACCAGGTTCTGTAACTGCTCTCAAAGCTACATTTGCTCATTGGAGAGTGCACATTTACTGGCTCAACAGAGGGCTGGTGTGTCCTGGAATGAAGGGACTGTGTTAAAACTGCTTTCTCTCAATAAATGCAGTAACTTGGATCTCTGTCTCCTTTACTCGAATCACTCCAAGAACTTAATATCCCTTGAGATACCCAATTCTCTGTCAAATTTGGCTGAATTTAACCAATAGTTTCCTTAAAAAGGGGGGCAACTTAATTGTTAAACTTGAGCTCTAAAAATGAGAGCTTACCCCCAGGATGGGATTGTACCATACTTAATTTCCCTTCTTTCTAGACGATTCACAAAGAAAGCAATATGAGGAATGGCTGCAAGACACACAAAAACTTCTTCAAATGCAACAGAAGTACCTTGAGGAGCAGATTGGAGCGCACAGAAAATCCAAAAAGGCTCTCTCAGCAAAGCAGCGTACAGCCAAGAAAGCCGGACGTGAATTCCCAGAAGAGGATGCAGAACAGCTTAAGCATGTTACTGAGCAGCAAAGTATGGTCCAAAAACAGCTAGATCAGGTAATCACCTGGAATCCAAAACCTTGGTACCAAATCATGGTAGTATGACTTTTTCCTTTAAATCTTCTGAAAGATACAGTGGAGTTTAGTTAAAGGGAGCCACTGCCTGTCGTGTTTTTTGTCTGTAACAGCATTACTCCAAATTGTAGGTGACACTGGAGGTGCAGAGGAATATGCTATGGCAAACATTATGATAAGAAGCTGGTTTAGTACTTTATGAAGAGAGGAAATTCCTTGGCAAAATGACTTGCAAGAGATTTCCTGGCACCACAAAAAGCAAAAATTAAATATTCAGAGAAAAGTCTTAGCACGCAGGGCTTTGTTTCAAGCTTGAATGAACCTCATAACTCAGTCTTTTTCAGGTGTCCTTACATAATAAGAACCTCTTGGTTATGTGCCAGTTCAGTGTTACTGTTTTAAAATCTCTTTTCATTGTATCTTTACTGTTAGTCTAGTTTTATGATCTGTCTCATTCCTAGGTGCTGATCATAAGTGCCTGTTATCTGTTATTTTATCATGGAATAATGCAGGTCAAAGGGGTATCTGGAGAGCATCTAGTCCTGGTCAGAGCAAAACTAGCTTCACAGTTAAATCAGGTGCTCAGCACCTTGCCAGTCAAGTTCTCTAAGTATTCAAGGGTTGAGCTTTCCCAGCCTCTCTAGTAGGGCCTCTTTTTCTACATGTAACCATTTTCACCAGGTTATGTTTTTCTTCCCTTATATTCAGTTGGAATTTCACATTCTGTGACTGTGATTACAGTAAATGAAATTCTAATTAAACATGTGATAAGTTCAATAAATCTATGCTTTGGCCACCAGTATTGAACACTGCCTTCCTCAAGACATTGTTTTCAAATTATCTGGCATGATAGTCAAGATCAGCTAGTCCTGCTGAAAATGAAAATGCTTTAGAATTATCCTTTATTAATGTGAAGGAAAAAATTGGCAGCAGGCAGGTTGGAATGAAGCGATATCTGACCGTCGAGTTCTTGCTCCTGAATTGCTTTCAAGACAAAGTATGAGCTGGATGGGATATTAGTTGGCTTGTCTTTTCACTGTGTGGAAGAGGGATGGAGTGGGTGAATTATATCTATATAATTTCTTTCTTTTTCTTTTTTTTTTCCTTACACAATGAATCACAAGTAGAATAAATGCAAAAAAAAAAAAGTCTCTTTATCATGTGTACATGCTTCTAGTCTTACGGTGTAGTTAGGCTGAAGAAACAACTGCTAATCATGACATTGGTGGCAGATTCATTTACTGCCCCATAATTATAGTTCTCTTATTTGTAAGTTTTAGAGTTAAGTTTCATCTACTGCTGGCAAATGCCCCCCACTGCCCTTCAGCCACGGATTTAGGCCAGTCACCCACATCCTAAACAGTGCTTTGTTACACACCTAGTAGGAGATTAAATGAGGTTTTGTTAAAGTATATTTTTAATGACCTTCTGTTGGAAGCAATTTGCCACTCTTTCAATTCAGATCAAGTAACTTTTCTGTAATCAAGTTAGGTTTTGAAAAGTCTGTGTATGTATGGAGAGAGAAAAGAGCTCTGGGATCCCTGTGAATTGCTGGCCCCGGACACAGGCGCGGAGCAACCGGAGCTGACTGTGCTCCACGAGCTGATGTGTGACAGGGTTATTAGCCCAGGCACAGAGCCATGGAGACACTGCCAGGCTGTCCCTGCAGCCAGGGCAGTTTGGCTGCCTTGGTGTGGCTCTGTGCCTGTGCTAATACACTGTGCCTTGTTCTCCCCTGCACTGCTAAAATCACCAGGTCGACCTGCGCAGTCGGCTCAGGGCCAGCTGGGTGGAGTCAGGGCTGGTCCTTTGAGATCCCAGCTAATTCCAAGTACAGTCACGTGGCTGATCCACCCCTGCAGACCCTGGGAGGGAGTAGTGGTTTGGATGCCTCATGGTCCAGAGCCAGCACCGATTTAGCGCTGCAGAACCACGGAGAAGGAGCACTGGATGTGTGCAGTGCAGATGGATCCAGCTGGTGGCTTTATGCAGTGGTGCTGTTTCTGTGGCAGTGGCAGTGCCAAGCCAGAGCTCATAAATCATCTTGGACCTGAGATTACTACATAAATAACCTTTTGGGTGCATCTGTCTTGCAGTTTGGAGTGTGTCCTATGGCATCTCTGTTATCCTGAGCTTTCAGGCTTATCCCTTGCCCCAGATAAAGTAGAGGGCAAGTATCAAACATTTTTAATTATGTTACAGACTTTTTCTATCCTTACAAATAGCAAATGGAGGCTGTGGAAATCATAATCTAGTGAGCAGAAAGCAAGAGAGAGATTTTCCATAATGTATGTATTCTTAACCAGTGGACTACAAGTCCTTTTATTTTTTTGAATCAGTTTGGTTGGATATCTTCTGTATTTCTGAAAGGCTCTTTCTTGTCCAGTTGACACTGTCATATCCTGCCTTTGACTGTTCCTGCTTGCCTTAAACTACAAGCCAAAACTTCTGGTACCCAAGTTGAGTTTATTTTGATCTTAAAATTTTACATTTTCAAGGAGCAGTTATCATTTTCAGCTGCTGTGAGAAGTTTGAGGATCTGCCTGTGAATAAATGGGAATCTACCTCGCTGTTTTCCTGCAAACTTTTCTTTTTCAATTACATCTTTCAAAAATTTTGCTGATGTATGAACATCATCCATCTCAGTGTTTCGTTTTTCCTCTCTGTTCCCAACTGTTTGTATCCTGTGCATGGATGATAAGATCTGTAGGACAAGGCTCACTTTTGGCTTAGGTTTGTGTACTCCCTAGCACAGTGCAGGCTTGGTATGTAATTAGGACGTAAAGGCACTGCTATTTTGTCTAAAGTCTTGGGAATGAAGAGTATTTCTAAAGAAATAATTGCTGTTTAGCATTAAAAACACCGGGCAGAAACGCTGTTTTTGCCCAAAGTTCATTGCCTACTGAAATTGCAGTGGTGAGTTACGTGGTTTATGTTGCACAGCCAGTACATGCCAGAGATGAATAATGATTTCTAATTTTTAGATCCGAAAGCAGCAGAAGGAGCACGCAGAGCTAATCGAGGAGTACCGGATCAAGCAGCAGCAGCAGCAGCAGTGTGGAATGGCCCCCCATTCCATGATGCCGGGTGTCCAGGCTCAGCCACCCATGGTTCCAGCAGGAACATCACCAGCAATGAGTCAGCAAAACTTCCCCATGGTGGCACAGCAGCTCCAGCATCAGCAGCATGCAGTGGTGATCCCCGGGCAATCCAACCCAACCAGAATGCCAAATTTATCTGGATGGCAACCTGCTAATGCCCCTGCAAGTCATATTTCCATGAATCCAGCAAGGATGCAGCCTCCAATGACACCGTTGCCAATTACTCCTGGTGCACCAGCTCCTGTGCCTGGTCCAAATGCAGCTGCACAGTCAGGGCCACCCCCAAGGGTGGAGTTTGAGGACAATAACCCTTTCAGTGAGAGTTTCCAAGAGCGGGAGAGAAAGGAGCGTTTACGGGAGCAGCAGGAGCGGCAGCGCATTCAGCTGATGCAGGAGGTGGATCGACAGAGAGCTTTGCAGCAGAGGATGGAGCTGGAGCAGCACAGTATGATGGGGTCTGAATTAAATAACAAAACATCCTTGTCTCAGATACCTTTCTTCAATTCTGAGCTGCCTTGTGATTTCATGCAGACCCCGCGGCCCCTGCAGCCGTCTCCGCAGCATCAGCAGCAACAGATGGGGCAAATCCTGCAGCAGGGTGCTGTGACCTCCCCTCCTGCCACCAATTTTATGCAAAGCAGTGAGAGAAGGCCAGTGGGACCTACCACTTTTGGACCTGATGCATCTGCCGTTCCAGGTGGAGCCCCCAGTTTCCATAATGTAAAACAAACTCATGGGAATCTTCCTGGGGCTGCCTTTTCGCAGAACCAGGTCAAGCCTCCGTTTTCTTCTGCTGTACCTTCATCTGCAGTGCTGGGGAGTGGTGCCCCATGTGGTTCGGACACTAGTGTGCCCCAGGCGACCAACTTCCCCGGATCAAGCCAGTCTCTCATCCAGCTGTATTCTGACATAATCCCGGAAGAGAAAGGCAAAAAGAAAAGGACGCGGAAAAAGAAAAAGGACGATGATACCGAGTCCATAAAAGCGCCGTCAACTCCACACTCGGATATCACTGCACCATCAACCCCAACCATTTCTGATTCTACCTCCACCCCCACAGTGAACACCCCCAATGAACCACGTCACCAGGATGAGCAAGAGCCAGTGGAGTTAACAGGCCCCTCGGCATCAAACATGGGAGAGAGCCAGAGCTCCCCGGAGCGGGAGGGGAAGCTCCCCGGCAGCCTGGCCCAGACACAGCCGAGTGGGAATGCAGAGACTGAAAAGGCTAAAACAGACACACCGAGCAGCATCCAAGAAGTCAAACTGGAAAAGGCAGAGACTGATCAATGCTCAGGTCAAGCTGAGCCTAAACCAGAAAATCCCAGCAGTATTAAGGTGGAAGAAGACAAGGTCACCTCGCAGCCGGCCTCTTCAGCTCAGAGTCCGGCACAGCCAGCCGGCATTCCCGCAGCCAAAGGGGAGTCAGGGAACGAGCTCTTGAAGCACCTGCTAAAAAATAAGAAGTCCTCGTCTCTTCTAAATCAGAAACCGGAGAACAACCGAGCAGAGGAGGAGGCTTCTGGGGATAAAAAGTTAGCAGAGAAGCAGAACCCAGCTGAAGGAATGGTGAGCCTGATACTGTTCTTGTTACACAGTGGTTGTAACAAAGCCTAGTTTGTGCCTTACCACGGGTTTGTGTGCAAAGGTGGAGAGATAGCCTACCTGCACAGGGGTGGAGTAAAGAGCTTTAAGGAAATTTTTGCCTCCTTTATTGCCTTTTCTCCATAAGTAACTCATCTGCATTAAAAAATATAACAAATTTTAGTATGACTTGGTAGGTCAGAATGTTCAGAAATCATTAAAATGAAAAGAAAAGGAGAAGGTTTTCTGCAGAAAACCATCTTTAAAAATGCCACTTTCTAATATGAAGACTAAGGCAAGATTTTGCAGCGTGATTCCTACTTACCCACTAGTGTGTGACAGTACAGAGTATGGGTTGTGTGCTGCTTACTTCTTTGACTCCACCTGAGCAGTGTTATAGGTTGACCTGTGCAGGGAAGGGCTTCACACCCCTTCAGCTGCACATCAGGAATGTTCTGGGAATGAACCAGGTCCAGCACTGGATTTCTGTGTTACAGAACATTTCTGTAATTGCTTTTACTTCTGTGGAAGGAAACATTAATTCTTTATAATAATGCCATTATATGATTTATTAATTTATAGTGTCCCTAAAATGGGACCTAAAGAAAAGTGTTTTCTATGGGGGTAGGATACACTTTACACTTAGATTTGTTGGTCATTATAGTGTAATCTTTAGTCCCTACTCAGCTTTGGGTTTTGGCTGCCTAAACTCTAAAATATCCTTGAAACAAAATTTAAATGCATTCAAAATCAATAAATACTGATAAAAGTAAAGGTAATTGTGAGCATCAGGTAAAATGTGACAGGGGTATTAGTGAGAATATTTGTGGTAGGGGTCATGTAGAGCTGTTTAAAATGATAATGTATTAAACAAAAATTGGACTTTCTTTTGGATTGCCACTCTCTGTTGTGTTACTGAGTCCCATTCTAACTCCTTTTACCTAACTGCTTTAATGTGAAGAAAGGCTTTGCAGGTTCGTACTGGAAGTATTGAAGCAAGTGGTACAATCCAGAAATGTTTCACAACACCTTTTTTGTCTCTAACCTCAAAATACTTTTGTATTACATTAACCTACGTGCCTTTTTTTCTGTCACCACATCTGCCTTTCATTAGGCCCTCATGAGCATCTCTAAGGTTTCATGCACATGTATCCTTATTTTAAGGTGTTTTCAAGAGAACATTTCTGATCTGTGAGTTTTTAATTATTTTTTCAGGTGTCAGTGGTGTTAATGATAAGTCGTAATTCTGTCTGCAGAGACAGTCTAGCAGTTACAATTTCCATTAAAATACAGTCTGTTATCAGTGAGATTTATTACACTGTGCCTGTGCTTTTAGACCCATGCAGTGAATTAGAATGAGCTGTATATTAAAATGTCAAAAATTCTGCTTCACTTTCATTTTTTATACCAGCAAACTGCAGGGACCCAGATGCAAGGTGCATTTGGGTGTAGCAACAGCCAGCTTCAAAGGACAGATGTAGGACCTGAAACCAAGAAGCAGAGAAATAAGAGAGCTCAGAGGACAGGAGAGAAGGCAGCTCCTCGGTCCAAGAAAAGAAAAAAAGAGGAAGAAGAAAAGCAAGCTGTTTACCCCAATGCTGATACCTTCATCCAGCTGAAACAGGTAGGTGTGCAGGGGCTGGGGAAGGTGCCAGGTGGATATGTGAAAGAGTGGATTTCTCCTGGTGGAAATGAAGCTGAGCGCTGAATTTTGAGTACAGGGTGGAGAAAATGGGAAATTCTGCAAAACTAGGAAATTTAAAGAATTTAAAGTTGTGGGTTTGTTTCTGGTTAGAAGATTAAAGCCATGGCAAGTAGTCTCAAAGCCATGGAGTTCCTGTCAGCTCTGGCAGCCTCTGGATGAACTGTCAGGGAGCCAGAGCTGCAGTTCTCGTGGACAGGGGACCACATTCTCTTAACAGAGAGGCCTGTGTTTGACAGTTTTCTGACACTGGATAAATTCCATTTCTTTTTTTTTTTTTTTTTAATTAGAAACCACTCTGCTGATGTCTGGAGATTTGCAGTGCTTCTGTACTATACTTGAATTAATCCCTAACTTTTTTTTTTCTTTTAATACAGCAGCTTTCTCTTCTGCCTTTGGTGGAACCAATAATTGGAGTGAGCTTTGCACACTTTCTCCCCTATGGCAGTGGCCAGCTAAATGGTGGAAATCGACTTGTAGGAAGTTTTGGTAGTGCTACTCTTGATGGGGCTTCAGATTACTACTCCCAGCTCATTTACAAGGTACAGATTTCATCTGGATTTCCATTGTGTGCTCTCTGTGGGAAGAGAAGTCCGTGACATTAGTACTACTCAACAGAGTTCCTGCCTTTTATGCAACTAGAAAAAAAATAATTTTCCATTGCTAGACTAGATAGTGCAATGGTAAAACCATTGGTTTACTCTCTGAAAGTGAAAATCAGTTCTGGAAACTGTGTTGCAAACTGATTAAAAAATACAAATACTCCTTTAACAAATGGATGCTAAATAGTGAAAATTGTAATTACAGTTTTATGGAGCAGAAAAGGCTGAATTCTCAGTACTTTGCAAAGTCATTGAAAGCATTAAAGCATTTCTTAATGTGAATTAAATGGGAAATAGACTTTTTCTCATTTGTCCACTAAGCCCTAACTAAGAACCTGAGAACTCTGAACAAAATAGACTGTTTGTTGATGAGTTAATAACCCACAGCATTTAAAATTCAGTCTCTGAGATCAGAGTGGCAATATTGGAAGAGCAGCAAGGTAGTGAACACACAGAATCAAATTTGCTGCTTGGATACCTTAATATAAAAACTTATTAACTTATTAAAGCCAGTGGTGTTTATTCCAGCCTTATATGGTGTGTAAGCTGAGAATGTGACTTAACAGAAATAGTTGCTGTGGTCAAAAGTGAGTAATAAGTATTAGCTTTGTAGGCATGACTGCAATAAGAACAGATACTGAAGTTCTCATTTAATTTTCGTTTAAAATATGGGCAAGTTAAGTAAGCTGGTGAGAGGTAGCCTGGAGTGTGAACTTGCAGAGTATCTGCTTCTCCATGGTAACTGCTTCAGTGACAGCTCCTCATGTGCTAAACGTGAGGCAGCTTCCCTTTCAGTGAAAACTGGGTAAGCTGACTTGCTTATGGTGATGGAGAGTCACTGTGGAACAGCTCTCTCAGTCTGAAGGTGAGACCTTTGCTGAAACTGTAGGAACTTGTTGCTGTTCCCAAACTGTTCCTTCAAATGTTCTTTGCACATTTCTGTAAATAATTTAGCCAGATCTTCTTTTGGTAATGTATTTGGTAGTGTTCACTCATGTAACCTACTTCTCTGGTATCAGTGATGTAAGAAAAGCAAAGCATTGTGTCTTTCATAGTAGATACCTTGATGTATTTTGTCACGTGCTTGAGAATTAGCCATCTCTGCTCATCAGTGCTACATCTGGGTGTAAAACTCTGTAAGCGAGTTACGTTGTCTGGTAGGAACCAGGCAAGTTTTAACCCTGTGTTCCATGGCTGAATAATGGTTCTTTAATTAATCCCATGCAGCAGAACAACCTGAGCAATCCTCCGACCCCCCCAGCCTCCCTCCCTCCCACCCCGCCGCCCGTGGCCTGCCAGAAGTTGGTCAATGGCTTTGCAACCACGGAGGAACTTGCTGGCAAGGCTGGTGTGCTGGGAGGCCACGATGGTAAGGCTTATTCTTGTTGGTTCTGTAAAAAGCGAGTCCAGTTTGTAGCAAATTGCAAAATACGTCACAGAATATCCTGAGTTGGAAAGGACCCACAAGGATCATCAAGTCCAACTCCCAACCCTGCACAGGACACCCCAACAATCCCACCCATGTGCCAGAGAGTGTTGTCCAAACGCTTCTTGAGCTCTGTCAGGCTTGAGGCCATGACCAATTCCCAGGGGAGCCTGTTCCAGTGCCCACCTACCCTCTGGGTGGAGAACCTTTTCCCAGTATCCAACCTAAACCTCCCCTGGCACAACTTCAGGCCATTCCCTCTGGTCCCTTCACTGGTCACCAGAGCAACACCTGCCCCTCTGCTGCCCCTTGTTTTGAAGCTGTGAGGTCTCCCCTCAGTCCCCTCTTCTCTTGGTTATCTCCTAGGATGATTTTCAGTTGCAATAGTCCTTTTTTGAAAGCAGTATGCCCAGACTTTTTAAGGTTGTAATTATTATTATCCAGCAACATTTTACACTAGTAGAGTGTCAGATGTCGGTGCCTTTTCCTTGTCCCCTTTCAAAAACACGTTGAGAGCTAGAAACACTCTTAAGAAATGAAGAAGAAAACCTTAAAATCAGGTTTTTTGTGTCCAGTACATATGACTAACCAGTTAGTGGAATGAGATCAAAGCAGTCTACCCAAAATGTATTCAGTCAGTGTGTATTTTCTGATGCTTATAATTTGGTCCGTTAAAATTGCTTTCTATTAAATAAAACTTTATACTGCCTCTTTGTAAGGACTGTTCAGTGATTAAAGTCCCTTTTTCACACCACTTTTCTTTTGTTGTTACAAAATTGTTGGGTTTTGTGGCTTTTTTTTTTTTAGTTTTGTGGGTTTTTGAAGTAAAAGAAGCATCCTCTCCTACTGGCAGAAGGCACACTCAAAACCCCTGTTTGCTCAAAATCTGCAGGTTTTTGTAAAGATGCAGATTAATCACGGTCAAAATTTTTTGAACTCCGAGTGGCTGAGAGTGGTGTCACCATGAGGGCCCCACCCATACCCAGCAGACAGGGTGTCTGTCACTATTCATATGTCTCATTGTGCTCTGCCTTTCTGGTTTTAGTTACCAAAGCTCTGGGGCCAAAGCAGTTCCAGTTGCCTTTCAGACCACAAGATGATTTATTAGCAAGAGCAATGGCTCAGGGCCCAAAAACTGTGGATGTTCCTGCTTCCCTTCCAACACCACCTCACAACAATCAGGAGGAGTTAAGGTAGGTTTTCCTTGACATCTTCAAGATTATTTGGAGCAGATTCTGTGATCTTTTGCTTGGAGTGAAGAAATCAAATCCGTTGTGGCCAGGCACATAGAGCAGAGAACGGAATGGGAACATTTTAACTCTTAGTATTCCATGTGTGGATTAAGTGAAATAGGGGATTTGTGCCATTGCTAGACTGTAGATTCTTTTACATTGTTAGGAATTCCTTACTTTGCTCTCTTAAAAGTGGAAGAAAACCATACAAAGAGGTATTTTTCCTGGAGCACTGTGGTACTGTAGCACCATAGCAGGTGACTGCTGTACCAGCAGCAGGACTGTGCCAGCCTGAAACTCCCCAGCTCCACTCTGTTTTCCATGTGAGAACTGGCTGGAATGTGAGTCTCCCTGCAAAAGTCTTCCCTTTTGCTTCCCTTTCACTTGCCTAACCAGAATCTGGGTGTCTTTGAGACACTGTGCGTGGACAAGGGAGATGGGCTGGTGAATACACTTAAACCAGAAAGTTGAAGTATTAAATGTTAGTTTTTTACAGAGGTAGATAGAGCCGTGGGGAACAGAGGGTTTGGCTCCATTACTGCCTCTGTTTTTCTTAATGGATCCTTCCCAAGAAACCACTCTGTGCAATGGAATATGAGACACCCAGAAGTGATGGCCAACCACCTACTTGTGTTCGATGGCTAGTAGGAAGAAGCAAGTTCATTTTAGCTGCCTGTCATGATTTGTAACTTTGACTTGTCAGAAAGTTTTTGTCGGTTTCGAAAGCAGCTTTTTTGGGGTTTTGTTCCAGGGTTCAAGATCACTGTGAGGACAGGGACACTCCTGACAGCTTCGTTCCTTCTTCCTCTCCCGAAAGTGTGGTGGGAATGGAAATTAGTCGGTATCCAGACTTGTCGGTTGTAAAGGAGGAGAACCCAGAACCTGTACCATCTCCCATCATTCCCATCCTACCCAGCAGCACTGGAAAAGGTGAGAGTTCACTGCAGCAGTGAACAGCTACAACTAGGAATTTTTTTGTGTGTTCCCATGTGTGTAGGATTAACATGCTGTTTTCTGTTTTAATTCCAGGTTCAGAAGCCAAAAGGAATTATATAAAATCAGAGCCCGGTTCAGGAGCATTACCTGGTTCTGGCTTCTTTGCCTCCCAGCTTGGACCATCCCAGAATGGTCCTAAATCTGGCCTTATATCTGTAGCAATTACTTTACATCCCACAGCTGCTGAGGTAAAAGAAATAAGATTGTATTACATATATAAAGTACAACAGCAGTTAATATATTTTATATATAGTGACTCTGAAGGGGTTATAGCACAGTAAAAGCATCTCTTGCAATATTCTAATAATTTATATTTCTGCTATCTGAACTGCCTGTCTGATAAAAACAAAGGTACATTTTTATTATTATTTTTAGAACATTAGCAGCGTTGTAGCAGCATTCTCCAACCTGCTCCATGTCAGAATTCCCAACAGCTACGAGGTTAGTAATGCTCCAGATGTCCCATCCTCCATGGCAGCCTCCAACAGTCACAGAGTGAACCCATCTATGGAGTACAGGCAGCACTTGCTCCTCCAGGGTCCTCAGGCAGGATCCGTGGGACCTGCCAGGATCGTGGGGTCTTATGGACTGAAGCAGCCCAATGTGCCATTCCCTGCAAACAGCAATGGTGAGTGGGCTTTGACTTCCAGGTGTTCAGTACCCAAATTTTAACTGAGTCGGTATGAATGCATTTCAGCCTCATGAATTCATGCTCTAGAGTTAAATAATTGATTCTTGTTCTAAGTAGTACTCTTCTATTCTATGTGGACCTGCTCCTGGTGTTACTCATAACTTAGTTCTGATCCATCTCTGACTTCTATTGTGTTGTCCACATCACTGTTAATGAGGCATTTCTTCCACAGTTCCCAACATGATTAGTTTTTTTTGTCCAGTCTGCTTTTAAATCCATCAATCAGAAAGAGTGTTCCCATGCTGGAAAGCTTGATACACTTGTTTCAGCCTGTATTCCTATGTCAGTTTTAATTACTTATTTCTTATACAAGAAAGTATTTTTGCCTTGTTGTTTGCACAGTTAGTTTAAGTCTGGTTTATACACTTTCCTCATCAGGATGAGGTTTAAAGCTGCATTCCATACCCTATCTAGGAGAATGCTACTCCTCTAGACCTCTGTGACCTCTCATAAATTGGGTCTAATCTGGTGCAGCCTCTAACAGATGATCTGTTCCCTAGGTCTGGCTGGCTATAAGGATCACAGCCAGAACATGGCAGAAGGCTCAGCGCTGAGGCCTCGATGGTGCTCTCACTGCAAGGTCGTGGTTCTGGGCAGTGGTGTGCGGAAATCCTTCAAGGACCTGCCTTTCCTTAAACAGGTCAGTACCTGAAGTGCACAGCTCGGTCCCTGCACTCAGCTGGGACTCCTTGCATGTAACAGGGTGGCACAAAGTCCAGTGCTTTTTGTGCCCACCAAGAGCACTTCCAGCTCCCTTTGCAGTCGCCCTTCTGTGCGTGTCCTAATTCAGGCGAGGACGTTCAAGCACATTTGTAGTACAGATAAAAAAGGTCAAAGTTGCTACTTACATAAAATGAATTTCTGTACATTTCATAAAACAGTTCCCATCTATGGCAGTTTCCGAAGTTCTGCTACAAACCTCCTTCCCTGACCACTTCAAGGACCTTAATTCAAATTTGTAAGGCACGACACCGTGTTGCCGTGTCAGGGGGAACTGTAAGAGCAGGAATACTTGCACTCCTTTTGGTCAGGGATCAGATGTCGGTCTCAATCTCTTGTATTTACGTTGGGAACTTCAAAAAGTGCCATTGCTCTTTAAATGACGTGGATGTAACTACACCACAAAGGCGTAGTCAGAACTTACATACAAAACTGAAGGGCTCATGAAGCCAAGAATGCAGTGAATTCCCAGTAAGGTTTTGCAGATGGATCAGTAGATAAAACAGCGTGATCTGGCTTTGATTAGGCTGAAATGAGATGTTCTTTTGCCATCCAAAGATAAAAGAAGATGGATTTTGCTTTGCAAGAGTGCCTATGGAGCAGATGGGTGCATGGTATAGAATGTTTTATTTTGATTGTTAAACTTCTGTGAGTGGCAGGAAATGTTGAAGAACAAGGGTGTAGGTGGTGGTGGCATTAGATCTGTCAAATAATCAAGTATTTATATCACAGTATCGCTCATTATTTCACAAATGTTCTACAAATAAAGAGTTTCCAGCCAGATTGGAAGACTTGTTTCATTACACTTATTATGTGAAGAATGGTATTAAAGTACACTGCTGATAATATTCTGTGTTTGATTCCCAGGATTCCCAAGAAGGCTCTGATAAAATGAAGGACATTGTATTCTGTAGCAACAACTGCTTTGTTCTTTATTCAGCAGCTGTGCAAGCAAAAAACTCAGAGAACAAAGTAAGTATCAAACACCGGCAGGCCCAAGTGAGCCAAAATTATTGCAGCTATTTGTTGAAGAACAGAAAGGGGGTGAGGGGAAAGTTTGCACTTCATTTGAGAGGTTTATAAATTAATTGCTCTGTATTCAAACTTCAGATTCTGAACCAGCAGTGCGAAGTAAAATTCATATTTGCAGAACTTGGTGTCTGACAGATGCCTGGCGGAACAGCAGCCACGTTTGGCTGCCCTCCCAGGCTTTGAAGATGAAGTCACAAAAAATTAGTCATTCAAGTTCTCTGGGCATCGTACACAACCACAGACACGTTTTTAAGGGCCGAATCCTGCAATTGGATTTGGCTTATACAGTAAAAAAAAAAAAAAATTACAGCTGTGCCAATAAGAACTGAACGGCAAGTTTGCAAAAAGACTTTCATTTGTTCCACGTAACTGGGAAAACACAATCCTGTTCTGTGACTTTGTGTGGGCAGAGCTGCCATTGGAAAGCACTGGTTACCAAAACATCAGTAAAGAGCCTGTCAGCTGACAGTGACGAGGAAAAGGAGGTTCTTATCCTACTTATTTTTTCAGAAGAAATTAAATTAAAAAATACAACCCTGGAGGAGAAGATAACTGTGTGTACATCCACATCCTTTTAGTGTCCCTTGTAGCTCATTTTTAGTTGAATTTAAACGGTAACGTTTCTGTACAAGTGCATCAGCGTGTACATAATTAAGTTAATTAAATGTCATGTTCAGCCTCTTGAGAATTTAATTTACTCTTTCAAGATTAATCACACAAACCACATTAAGCACTTCATAATCTAAACTTCCTTTGTTGTTCTTGTTTTCTCTCTTTGTTTTTTTTTTAACAAATCTCTGCAGGTATAATTCTTGTTTACTGTGACTGAGTAGTTAAGTCCTTGAGGTGTATTTAATCTAGAGCTCTGCAGGAATTTCCTCTTTACTTGTTTCCAGGAAGAAATATGTGGCATTAATTCTAAATCTTCCCCTTCTACCAAATACAAGATTCTTACACTCTAAATTAATTCTGTGACCCATATTTTAAGGTTATTTTGTGTTGTAACAAAACTTTCTAAGAATTCCTAAGAACTAAATCTGCCAGTCAGCTTGCTGAGGGCACATGAGGGGTTTTGCATTCAAAACCTTCACAAGGGGTTATTTGTGCCTCGTCTTGTGTATTAAAGGGCACCACGTTTGAGTTGGGCTGGGAGAACTTTTGTGCTCTGTATCCTGGCTGTGGTAACACAGGTCAGGATCATTTCCATCTCTCTCTCTCTTTTGCTGCATCTTGATTTTAGGCATTTTGTGAGAAGCCTCTCCCATACTGACCTGACCATGTTTTCAGGATAGATTTAATGGTTGACAAGTTTGGGGTTTTTTTCTTAAAGAGTTTTCTGTCGCTTACCAGGAATCGGTCCCATCTCTGCCGCAGTCGCCGATGAAAGAGAGGCCGCCGAAAGCATTCCATCAGTACAGCAACAACATCTCCACTTTGGACGTCCACTGTCTGCCTCAGCTGCAGGAAAAGATTTCTCCACCATCATCACCCCCCATCATGTTCCCCCCCGCGTTTGAAGCGGCCAAGGTAGAGGCAAAACCGGATGAGCTGAAGGTAACGGTGAAACTAAAACCCAGGTTAAAAGCAATACACAGCAGTCTGGAGGACTGCCGGCCTCCCAGTAAGAAATGGAAAGGAATGAAATGGAAAAAGTGGAGCATTCAGATTGTGATTCCTAAAGGATCATTCAAACCTCCTTGTGAAGAAGAAATAGACGAATTTCTTAAAAAACTGGGCACAACCCTTAAACCAGACCCTGTGCCTAAAGACTACAGGAAATGTTGCTTCTGTCACGAGGAAGGTGATGGATTAACCGATGGACCAGCAAGGCTTCTTAACCTGGATTTAGACCTTTGGGTCCATTTGAACTGTGCTCTTTGGTCTACAGAAGTCTATGAGACACAAGCTGGTGCCTTAATAAACGTGGAACTAGCACTGCGAAGAGGCTTGCAGATGAAATGCATGTTCTGTCACAAAATGGGTGCCACCAGCGGTTGTCACAGGTTAAGGTGCACCAATATTTATCACTTTACCTGTGCCATCAAAGCACAATGCATGTTTTTTAAAGACAAGACCATGCTTTGCCCCATGCACAAACCAAAGGGAACTCATGAGCAGGAGCTCAGTTACTTCGCGGTCTTCAGGAGGGTGTACGTCCAGCGCGATGAGGTGCGGCAGATCGCCAGCATCGTCCAGCGCGGGGAGCGCGACCACACCTTCCGTGTGGGGAGCCTGATCTTCCACGCCGTGGGTCAGCTGCTGCCACAGCAGATGCAGGCCTTCCACTCATCCAAAGCCCTCTTCCCCGTGGGATACGAGGCCAGCCGGCTGTACTGGAGCATGAGATACGCCAACAGGCGCTGCCGCTATCTCTGCTCCATCGAGGAGAAGGACGGGCTCCCCTTGTTTGTCATCAAGGTGGTGGAACAGGGCCACGACGATCTGGTCCTTACGGACACAACACCTAAAGGTAAATGTTGTGAACTAAGATCGTGACTGTTGTGGTTGGCTGTTTGTTGTAACTGATACCTGTGGTACGATACCTGTTTCAAATTACTTTCTAACCCAGTGCTTGTAGGTGAGCTTCCAGGGCCCATTTTTAATATCGTGCTATGAAGACTGAGGACACCTTTGAAGAAATTGTGTAGGCTGGAGACAAGAAGACTTGTTCCAAGTCTACAGAGGAGACAGACGATTGAGTATTGAAAAATTAATTAAAGCAGCAGGAATGTCAGCACAGGTTTCCTCTCATGAAAAGTGACTTTACCGTTGCTCAGTTATCTTCAGATCAGCCAGGCTCAAGTTAGGGAGCGTTTAGAAGATGTTGTGAGTGTCCACATTGTTCTCAGGGTGCATAAACATCTCTGGCAGGGTGAAGAATACATGTATGGGCAGGTCTTGGAAAACAGCTTGTGGATGCATGTGGGGGTTATAATAGTCCTGGTCTTGACTCCTTTGTGCTGCAGGTGCTGATAAACTCAGCCTTGCTCTGTCCAGTCAGGCCAGTGCCAGGGAATTGTCCATGTACAGCAAGTGCTGACTACAGTCCATCAGTGGAAATGGAATATAGAGTACATTGTGTATTTTCAGAAAATCGTACTTTTGCAGGATTTCTCAAGAGATCCTGTCCGTGCTGTTGTTGTCAGAGGATGGAAAGTTTACATGCTGAGAACACTAAAAGCTTCATTCCTGAGAATCAAGGGTGCAGAGTCAGTGGTGTGTTTGTTTGGGATTTGTTAAATCCCAAAAATTAGCAACTCTCCAAATCATTCTCCACTTCACGTTTTAGACCCCGGCCTGGTTGTGTAGGCAAGGACAAAAGCATTCTCAGTCCTGGGTTCAAGGTTCCCCTATCCTTGGGCAGTCGATTTAAAACCGGCGCAATGGTGTTTTATTGTTTTGATCACTGTAATTCTTTCCTGATGGTTGTGTAGGTGTGTGGGATAAAATCTTGGAGCCCGTTGCTTCTGTTAGAAAGGAATCTGAAATGCTCCAGCTGTTTCCCGGCTATCTGAAGGGTGAAGACCTCTTTGGTTTGACAGTCTCTGCAGTGGCCAGGATTGCCGAATCGGTGAGTCCCCACCACCCCAGTTCTTGCTGGATCGCCCCGGGTGTTGGAGAGACACATGAGAAGGGGAACACGAAGAGGTGTGGAAAAGTGAATGTTTTGTTGCACACATTGAAAACCTAATTACTTGGATTTTTTTTTTTCTCTCTCTTTTTGTCTGTTTCTTTGCAGCTGCCGGGGGTTGAGGCCTGCGAGAACTACACTTTCCGCTATGGCCGAAACCCCTTAATGGAACTTCCTCTTGCCATCAACCCCACGGGCTGCGCCCGTGCCGAGCCTAAAATGAGTACCCATGTCAAGAGGTTTGTGTTAAGGTATTTTGTTTTAATTTCACATAGTACAGCCCAGGGTTTATAGGCTGCTTAGGGTTATTTGTGCTTTCGTCTGCTGCTTACAAACCCTGTCGTCCTTGGCTGTGTATGTGCATGCCCCGGTCAGAGGAACCGCTTTGTGTCTCCGCTAGCTGGCTTTAAGTGTCTGTATGTCTGAAGGGGTTTGTAATGGGGCCTGTGGCAGTTTTTCAGAGAAATCTTCAGTTTTTCTTGTATTCTTTCCTCTTACATGCCCAAACCCTACAGGCCTCACACCTTGAACAGCACCAGCACATCGAAGTCCTTTCAGAGCACAGTCACGGGGGAGCTGAACGCGCCTTACAGCAAACAGTTCGTCCATTCCAAGTCCTCTCAGTACCGCAAGATGAAAACCGAGTGGAAGTCCAACGTGTACCTGGCTCGCTCTCGGATTCAGGTCAGTCCCACTTTGGAAAACAGATACTAAAAAATTAACATCTACTTTTATTTTTATCTATTTTACATCTAAATTTTGTAACTACTATTTTTTATATAAATGTTAATGTAAATTTAGATTAAAAGTTGAAACTAAACCTACTGCGAAATTCCGCCAAATCTCGTCCCAAAATGGGTGATTTTCATGTGGCAAATCCCTCCCATACATTTACGTTAACTAAGATTTCTTTCTGCTTATTGTAAATATCTTAAAAATTCATTTGTTACAGTCATCTAGAAAAAAAGGGGTTTTTGAAGTTTTGGGGTGCGATTTTTTAGCAAATTCTCAAAACCATAGTAAAACTTTTAATAAAAATAGAAATGCCCAGTGGAAGCATGAGATGCTCAGGCCAAGCTGAGTGAACTGGTACAAGACCAGCATGGAGAGCTCAATACTTGCTTGCATTAACAATAGTAAGAACCCCATTGCTTTATGTCACGCTGTTGGTTTGCTCCACAGTTTTGCAAACGCCTTGTCACTAATCTCGCCGTGTGTGGACACGGTTGTTGTTTATTTCAGGTTGGACTTAAACGTTGCTGCTGGGTTCCTATCAGCCTTCTCCGGTCTAGCAAGGCCCCCTTTATTTTTCAGAGAATTTATAACCTTTACACAGTCAGGTGTCAGAAGGGTAAGAGCAGCTTTCTCACCAAGACAGCAGCCAAGTATGTTTTCTTGCATCCAGAAGTCCCCTGTGAAGCTGGCTTCTCTTAAGGCATCAGCTGTATGTCAGTGCTGTTTCCCCTTCTCCAACTATTTCCACAGTATTTTCTGCAGGAGCAGTTTGGGGCACGGTGAGGAACAGAGTGTCGATGCAGATTTATTACGCAACTCTAAATCTCAATGTATTTTTCATAGGGCCTGGGCTTATATGCCGCTCGAGACATTGAAAAGCACACTATGGTCATTGAATACATCGGAACGATTATCCGGAATGAGGTGGCAAACAGGAAGGAGAAGCTCTATGAATCTCAGGTGTTTGTTCATTCTCTCTTTCCCCTTCCCCATTTAAACACTGGTACAACAAAACAAAACACTGTTCTTCTGCTTGATGACTTCAGGTCCCCTGTTCTCCTTCATGAATTCAGGTCTCCTGATTTGTTTTCTGCTATAAATGCAATAGGCTAAAAGTATAACCTGAGAAATCCACGGTGATTGTTATGAGTGTTTAAATGTTTAGTAAATCTCACAGCACCCCGGCCAGGTAGGAAAGAGGGGCTCTGGCAGATGTTTCAGGACCTCAGTCTTTAATGAGAAGTTCTTTAAATTTAAAGCAACTTCCCATGCGTAACTCAGTAGCAGTAACAGTGCCTATCTGTGAAGCACTGGAAGCACAGATTAAAGGCACTGTGGAAGCTGGGAGGGAAAAATGAATTGGCCAGAGGTTTATTTTTATGACCCATCATCCCCCACAAACCCGTGAGGATACAGCAGTACGTGACTCGCGCCTTCCCTTGTGAGCCAGTGGGCAATGCCTGATCCAGAATGCAGGAGGGCACTTGGAGCTGACCCACATTTGTTGCTTCCTCACTGACAGTGAAGTAAAATCTTAACAAGAGTCCTCATCCCAATTGTGTTTTCCAGAATCGTGGTGTGTACATGTTCCGCATTGACAACGACCACGTCATCGATGCCACCCTGACGGGAGGCCCTGCCAGGTGGGTGGCCCTGGAGTGATCCCTGACCTCCTCCTGGGGCATCTTCCACATTCCCTGACCTCCTTCTGGGCCGTCACCTGCATTCCCTGGCCTGGGGCTTCTTTGTGAGACAAGAGTTTGAGGGTTTTATTCTCTGAGCTGATACATTCATTCAGTCTATGGACTATTCCACCGAAATAATGTCTTCTTTGTCATTAGCTCTGCCCATCTGTCAGTATGTTTCATGGCAGCTGTGAAGAGAGAATGACATTTTTTTTGATACTTGATTTTTTTTTTTGACATTTTCTAGGTAAAGACACAAGTTACAGAGTAATATAATTGTATGTGGCAAGACAGTGAGCCTGTGGAGCTAAGGCCGTGCTGAGGTTCGGTGACATTTGCCTCAAGGGATGCCTCTTCCTGAAAGGTGACCTTTGTCCTGCTCTTTTCCCACAGGTACATCAACCATTCGTGTGCACCCAACTGCGTGGCTGAGGTGGTCACTTTTGAGAGAGGACACAAAATCATCATCAGCTCCAGCAGAAGAATCCAGAAGGGGGAGGAGGTAAGGGCGGGTTTGGATCTTACCAGGGCGGGATGGACTCTTGCCGGGTCCATCCATTTCTAGATACTTCCATGATTTCTGGTCCGTGGCACAACCCGTTTGTGCTGGGGGGAGGTGACATTTCCCTTCTTTCCTTTGAAACCACACCAGTCCCCAACAGCACAGCCTCTGGTGTGTCCTGCTGTTCATCCTGCAGCCACAGGGGAAGCTGCGGCCAATCCTGGTTGTTCCGTAACCGTTCTCCTTCATCTCCTTCCAGCTTTGCTATGACTATAAGTTTGACTTTGAAGATGACCAGCACAAGATTCCATGTCACTGTGGAGCTGTAAACTGCCGAAAGTGGATGAACTAGAATGCATTCCTTGCTGTCTTTGAGGGTTGCTTGTCCCTAGGAAGAAGTGATTCACATTTTGATTTTGTCGACGGAAAATTGTTGCCTTTTTGAAGGGGGGTGGGGGGAAAAATCACTTCTGGAAGTACAGATTTCTACAGAAGTATTTAAAAAGAAAAAGAAAAAAGAAAAAAGAAAAAAAAAGGAAAAACAACCCACACAAACCAACAAGAACCAGAAGCAAGCCGGCAAAATCTGAAGCTGACTTTCCAGACACATGGAGGTTAAACTGAGTTAACAGAATGGTCCAGCACTTTTGTTTTTGAGCTCACTAAGGAGAAACTGTTTTAACTTGGGCAAAGAACCGCTGGCTGACCTGCGGGAGGGCAGGTGGCCACTATGAATGTAAGACTGAAATCACCAGCGAAAGGGAGAAGTCCAAAGTGCTGGCCACAGCCTTATTTGATAAAGGGGCAGGCCCTCTAATTAAAGAAAAATTTTAAATAAAAGTAGACACCACTGAACAAGGAATGTACTGAAACGACTTCCTTAGGGATAGAGCTAAGGGAAAAAATAACTTGCACTAAAATACATTTAAATACTTGATTCCATGAGTCAGTTTATTGTAGTTTTTGATTTCTGTAAAATAAGAGAACCTTTTTGTATTTATTATTGAATAAGTGAATGAAGCTATTTTTAAAAAGAAAGTTAGAAGAAAGCCAAGCTGCTGCTGTTACCTGCAGAACTAACAAACTCTGTTACTTTGTATAAAAGTGTAAATATTTTGAGAAAAAAAAAACAGTATAAAAATAGTTATTGACCAAATGCTACCAGACTCTGCAGCAGTTCGGGTGCTTATTCTCAAACGTTGATAGGGATGTTACAATATGATCTCATGTACTCACAGACATGCGATTCCCAGTACGGAATAACCAAAATCTCAATTTAAAGAGAGAGGGTTTTGTATGTTTAAAGCAGTCTCAACTGTGGTCTTACGAGAATTTTTTTAAGTAAACCTTAAGCCTGGTAAGGGCATGTATATTACAACTCTGACTTTTGTAGATGTTTGGGTAATTTAGATTAATTTTATTTGTATTATATTGTTGCATCCCTATTTCTTAAGTCAGGTTTTTTTGTGCTTACAATTTGTGATAACTGTGAATAACTGCTAAAAAAACCACCCAAAATAGAGGCTGGACATGGTTTGTTTTTTTTTTTCTTCAGCAAAAAGTAGTCAAGATTAGGTGACTGTTCAGCCTACATTAAATCATGTAAACAGCGTAGAATCAGTTGGAGCTTCAGTCTGATGCGATAGCCTTCTTAAAAGGAAAACAAGGAAAAAAATTAGGTGTAATGTGCTTGCAGCTGCAGGACTCTGGCAATAGGGTTTTGGAAAATGTAATTTAAAGATGTGTTTGTATGGATTGTTTTTGTTTACATTTCTTTAAAAAAATAAACACTGTTTTGTGTTTGCTTGTAGAAATTTAATCAGCATTTTGAACCAGGTTAGCTTTTTATTTTGTACTTAAAATTCTGGTACTGACACTTCACAGGCTAAATATTAAAAAAAAAAAATGAAGTTTTTTTTTTTTGTGTGCACAATTAAAGTGGACTGTAAACTGTTGGTATATTCAGTAATACAGTTCTGAACTTGTAATGTATATGGCATGATGTATTTTTATCTTACAGAATAAATCAATTGTATATATTTTTCTCTTGATAAATAGCTGTATTAAATTGTTTCTTGAATATTTTTCTTCTCTTGTACAATATTCCAACATCCTACCAGTATTTGTCCTACAGTTTTTTCTGTTCTGTATAATAGTATCTAATGTTGGCAAAAAAAATACAAAAACAACACAAAAAAAAAGAATTTTTTGAAGTATACAGAGTGTTATGGGTTTTGGAATTTGTGGAAACAGATTTAGAAGATCAGCATTTACGAATAAAAATATTTTACATCTATAAAGTACACCCTCCTGTTGTCATTTGAGGTGTCTGTTTCCTGCCTCTTCCAGGATTTGTGTCTGCTCCCACCAGCGAGAGGCATTTGCCTTCCCCCTGCTCCAGTGCAGCCTGCACCCTGCACCTCACACTGCGGTGCCACGTCCTGAGCACCTTCCAGACACCATTCCCTGCTGTCTTGTTTCTCCCAGAGAATCTGCAAAAGATGAAGATTCTGCCTGTGCGGGGATAGAGTTAATTTTCTTCGTTGCAGCTGCTGTGGTGCCTTCCCCGCTCTGGATTTGGGGTGAGGACAGCGTTGTCATCAGGGATGTTCTGTCCCTGCTGAGCAGAACTCACCCAGCCCTGAGGCTGCTCTGCTGCCAGTGAGGTGGGCAAGGAGCTGGGATGGGACACGGCAGGGACAGCTGACCCCAACTTCTGCTTTCTCTATTGAATTGTGTTCATCTCAACCCACGAGCTTCAACACCTTCACCCTTCCAAGTCTCCCCATCTCCTGTCAGAGAGTGAGCAAAGCACTGAGAGGGTTAAATGTCGCTGCTGCTGCTGCTGAGACAGTGCCTGACACCAGAGGTGTTCCCAGCAAGACCTCAGCACAGGTTGAGGCTAAAAAAAGGCTCCAAGATTTACTGCGGAGCAGTGGGAAGCAGCCAGGCCAGAGCTGTTCTGTGGTGTTATTTATATCTATTTATATCGTGCACTTTGGCTGCTGGAGGACACTCTGCTCCTCTGTCAGCCACAGCCACTACCAACTCCAGGAGCCTTCGAGGAGGTACTTGACACAGAGGCTTAAAAATCAACCCTGGGCAGAGTTTCTTTGTATTCTTTATAAGTGATAAATTCTCAGTATGAAAACGACTAGCTGTGTGACAGCATCTGCCCTTTTTAGGGGCTTTTCCTTCTACCTATTCACCCGAAGTCCACAGGGGCAGCTGGGAGCAGTCACTCCAGCATAGGAGACAAAACTATGGATTCCCACCTGCCCCAGGCAGCCGTGCAGGGCTCAGCTGGCAACAGTCACCTGGCCTGGGGCTGGGTGTTCACAGCAGAGATCTCTAACCCTGGCCTGTTCAAATCCTCGTGTGCTGGCCTGGCTGGGTGGCTGCAGCAGAAACAACTGGCCAAAAATAATTCCCCGCAGAGACAACGGACACCGTTCCAAAGCGCCATCGCCTCCATCTGTTCCTGGAAATCTGCGCCGCTCTCGGTGACAGAAGTTTCCTCACCAGGACCAAAAGGTCAAAAATTCTCTGTGGCAACAGACTAAGACTGTAAATAAAGCCAGCTCCTGCTCTGCCTGTCTGCGGATTTGTTTGGCTTTTTTTGGTTATTTACTATTTTTTAAAAGGACAAAGGCCACAAAAGAAAAGGCCGAACAAGGCCACTGCTCAATGTGAGTGCCAACACAAATGTCACAGGAAAGCCCAGCACTCAGCTGGGACCAGCTGCACCAGCACCTTCTGCTGCTCCCCACTGGCCCCTGGGAGCAGTCAGGGTTAATCAGACAGGCATCAGTGAAGCTGCAGCCCATCCTTTCATCACAAAAAGGGTGGAATTAATTCCACACACAGCAACCACCAGGCTGCCATTGCTGCCACTGGAAGGGTTCTGCTCTGAGCTGACACCGTGCTCCAGCCCTACACTGCCCTGCAAGAGCCATCAGGGAGCTGATCTCCAGACTCCAGGTGCCCCTTGGCCTCAGCTGACCACGGGGGCTGGGGTTGGTTTCAGAGGCTTTTCTTGGTAAGAAGGAGCTTTGCTGGTGTCTAACTCGACTATTTCCCTTGCAATGCTTTATTTGGAAGAACTTCCACTTCAGCCTCCTGTTCTGGTTTGCAATCAAATCCCGCTTACCTGGTTCTCCATGCTGGTGACTCACTACTTCCAGGACTGATGGAGGAGCCAAACAGCTGCCTGGTGGCCAGGGCTGCTCTCACCTGCTCCTCTGCTTCCTCAGCTGCCAGCCCTGGCAGAGGGCTGAAGGACCAAACACAATCTGTCACAAGTGAATCTCCTCTCTGGGGGAAGACGTGGCTCTGTAATTACTCCAACATTACCATTACCTCCCTCACGCTGCCCAAAACATCAACAACTGGATGCTGGAGTATTTGTGCAGTTGGAAAAGGACAAGGCTGTCGTGGTCCTGCCAACATCCAAAGGGCACATTCCCAGGGAAGGCAGGTCACTGTGGCACAGGAAACAAGGCCAGTGGTGCTCAGAAAAAACAGAGCAGCATTTCTCTTCTGCAGCAGCTTCCATGCACTGAAGCAGCATCCAGGGCGGAGGCAGGAAGTCAAAGAAAGGTAAACAGTGAAATAAATGAAAACAGAGAAGTGAAGGGAAAAAACATTATCTGTCAAATCTTCCAAGACATGAGAAAGGGAGTGAAAACCAGGGAAGACCCAAATTGTGTGAAGATTAGTTTGCATCATTCTGTAAATAGGTGCTTTCTGGTCCAACAGCTACAAAGAGTAAGGCCATACAGATTAATTAAAAAATGATACTTTATTTTAAATGCAGCTACTGTCATGAGTCATCAAAATAGACTTTGCAATAGTTACTTTGTTTTAAATACGAGGTGACGAATGACAGCAAAGAATTTAAACTACATGAAATGTCCTAGAATTGTAAATTAAAAGAACTAAATTTAAATATTACGAATGACAATTTTCAGAAGATAAAAGGGAATAAAAATATTTTCCAGAAAAAGTAAAATGATTTGGCCAGTAAACCCATACTAGAAATGTAAATTATTGAGATACTGCACATGAAATACTTGAGGAGGACTCCTTTCTGTCATTGTCATTTAAGAGATCCACAAAGCTGAACTCTCCCCATTTAAATTACACTGCGCTAATGATTTCTCTTACTTAAAACCAGTCCCATAATCCAGGATCACCCAAGGAACCGATGATAAACTGCACTTCTACGTGCTGTCCTGCAGTCACTGCTGCTGTCACTGCTGTGACCAGGGACCAGTGCCCACCTGGAGCTTCCCACACACGCAGCCCTTCAGGGCAGGGCATTTCCAGCGGGTCCTTGCGATGGTCGTGCCGGGTGTAGCAGCCAAGGGCTCCACGCAAAGCCCTCCAGAACGACTTCAAATCACGGGGGGACCAGGTCTCAGCTTAACTCTCCTCAGCCACATCCTGGCTGTCTCAGCTCTCAAAATGCCACTGCTGAGGAGGGGACCCGTCACAGATGGCCACGGTCACGTACCCTTTGTGGCTCAGTGGATCCACCACCTTCAGGCACTGCCCCACAGAGACCTGGTACAGGCGGTTGTTTTTCTAGAGGAAAGACAAAGATGGGATTTATTTACTAAAACTTCCATTCTCCATTGTCACACTGAAGCTGGAAGCGATGCCCAAGGGGAGGGGATGCTCCTTCCTGACAGATGAACCTTTCAGCAGCCTCCCTGACACACCAGACCCACAGCAGCACCAGAGTACAGCACACCCCATAACCACATCCAGGCTCTGAAAGACTCTCACGTCCTTACAGGGACCCAGTTGGGATTTTGTTTATAGCACAGTCTCTTAATGAGATGGAGGAATGATCAAACCCATCCTCCAGCACTCAGCAAAGAGGGAGGGCACAAAGCCACAGTGGGGCACAGACAGGTCATAGAAACCTGGAATAATTTGGGTTGGAAGTGACCTTAAACATTATCTAGTTTCAACCTCCCTGCCACAGACAGGTACACTTTCCACCAGACAAGGTTGCTCAGAGCCCCATCCAACCTTACCACGAACATTCCCAGGGATGGAGCATCCACAGCTTCTCTAGGCAACCTGTGTCAGTGCCTCACCACCCTCACAGCAAAGAATTTCTTCCTAATATCTAATCTAAACCTGCCTTCTGTCAGTTTAAAGCCATTCCCCCTTGTCCTATCACTCCATGCTCTTGTAAAAAGTCCCTCTCCAGCTCTCTTGTAGCCCCTCCAGGCCCTCTGCACAGTCCCAGCAGCTCCCATGGGCAACCTCCTGCTGTCCTGCACGGAGGGAGCAGATGCATGGGAACAGCCACACCAGGCTCTGTCACTGCCTATGGCCGTAAGCAGATGTCCAGGGAAGCAGGAGAACATGGAAAGAACACACAGCACTCCTCCAAAATACTCCTCTGAGTCTCGTTCTGTAACCAACTGAGCTGAGCTGGCCTTTCCTTGTACCAATGACACAATTTCCCCTTGTTCCAAAAGGCTTCACTTACCTAAAGAGTCCCAGCCTGCTCCCATATTGCTCATGGGAAAGGTGTCCCACACCTTTGATTTGCCTTTCTTACTTCTGAGCCTTCCACAGCCCAAATTTAACCTTTCTGAGACGAGGTGACCAGCACGTGCAGTGCAAGCAAACTGCAATGGTGTGATGACATTTTCCTGCCTCTGTCCCTACTCCCTTCCTAACCAATCCTGACACTGGATTCACTTTCTTTGGCCGTGGATCATTAACGAGCAGCAATGTGACACTGTTACAGACCCACCTTCCACACCCTCAATGGCCAGCTCACAGCCCAGGTCTCACACGAGAAGCCCAGATTCTCCACAACCACCAGAGGCATCACCCCCAGCCACAGGCACTGAATAGCAGTGTCCATTCTCTCAGCCTTGTAAAACCTCTGCCTGCTGACACAAGCTGCAGAACCCTCAGTAATCTCTCATCAGCAGAACTGCTCAGCCTACTGCTCCCACTCCCACTGGCAGCTGTGGCACTGCTGGTGCAAGCGTGAGACACACACAACCCTGGGCTCACACAATAATCTGCCTCTGTCTCTCCAAACCATCCTGGGCTGCAACAGCCAAATGTGACTCCATTTGGGAACTTGTGCTGGCAGGGCCCTCCCTCCTCTTTGTTCAACTATCTCTGCCCTGTGCTACAGACTCACTGCTATGCTGAGGGCATGTGAGGGGCAGCCTCTGAGTGAATACCCAGGAGATAAATTCCATGTGTGAGCAGCCCTGGCTCAGTTTTGTGAAATTTGCCACTCCAGACTCTGACAATTAAACCAACGGATTGATTACAGGGCAGAAGCAGCTGCTCTGCCCTTTGCTTCTTCAGGCACTAAGCAGAAACCACCACATGGACTGCTCTCTCCCAGTCCTGCAAACACAACAAAGCTGTGGGGTGGATTTTATTCTCTCTGGCACATCCCAGATAAGCCACAGTGCTGTGGGTGGCTGTGATGGGCAAAAGAAAGGCTCAGTGAAGCTGCAGAAACCTTGCTATGTGGTAAAGGGCCTGCATGTCCCAGAGTTCAGCAGAAGTCTTATTCAGGCTGAAACACAGCTGCCAAAACAGTGCAATTTCTGTAAAAGGTTCTTCCCCCAGAGGGTGGTTGGGCACTGGAACAGGTTCCCCAGGGAAGTGGTCACAATACCAAGCCCAAGGGAGTTCAAGAAGCATTTGGGCGCTCTCGGGCACATGGTGTGGCTCGTAGGGATGGTTCTGTGCAGACCAAGAAGTTGGACTCATGATCCTTGTGGGACCCTTCCAACTCAGCATATTCTGCAATTCCGTGCCTGAACTGTGGGCTGGGCCTAGTACAGTAGAAGTGCATTGGTACACCTGAGATTTAGTCACAATTAAACTCAACCCTGGTGTCCTGTTAGTGCTACTGTCACTTACTGAGACATTAATTAGAGGCAACGTGCCACGTGCCAGCCCCTCCACTCACCCCCAATGTCCACTGCTGTGAGCCACCGGAGCCGTGGCACTTCATGAGACGGGGGGGATCGGACGAGCGGGTTTCCGAAACATCCAAGCAAAGCAGGTTATTTAAAATCAGCTCATGATCCTCATTGTAAATCCAGACCTGAAAGAGAAGACAGAAGGACGTTCATTACAACGTTTCAGGGCAGATGCCTTCCATCTTTTGTTCAGCTACAAAGGAGATGCTTCAGCACCTGGATGTCAGAGATGTGCCTTGCAACACTCGCTGCCTCTTTGCTCCCTTTTCCCAACTGAGACGGAGCTGCAGGGCTCTGTTGCCTTCCCAACATCACACAGCACTGCCCACGCAGAGGCACTGAAAGGACCAGTTGTGGTTCTGCCCTGTAAGCAGCATTTTTAAAATTAGGCAGCTGGTCAAGGTAACGCAGCAGGCAAGCAGTGCATCTCGGAGCAGGCAGCCAGCTGCCCTCTGAGAGAAACCTTTAAGCCAGGCAGGAAATCTCCTTATCCAAAGACGATCCTTTTTTGCTCCCAAGCCAAATGACTTCTGCTACCTGTGCCATGCTTGGAGGGACACCACTCCTCCCCATTTCACATCCACTTCGTTTTGGTTGAACCACCACAAAAATGTCTTGATCTGGACCTTAAGAGCCTACAAAACATCCCAGCAGCTCACAGAAGGGTGGGAATTGAATGCAGCCCCTCTCTGGGGCCCACCTGTATGAAGCAGGAATGCCCTGGTTCACATTTGCAGCTTCAGCTGCATTTGGGTTCCTGAATTTACTAGAAGAGTCTGTGTGATCACACCGAAAACCACGGCTGGCTCTAACCAGCAGCACAGACACTCGAGGTCTCAGTTTGTCCTCTCCCACACGCTGCTTGAGCACAAGCAGGTATTTTTATTGTTGGCATAGCAAGGTGCCAGGCACCTTCAGCTGCTGCAGTTCATGCCCACACCCTGCTGGCTCTCAGTGGGCTGCCTCAACCTTGCTTTGAGCAAGGCATGTCTGGCACAGCTGAACTTTCAGGGAAGCCACAACACCAGCCTGGTCTAATTGCAGCAGCTTCTGGTCCTCTTTGCCTCGGTCCTTCAGGCCTGCAAAGACCTGGGCCAAGATCAGTTCAGTGGAGGACCTGGAGCTCTCATAGCTCTGTGACCAAGAGCAGCTAAGCCCCTCATACCTGCACATGAAGTACCTACTTGCACACTAAGTTCTTCTGGTGTGCTCTTGTTCCAGCCCTGTTCTCACTTCTCACAGTCAGTGCTGGAGCCATCATGTCCTCTGTGTGATTTATTTTTTTTTTCCACTAAGTCTGTTTGCCACTCAGTGTATGGAATATCAAATTCCAGGCAGAAAAGTCAGGCAAATAAACTCTGATTTGTCTTTTTTTTTTTTTTTGGCTGATGAAACTAAACCCAGCTTTCTGGAGGGTACTGGGATTTGGGGGACAGTCTCAGTTGGACAGCGTGACTGAAAAGCACACAGCTCATTATCACAGTGACTATTGTGACACAGCGAAGGCCTCCTTGGAGGAAGTGCAGATATTACATTAAAAGCTGCCCTAACCTCAGGCACTCTGTGCCTTCCAAAGTACTTTTTTTCCATTTAAACCCTGGCATGGGAAAGAAGGCACATCAAGATTAAAGAGGAGGAGAGAATGGAGAAGCTGCAAGACTTGCCAGAAGAGTACCACTATTAGAAGAATAATGATGGAACCAAATCCAAACAAGAGTAGAACTGGTAAGAAAGGAGAAAGAAGACTGCAGTGACACAGGGAGCAGACCTTTAATCAAAAGCTGAGTAATGGCAAAGAACACAAAACAGTGGTTAAATCCAGTGTGATATTCTCCCCAAAGGCTCATACAAGACAGCCAAAATTAATTTCAAACTAATTATGTGTTCAGTGTCGAAAACAAAGGGACGTGGAAAAATAGGCCCAAATTTGGTTCCAGATTCAGATTAGAGTATCAGTATGAACTTGCAGATTATTAACAGATTCAAGCTCAAGGAAAGCAAAGCCACCCCAGGGGCTTTTCTTTGTTATACAAATGCAAGCCTTTGCATACTCAAAAAATTAACTACTTTGCTGCTGAAGACTGGAAGGACGATGTTTAGCTTGTGTTGTTAAAGGCTGTCAGGAGCAACAGGCCCATATAGGAAATAATCTCCCAGGAGGCAGCACAACTTCAACAGTCTATAAGCAGAAAGGTACCTGCCTAGGATTTTATGTCTCAGTTCTGAGAGATCTTGTTTTATCCTCCTATGTATTTTCTATAAAAAGTGCCATTTTAAAAATTTAATTTATTAAAGAAAAAAGTGCAGGGTATTTTCATTCTGCATGCATTTCCCAACCAGTTAGGAGAGTTAGGAAAGCATCTCCACCAGACTTCAGTTTCTAAAACTGGAATTGTGCCCAGCTCCCCCACACAGGAAGGCAGCACCTTTAATTGCTGTCCCTAAGAGACACATGGCAACGATCTGCTCCAAAGGTCTAAGGAAAATCACTGGCCATTTTCACTGGTGTCAAGGAAAATCAACAGGATCCAATTAGAATATAATGAATTGCTTGTTTCCAACTAAAACCCAAATGGCAGATGTATATAAAAACCTCTCTCCATAATGAAATTGATCATGCTTATACTTAAATAAATGACTTAATTTGGTGAATGCTATAGGACAGGCCTCTTTCTAGCAGCCTTTTTTCCCTGCCTCTCAACACAGGCAACAGGATAAGAGAAAAGGTGCATGGACCCCTTCAGTCTTGGAGAGCAGTGGCCCATTCAGCTGCTGGCTGACCCTTCTGAGGTCCTGCATGTCCCCAGAACACCCTCAAGAGAGGCATTTCAGATGTGACAGTGCTCAGGTGCCTGCCCAAGCCTCCAGGCCTGCACCTGTGGCTGCAGGGGCACCAAGGTCCTACTTGGGCAGTAGCTGGTTCAAGATTCCCACAGCTGGAAGCAGGACCTGCAGACCTGGGATAAGAGTTTTCACTGCCAGAGCAAAGCTGGCCCGTGTGTCCTTCTGGTCACCTGCAGAGGTGCACAGCGCGTGGCAGAGCAGGTCTTGTGGACAAAATAAATGTGAGGAGGCCCGAAGTACGAGCCCTGTTAGTCTGAACTTTTATACAGGTGCAGCTCAGGAAGAGCTGGATGTTTAATTCAGTCCCCTAAAGAGGTAGTTCAAACTATTTACAGATTTAAAACAAAGGTTTCCTAGGGCTTCTAGTCCCTTCAGGACTTTTCTTTATCCCATAAAACTCAAACAAATTACACAGCCTTCTGCAGGACTGGTTGCTAAGATGACTTCATTAGGCTCATTTATATATCAACAGGTGGATAGAAACAGCTTTTTCTCACACACAGCTTAATGAACAGTGTCAGTGGTGACCACAGCTTGATTCCTTGCAAGCACAGGATCATGACAGTGCTGAAGACCAGATGGGGAGGGCTATATTGCTCTCATTTCACTAATATTTGGATTTCCTAACTGGTTTCAGGTTGCTACTCTTGGTAAAGGAGACACCCCCTTCACCCCTTCCCTAAACTCCTGTATCTCAGTGATCTCCTTCTGGGGTTACTTTTTTGCGATGATAAAGAGATACAGGGCCATGTTACTCAACTATTTTGGAGTTCACTCTTTGCTGGGGTTTTTTTTGGTTGGTTGGTTTGGGTTTGGTTATTTTGGGGGTGTGTGTGTTTGCTTGGTTTTTTTTTTTTGGTGAACGATGAAATCATTCCTACAGTGAGATTAATTAATGTAAATAGATAAGAGCTGGCTGAAGTACTTCAAAAGAAATGCAAGTGAGGAAGGGGTTCAGATAGTGCCTCAGCACCTAGAACAGCCCATACTATCACTGCCTTTTGAAAAATGGAGTTACCTGTAGAAGACTTTGAGTCCACCGTCAATATAAGCAACTGGTATTAAAACCCAACACTCGACATACAAGAAGAAACCAATAAATCAAAGAATCCATAGCAGGGAGAAAAGGGAAGCTCACTGTTTCTAGGGAATAAACACTTAAAAAATCATATGAAATAAACCAGGAAGCATCTGCCTACCCTTTGGCTTTCAGAGTGCACTGGAGTGCAGCAAAAGGCAAGGCTGGCCAACTGGCAAAGCTTTGTGGATACACATTTTTCTTTGGTCTGCAAACTGCATTAGCACTAGAGGAATGCATTGAAAATTTTCAGTAAATAGAAAACAGTAAGTACTACAGAAACAGCCCTTTGTTTGAAAGAAAATCCCTGCCGTGAGCCACACCGACAGGAGAAGCATTCCAGGGCTTTCATCAGTTACAATCTGTTGCTTAGCTTGGCACTGCTGTATTATTCTGTCAGACAGTTTGTAAAAGACAAAAATTCAGCCCAAGAGCACATAAAAGCTGCCTCAGCCCTGAAGAGGAGACGTAACCAACAATCTGTATCATCACAGCCTCCGGCATGTACTCCAGCCCCTGCTGCTATGGATAGCAATGACATCACAGCACCGAACAGCTTGTGACAATCATCAAAAACAGCCAAGTTTGGTGGTCTGTAATCATTATTTTAAGCTATTGCTACCCTGAAAACCAAATATACTCCTGAAGGTCATTCCAAAGTTGATACATGTGTTCTGTTCCACAGTTCAGTGTGTTGCTGATGCTTCATGACAGCTGTTAGAGGGCCCCAAGAATTGTTCAACACTTCATGGAAAAGCAGCAAGACTGAATTTGCACATCCTCACGCTCATTGCAGGTGTGCTGTATCTGAAAAGCAAACTAATAACCATGATCTAGAGGTTCAGGGAGAAAAGTCTTACAGAAGAATTGCACATGGGAGCAAATCCTCCTAGTCTCTGACACTTGTAAAAGTGTCGCTCTGGACACAGCTTGTGAAGTGCATGTTCTTACATTTATCATGTGCTACAGGGGTGTTAACAGCTTTTTTGAAATTTCCTGCTCAAGTCAGTTATTTTTTGAAGGTTCAGAGTAGAGACGTACATGCTTAGACACTTTAGCACTATCCCCAGCTGGAACAGCAATAGTCATCTTTTTAAAAAGATTCATATATTGCTAAGTAAGAGAAAGGTTAAATTATTGAAATGAGGTAAACACACAGAAGAGAGTTTATAACAACACAAAGTAAAGCTAAAGAGTCAAAGTAGTGTATCTAAAAACAGTAGAAAAAAATCCACATAATCCAGTGGACTTGAAGAGCAGATTTTTTGGAACAGGAACTTGGCTTTAAGCATTTCAGTCAGGATGGTGGCACAGGCACACATTATCTATGTGACAAGTTCAATCTTCTTTCAGCTGTTACATCACAAACACCCCCACTAGTTAGCCCTGTGTTGACCTCATGCTCCACTCCAAAAACTTGGGGTTTAGTGTTCTTTGATGCTTCTCTTCCAAGTTTGCCAGTAACTATTTCTATTCCTCCTTTAGGGTAGGATCTATCCCAAAACCTGCTTCAGAATCCTTGAGTCCTAATAAACCACCCAAATAACCCTGGCATGATGGTTTGGGGTAGAATTTCCAACACAGTTTCTTCCTTCTACTTTGCTATCTCATCTTTCACGATGATCTTTCAACGCACTTAATATTTTCTCAGCTCCTTCAACACCGAAGTTTGTGTTTTGCACTACCTTGTGCATTCTCAGTTTTGTGTCCAGAAAGAGGCCAGGCACACCACTGAATTTCAGGAGTGTGTTTACTTTGGCAATCTTGGCAGTTCCTCCACGTGGCCACCCTTCAACTACGAAATTTCTCATTCCACGTTAGTCTTCTCTTTGTGAAAGTCACAATTAATTTTTCTGCTGCTTCTGTTGCTTCAAACCTCTGTTCCTTAAGATGCCATCACCTCCTCTACTTATGCTATTTCTAACAACAAGATTTTCATGACTTTTTCCTAAGTTTGTGTTCAGTCCCCAGTATTATCCCAGGCTGAGTATTTCCTTTACAGTTAAGCATTCAAATTTTCACTGTAACTCAGACACAATTTTTTCATGTATTTTTTAGATGCATCACCTTTGTGAGAACCACTTCCCTTATTCTAGAACCAGATGGTTCTAGAGCAAAACCAGCTGAAAATGCCAGTGAGTTGAGTGAAACAACAGTTAAAAGCTTCCAAGAGTCAGGAAGTTTCTTGCTATTTTTATAAGCAGAAGCTGTTAAATAAGTATCATCTTTCTCTACATTGTTCTCATGTATCTATAGCAAGATTGTTCAAGAGGGTATGACAGAAAGCTGGCTGAATGCACTCTGGGGATTTATTAGGAGAACAAAATAAGTCTAATGGCAGAAAAAACATAGTGTTGGTTGACATATTTGGTTGGAGAACAAAATTATGAAGCAAGATAGCACAGCCAGTTTTTTTATGAGAACTAATGGCTAAATTTACCACTAGTAAAATAGCTTCATGAGAAAAGAAGCCAAATATCAACAATCAGAGCACGAATTTGTCTCTCTCAGAACGAAAAGACTAACTGAAGGCTGTCTTCAGGAGGAAAAAAAAAATCAGAAAAGAGTTTTGATAAAGAAAAACAGACTTCTCCCTCCAGCCATGTGGCACTTCACTATGAAAAATGCTGCAAGAAGGAGAAGGGAAACACAACTGTGTGGACATCATCCACAGGCAGTCATTTTTGCTTTCTCACCCCCAGCCTGAATGGCTCAGAAAGCAGCATCACAGCCTTGGCACTGTAAACGTACAATCACTGATGCCCATCAGCTGCTGTTCCATGTACACAGTCCTTATATTTAAAAAACCTGCTGACTGTCTTACAGCTAATGGAATAGATCCCACAGCCAAACCTTCATTCCCATTCCAGCTTTAATTAATTCACCCTTAACACAGGGCCCCACAGTTTGGTCATAGTGATGATTACTCAGTGTTCTGAAGTACAGGGATGTATTCCTTGCTTCTGTCTGACAACTGGAACTTAAGGCCACGTGCCTAGAGCCACCCACACTTACCCTGACACTGGCAAACAGCCCTCACACTGCCCTCCTCTGCCACACTCAGCTGGTGAGGGTACAAATAGGAGGCAGAAAGTCCCATTA
This sequence comes from Myiotriccus ornatus, assembly GCA_036023395.1. NCBI lineage: Eukaryota > Metazoa > Chordata > Aves > Passeriformes > Tyrannidae > Myiotriccus > Myiotriccus ornatus. The sequence goes on along the minus strand of JAYRBT010000082.1, from coordinate 5,711,233 downwards.
GGTGACAAAGCACACAGCACTTTGTTGGGACTATCACGAATCCCTCTGCTTCTACTGCTGCAGTTTCCATATCCTGGAAACTCCTACCCATTTCATAAAGTATCAGGTTAGTCCAGCACAACCCACCTTTAGTAAAGCTATGCTGCATTACTTCCTGCTCCATTTATTTTGTGTCTTTAATTAGTTTGCATCCTAGATGCAAGCTAGTTTTTAGACTTGGGTCCCACGGGCTCCTAAATCACAAGTTCAGTGCAGTTCTTAGCTAGTTAAAAGTCTTTATGGCATTAGCTGAAGATCTCTCTACCCTGGAGACTGTTTATCCAAGTCTTGAATTTCTGTTGCCTGAAAGAAGTGAAATAGCAAAGGCTTCATGTAGTAATACAAAAATTCTCATTAGGTTTTCACATCCATCCCTAATTAATCCCCAGATCAGAAACTCACCTGCAGCCAAAAAATTTTCTGGATTCCTTCTATTTAAGGGTAACAACAAATCACTCATTCACCCCAAACTACAGCCACACCAGGAGCAGAGGACTGGTTCTACAGTACACAAAGACCAGCAGGGTAGGAAAAGGCTGCTTTAAATCCCAGTATGAGGAACTGACTGAAAGAGCTGCTACAAATTCAGAAGTGCCAATCAGTGGATTATGAACTCATCAGGAGCCACTAAAGGACAGTCTTCAGCCACACAAGAGATTCATGCCACAAAGACAGGAGATATCCAACACTTGGCATTAGCAGGAGCAGCGAGCTCCCCACTGTCCATGGCCTTGTGGTTTGAACCACCCTCTGAAATCAGCCTGTCTGCTGATGAGATGTTATTTCAGGGCATTTTGCCAGCAGGAAAACATAGTAGTAGTTTCTAAGATGTGAATCACTATTCCATATAATTGGGAACACCATACCTGGTTCTGATCGTTGTAGTCACATTCCCGAACCACCACCAGGCCTCCTTTCTGACTTGGGTGGCCCTGGGCAACCAGGCATTTGTTGGTTTGGAGGTGATACAACTGTGAAAGGAAAACAGTTTAACGGACAGAGTGAGCAACAAACATCATATACCAAAGGGTGAGGCTCTGGAAGCTCTAGAACTCAGTGTTCCCAAAAAAACCCAACCAAAACTTTTAATTGGGGGAAAAAAACCAAAACAAAACACATTCTGTTTTTCAGACAATTTGGAGGAAAAAAAACACATTAAACAGTTCCAATTTGCTTTCTAATTACATCAAGATTTCCCTCTCTGGTACAAGTGCAGCACACACAGCCTGGCTCAGCACACGCTGGCTGTACTCTCTCGAGTTTCCTTCCCCTCTTCACTCTTCATGGAATTCTCAGGTCCCAGATACTCTGCTCAGGAAAACTGACTGTACTGTATAAACTGCATTTTACTACAGTTTAGTTTAAACATAAGTCTCCTCTTACAGCCTCTCTTCACGAAGCAGGATCACCTCCTTGAGAGAGGAGAAGGAACTACTGTGATACAACCAACCTCAGAGAATTACGCTGTTTACAAAGTGATTTTGAAGAGCTTTTAGGCACAGTTACCAGCTAAGATATTTTAATGATGAATCAGGGAAGAAGAGAACATTTTACAGACACCCAAATGCTTATTTTTGCTCAAATGCCCTACCTAGTCTGATTTGGGCAATGATGCCAACCTTAAAATACACCAAGACATTTTCCACAGAGCCCAAAAAGATTAGGTTATCCCTATTACAACAGTCAAAAATCATTCAGATCTTAATGTATCCCCACAGAGGCATTCAGGGAGACAAAACAACTCTAATTCTGGCTTTAAGTTACAGACATGCCCTGAGCTAACTGGTGGCCAGCAGAACACTTCTCTTCAGCCTGTTTTTCTTCCCCTGATGCGGTGGGGGATTCAGGCCCTTCAGGCAGCAATCACTGACTGAACATCTCAAAACGGGAGATGGCAGGGCCCCAGATCTGGCAGCCACATTAAAAATAATTATTTCTAATCTGGAGCTGAATGTAGAGGAAAAAAAAAGAATTTACTGTCCTGAACTCAAGGCCAGGCTGATTAACTGGCCAGCTGTGTCTTATTATGAAGACATCCATAGCTGTGCCGGCATTTCTATTGACTCTATGGATTTTTAGAAACCAAAAGGCACTTCCAGTAATAAAAAGAACAAACTGCTCAGTCACGTGACAGCAAAAATTAGCACAAATACCAAATAGTATTCTTCACTAAACACCACTTCTGGAAACAGCTGTCCCAAGGCACATCAACAGTCGCCTCAAGAGTACCATGTTTCTCCTGTTCCCTACACGCATCTGAAACAAATTACACAAAATCTTCTAAGTAACATTTCCTTACACCCCAGAGACTTCTAGGACAGATCTCATCATTCCTCACTCAACTGAAAGCTTTCAAACCGTACAGCTACATGAGTTTTATAAGCTTTTTGTCCTTGTTTTTATTGGCCATGATGACCAGCATTTGATTAACACCGGTAAGAACTGTCACCGTCTGTGATCATTACAGTCCTTCCCAGCTTGTCAAACCAGCACTTATCTCTGGTCCAATTAGTTTTTGAGAACAAAGTAAGATTTGGAGCGATTCCTCCCAAATCCTAAAGAGTCTGGCTCGCAGTGGTGACACTGGCTGATCGTTCTGTTCCTTGCAGGCATCTGGAAATAGTTTACACAACCATCAGAGCCAAAGCTGACTCTCTCATACAATGCTGGGTATAATTCTTGAACCCCAGAGAACCAAGCCGAGGAGCTGCATTTTTCTGTGTCTTGTCCCCACTTCTTAAAGGGTGAACCAAACTTTTCTCAAAATTAAGCCATGGTAAATAACTGCTAGGAAGATTTACCCTAAAGTGTTGCTGAAGTGTTGCTGAAGTAGTCTCCCCCACATCAGCAATTCCTTAGTTAACTTTCTGTCTGAATGAAAGCAGAAAGCTACTAAATTTTTAAAAAGGAGAAAAAAAGGTCTGACTAGGGGAGTAACAGCATTCAACAACCGGGGGAATCAGCCCACTGTATCACTTTTATTTAGGGAAACTACATGTTTGCCCTAATAAATAACTTCACAACTTGGCTGGGATATTACAACAAAAACACTGCACAAATAGTGGATTCCCAACAGCTGCTTCCAAGCAAAAAATATAATTAAGTCAATAGGTTCTGGATGAACAGAGGTCCTCTAGACTGAAACTACTTGCAGAACCAAAAACTGTCAGCAGCTACTGCAGCCTGTGTCCCCTGTGAAGACATCACTATTTAGTGCTTCCAGCCCCTGAGCTAACAGGGAACCTGATATCCACAACCTATATGTGCACATGAAACAGCTTATTCCAAGGTATTCTCTTTCACAGAGAAGACAGCAAGAAAGTTGTCTCGGATTGGAAGCTACCCCTTATTTTTGGGAGGCACAGAATGCACACGGCAGGTGAATTTGACACTGCGGAGAGCAGATCCAACTGTTTGCTGGCTTTGCCTGCACACAAACCCATAAGCAAAGGTGTCAGGGCTAAGGCATGAATTTAATCATGATTTTCTTCATGAATACACAAAAATTCTCTCTTCATTTCTTCTCTGAGGAGGAAAAAAAAAGAGGAGAAAAACCTCATTTTTCATTCATTATCTAACAGTCAAGAATAGAAAAGCCATCACCAGCCTCAGATGCAAATGTTCACCTTTGCAGAAAATTACCCAGTAAAAGCAATGAGTTTGGAAACTAATTACAGTGTACTCTTATCACAAACCAACAGAGCATGAGTATTTGAGCCCAAATTTCTCTATATCCAAATCCATCTTCAGAACCAATAGCCATGAAAGCATATTCTAAAGACAGCAAAACTTCATAACTCAGAGTTTCTGGGTAAGAAACCTCATTGAACAGTATCTAGTCTGAGGATGACCTGAAATACAGATCATGACCTGAAATACAGATCAGAGTGAAATCCTGACAAAAATCCTGTTCTTTTCAAGGCAGCTTGTTGCAAAGCTAGAACTCTATGGAAAAAGACTATTTTTGTTGGTATTTGAGCAAACCTTTAAGAATCTCAAACACACAGTACGTCATAATTTCAGAAAGTTTCTCTTACCCTTCCACGCTGGATTATTTTTGGTCGTTTCTGTGCTCTGTTAATAAAAACTGGCTGTGGAGCTTTGGCATTGGGCCCAGATATTTGCATCTCAGGATAGATATTATCTAGATACCACTTAAATGACTTGCAGTTCAATCTTCTTCTCAGTTCTACACGGTCGGTAATATTTCCGTAGTTCCTCATCCTTAGCTCAGGTCTCAAAGCAAAATACTGCTCCTGTATTTAAGAGAAACAGGTGGGGGAAAAGGGAGGAGAATTTCAGATTAGTGATCACCACGGGCAACAAAGGCATCTTAGAGTTATTAAGTCAGAAAAAGATGCATATACCGTCACCAGCCTCATCAGACAGAGGTTTCTTGAAATCATTTTGGTTGTTCAGTGGATTGTTTTCATTGTGGGATCTGACTGTATTTTGCCTTCCACAGTTTCAAGCCCTCCAACTTTACAAGTGATCAGGGCAAACCCATTCCATATCAGAATAGACCTATAAATGGGATTACCTTGTGAGGTTTAGTGGGACCACATCTTTATTCATGTGAAGAATCAGAACTATCACCTGGGCTTGCTCTGAAACCCAGTTTTCCCTCATTCATCTGCATCACCTCCAGAAAGGCTCCCACAAAGTTATTTTTTCACGTTCTATTTTATGATTATACTCAGAATCTTACAGGTTAGGCAAAGACAGATTAAGATTCCAGCTCAATCTTATGTGCTGTTTGACTCTAATGCAGAGACAATGGGGACAAACAGGAACTCACGAATGTACAACGTGGCATGGATATTATTGCTAAAACTAGAAGAAAAATCTCCTTGTAGAGTCTTTAATTCCAGATAGATTTACAGAACTCATAGAAAAGGCACTCTATTTGCACATTAACTTGTTTACTAGATATTACTTAGAAGTCAGTTTTCAGGGCACTGAACTTTGGTATTTTGTTGGATTGATTTCTAGGAGACGTGGATTTCACTTACCATGGTGTGGCTCTGACAGGTTTCAGTTACCTCCTGCTATCTCTGATACTCAGACGACAGACAGCATCACCTCTGGACAAATTACACACCTGTCCTTATCAAGATCTTCGAGCTTTTGGATTTGCCTGATGTATCACTGCTATTTTAACATTAGAGGAAGGGGAGCATTAAGTACATTGGACTGTTGGCCAGCTCTGAGGAAGTCTGGAGACAGGCTGGACTGGACATCACTATCAGAAATTGGTCTGCTTTAAAAAGTAGCTCTGCAATTCCAATTCCCTCTTTCCGGGTTAAAGTTCAAATTTTAGTATCCTACCTTTTATATGTTACATATTACCACTGTAGACATGAACTTACTTCCTCTACATTTTGCTTTTGACAGTCACAAAAGTTTTGCTGTACTATCTCCATTATTAAATTCATTTATTAAATACTGATATTTGCTCTTTGCTGCAAAACAGATCCTTTAAGTCTTATCTTCGTACTAGTCATCATTAGATTGCTTAAGTAGGTTATACTGGCCCTAAATGTTTGTATTATACTGATAAAAAACGAAAATATTTCCAGGCCTGCCCTCCATACATAAAATCTGTCATAGTGACAGGTCTCTGGCAACTATCAGAGAATCAGGCTAGAAACAGCTGGAAACATTCAGGACACAAATCTGTGATAAGAGACTGCTAGAATCAGCAGTTCAAGTCCCTGCTGCATAAAGCAGTATTAGCTGGAAATTATAGCAAACAATCAAGTCCAAGCTTCAGAGAAAGCCATCATTAATCACAAAAGAACAACCGTGCCCAGGCAGCAGTAAAAGGGAAAGTGATAGATCAAATCTACCAATGCATTACGGAGACGGAGAATGGAGATAAAAAATTAATGGGCTCTAATAGATTTCTCTAACTGATGGAACATCAAGATAAAGGATGGAGTTTGAAACATCAACCTCTACAGAATATAAAGTTAATAAAAATAAAACACTGTCTCATATAGGAACTGTAGGGACAACAGGAGCTGACCACACAGCAAATCCTGTGGTCTCAGGGGGCAAAATGTCATCAAGTATCCCAGAAATGTGAGTTTTAGAAACACTTGATTTATACTCAAAAGCATCAATATCAAAAATCTGAAGAGAAGGAAGGAATATATTTGCCCTTGAAACCAGAAGTCAATCCTGTTTGCTCTTCCAGGGCAAGACAGACTAAGAATCAGACTGCTAATTACAGCAGAAAGCAAACAAGCAGCCAACAAAATCCCTGCCTCACCACCATGGAAACTACCTGAAGGCACATGGCAGTCAGTCCACGCCTCCCACGTAATCCTGATTTGGACACAAAGCAATGCAGAGCTCATTCATCATCTTTTATTTCATTAAAGAGCCACAAAACCAAATCTCCTGCAGGCAGTAAAGTAACAGGGAGGCGCATTCAAAAGCCAAACGACAATCCTACAGAATTTTGAAATTCCTATCAAAACTAACATTAGGAAATCAGACTACAGAAGGAAAACCCCATTAGAGGTGTAGCAGATCCCACTGTGACACAGCCCTTTGACAAACAAGCCATTTAACAACCAGTAAATGACCTTATTTCATGACCTGGAATTGTCTCTTACCTTGTATTCATCCATCCACACATGTGCCAGCCTCAGTGAGTTATGAGCCATGGTATCCTGTCCCCCTGGTGAGCCATAGGGACGCCTTTTGCGGAAAATGTGTCCCACCCTGGAGCAGGGGATGATCAGAAGTCTTCCACCACACATCCAGATCTGTCCATACAGAAGCAGAACACACCTCACTGTTCCATTGCTCACCACCTCCTGCCCTTCAAGATATTTCAGTGGGGTTATACTTTATGGCAGGTGTCAGCAATGTTGTCCTACTTGTCAGGTTTCCTGACAAACTAAATTATTAGATCTTCATGTTAAAAAAGACTATTTTAGTCATCTCATTGTACTTTCCACATAACACACATTTTCCTTTTAAGAAACAAACAGAAAATTTTCTAAAATGTTATGCTCTAGTGACCTATCAGAAAACACTGAAATGCATGGGCTAGGATTCAACTTGCAGATTAAGTTCTCTGAACTGATTTACCTACATGAAAACTGTCCACATTTTTGTGATAGATAACAAAGATCAGTCTGTGTATCATCAAGGGAGCCTGGAGAGCTTTTCAACTAAGTAGAAGCACTTATTTGACACAGCTGTTTGTTTCTGTTCAGCATATGGGAATTCAGAAACACTGTTCCCATTGAGATGCCACATTCAGGAGTCTTAACCCAGTTCCATGGCACCAGAGATCCACATTTTATTTACACTCTACTTCAATTTCTTTTTTAAAATTTCTTTTTAAACTTCAGCTTCCAGTAAATTACCATCATTGGCCCTTTGTTGGAGTAACACGTTCTCCAGTCTCAGAAAATCTCACATTAGCAGTTTATAATCAAGTCACTTTTAAAACTCCTCCTAGATAAGATGAAGACTCAATTTCTTTACAAATCTCCCCCAGGGAGTCAGGAGCTTACAGAAGTTGTAAAACTCTCTGAATGTACTCCAATTTTTCAAAGCCCTTTTTATTGAAACTGTGCATTACAAGGTAAAAACAATAATCTCCTCACACTCCACACACTTCTACTCATATACCTAATAATTATATTTTGTACTGAAAATTGAAAGACTTTATTTATTCAGGACACACTCCTTTAAAGTCACTTTTAAAGTCACAATTTATGAAATTTCAGTTCTTATTTGTGAATTCTAATCTTGATTTCTCTAATGACCCAATCTGACAGATTTCTCTAAAGTTTTTTTTTTTTTGGGGGGGGGGTTTGATTTTGGGTTGGGTGTTTTGTTGGTTTGTTTGTTTGGTTTTTTTATGCTAACTTCACTGTTTAATCCCCTTTTCATATCTGTCATGATAGCATATCATTTTCAGGTAGACTCTTGTCCAACCTGTTAATGAATCCACTTTACAACAGTGAAGAGATAAACACGACAATGAGCACGAAGAGTTGTTTTTCTTTCAGTGGAGTGACAGGGAAGATGAGATAAAATACAGGAAGCCCAATGAAGCATCACTTTCAAGTCTTCTGATTATGACTTTCATTATTTTTCCAACCAAGCTGGCTTCTCTACATGACTCTTAATTTAATTCCAGAAAAATTTACATTCCTAGGCCCTCAAAAACGAGGCTGAAGTGTCTAAAAAGCCCCATACATGCCTAAGAAAACATTCTAAGCTTACATATTAACAATATTGCTGTGGGCCACACATCTCTAACCAGCTTGTGAAATTCATTAGACATTGCTTAAAAACCCACTTCAAAAATGGGCATGATTATTCTTTTTTTTATGCTTCTCTATAGCTATGAGGAAATGCTCAAACAAACAAAGAAAAAGCCAGAAACATTCAACTACAGAGCTCCAAGTCCTCTTTAATCTTCCCGTTAAAACTTAACTTGAGGATTATGGCAAAGGCAGTTTCCACGTGCGTGTTCCCAGGCATCCTTCCTGGGAACAGAAGTGCCAGTGCCAAAGACACTGGGCACAGGGAAGAGAGGCAGCAAGACACCGAGGTTCACACCCCAATGCACATAAAAAATGATTACCCGAAAAGATATTTCCAGGTTTTCTCCTCCCCAGATGTCCATGCCACTGTCATACTGCCCCAGCTCATTGAAGTACTCACGGTCCATGGCAAACAGACCCCCAGCCATAGTGGGGGACCTAAAGAGAAACACAGAAAGAAGTTCATTTTCTTTCAGAGAAAAAAGCAACCAGTAATTTTTGCTGAATCTGCCAGTCCCAAAGTTCAAATTTAAACCTACATAAACACAGTTTAAGCCTTTCGGACACCGGAAATCATCAGATGACAGTTCTAGTCTCAAAACGTTTTCAAAAGCAGATCTGTGAGTGGTATTTGTGATCTTCCATTACTCCAGTACTTCTAGAGCATATTTCTTTATAGTGAGCTTGAGGAAAAGGGATAGGACAGGGAAAGTGGGACAAAACAAACCCTCCAAAAAACACCAAAACCCAGTGAACAAAACAAAATTACAATATGGTAAAAAAGTAAAAGCTAAGTTCATCAAGTTTTCTACAGTGAAACTTAGGAGCTGCCATTTTTTAGCCCTGTCTTTACCACAAGCTATTTTCCCCACAGTTACAAGCATGTACATTTGCACACGTTGTTGTGTTCCTCCCCCTCTCACAGAGGCAAATTATACAGATCAGGATTGACTGAACTGCAGAAAGAGCAGAATCCATAATACAAGAATAGAAAAAGAAGGGTAAAGCCATTACATCAATATGATATGAGAGTTGGAACATACTGGCTGCAAACTGACTTTTTCTCATCCTTGTTAATAAACTCCTGTGATGAAACCAGACCTAGGTCAAGATTTCCTTGCTTGTTCTCACACAATTTTCTATTGCAGTTTTTGTCACTTTAGAACCAGATTTGGAAGACTGCTCTCAATTTTTCTACCCCACACAATAATATTTTTTTATGAAGATCTCTAAAATGTAAAACTTTTTGTTTGATGGGAAGCCATTTTCAAAGGTTAAATAGTAAACCAGCTCCTCCTTCAAAGTAGGCAAAGACATTTAAGTAGAAAAAGTCACTTCCATACTCAGAAAATGGCATCTTTTCAGATGATTACACTCACTTCAACTACAAAGTTCTCTGCCTCACCCATGGGAGTTTTTCCTAAAAGTGAGCTGAAGGAATGCAACAACAGTGTTGAACACAGCAATAGCTAACCCTTAGTCAGTGACCAAATCAAATGAGAGAATTGTTCTTAACAGAATAAGGATTTTGACACTCAATGATGATTCCTCATTCAGATTTTCCATCTGTCCTTTCCCTTCCAGGTTTAGAAACTGCTACAGTGACACCTTCAAACCAGTCAGTCAAACTTTTAATAACTTAAGAAGTTTCCTGGCTTCTTGGACCAAATCTTGGGATGGGGAGACACAGGAAGACCAACTGCAGAGCTGTCAGATGACAGCAGAGAACCTTGTGCTGGAAATGCTTTGTCAGCACAAAATGCTCTTCACTTACAGGCTAAAAAGAGAGAATGAGAGATGAGAACACACCCAATTTCTGATTCACTTGGAAAATCTTATCGAAATACCACATTATCCACAAGGAGTCAGTTTGTAAAAGAGGTGACATTCCTCCACCTCACAAACCTGAATTCTGCACTGAGGTCAACACCTGCATCTAGAAAAAGCACCATCAGCCTCTTGCTGTTGCTGTAGCAGCACTGGCCCTTCTCATGAAGGGGATTCACTCTGGGACAGCTTCTACTCTTGTGTCTGAACCATGTGTGTCTGCTACTAGAAAAGGCTGCTGGCACTGTTTTATACCAGCTACATGTCCACTAGGAAACAGATACTGCCAGAGCTGTCCAGGTGAGACAGCCATCAGTGGTTAAAAGATTAAGAAAGGTAACTAACTCCCAGTGTTAAGCTTTACCAAGAGTTTTGTTTTGGAACAACTCTCAAAAGATGCCTGAAACAAATTCCTATTATCACAGACGGAAATTTTCCCAATCTAGCAATTTTTAAGCATTCCATCACAGAAATTACAGAGTCTGCATCAGTGGGATATGCAGGCTATTCCTAGCACAAACACAGCACCTAAATTATCATTAAGCCAAGCACATTGACAGACTGGAAACAAACATCAACGCATAGCTCAAAAGGGAAATTACTGGACAGATTTAATACTGAATATCATAAGCTCCTTAAGACTTCTGTCTTCAGAAAAAGCTGTTGCATAAGCATTTTTTAGAAGTGTGCTTTCTTGACCTACTAGGACAGATATATCTAATTCATTATTAAATGCAAGAAATTAAACTGAAATAGGTAATAGTAACAAAAACTATTTCTAAGTAAAATAAGTCAGATATTTGACAGGTTAGGCATCTGCCTCTAGACCTGCACACTCAGGTAACACTCTGTAATGCTTAAGAAGGGCTTCTGATCATCCATGTGTTACACAGAGCTTCGCACCACACAGGAGGAACCTTACTTGATTGGAGCAGTGGCTCCCTCGGGTCCTTCCAGTTCTGACAAAGGAACAAGATCCCATTTAAAGTGCAGGCCCCAGTTAAACCCTCCACGCACAACGGGGGACGAGCTGTAGGTCAGTGTGTCGGCACTGATGATGTCAATGACAGGACACACCACAGTCCTGCGATCTTCTCTGATGGGAGTCAGCAGAGGTTGCAGCCACATCTCATTCACCTCACAGTGACTGTCCAGGAACACCAGCACTTTCCCTACAGAGGCCAAAGCACATAAAACATAAAGATCCATGGGAACATGAAACACAAACACTTATGCAGTGTCCTCACCACCCTGTGTGACAGGAAAGCTGACAAGCCAGAGACTCCACAGGGGTTGGTTCAGTCACAAAAGCAGCAGACAGATCCTGACCTAGCTATGAATTGCTCAAGTGGTCTGTTTGTCCACTGTTTAATCACCTTGGGCTCTCCAGATCACACCTCAGCATCCCCCAAGATCTGTGGATTTCAAATGAAGTAATTCTGATAAACAAATCTGCATTTATCCATGACGTTTTGACTCCTGAATACAAAGTACCACAGAGTATCTCCCCAGTATCTCCCACAGCTCTAGATGACTGTGGATTCACAGGAGTTTAAAAGGAGAGTGAATGCCCTAAACAGGCAGACCCAAATCCACCAGCACTAAGCAAAGCAACACTTATCAGTTTACATGGACACTACCTGCCACAGTCAGTTTGATCCATGAGACACCTTCAGGCTCAGCTGGTCTAAAAATTCATCTGCATTTTTATGACACAGCAGAGAATTTATATAACACTAATGTGGAAGAGATGGAAAAGGTCTTTAAAGAAAACAGGTTTGAAACATGCAAATACACCAAGTTGCCCGTTAACAACAGACAGCATTTGAGTGGGCCGGGGGATGGAACTCCACCCTGCTCTAGAAGTGCAATAAATTGACTTGAAATTGCACTAACTGAAATGAATTTTAGCATAGCTTGGAAATGCAAGTACAATTTTCTCCATGGATAATGCCATTATGATACTAACGAGTAAACACCAATTAAGAGACTTATCTGCCTTTCGAAATTATTTGAGAAACTAGCACACACTTCCTCAGGTGCCAAAGAATTCAATCTAAAGCTTACTCTGGTAAAGGCTGTTTATAAAGCACCAAATGTTGTTTCTCCACTTAACACTCACTGCAAAAGAAAAGCCTGTACAGGCTTTTATTACAACTAGAGTGGGGAATTATAAACCAGATTAGAGTACCTCAAAAGGGAGCAGATTTCATTTTAGAGAAGAAGATTGCACAGAAAACAGGCAGAAAGTATTCTGCAACCACATTATCTTGCCCACAGAGATGTTCCTGAGACAACACTGTCCCAGGGCAAGAATAGGGAAAAATTCTACATGGCCGCACTCCATTTTGTCCAACACTCGTTTGGTTTTACAATTTCACTGACCCTCTCTAAAAAAACTAACCCATTTTATTAAAAGCAAATGTCTAAAGAAAGGGGGGAAAAAACCCCAAATCAACAGCTGAGACACTTCAAGTGTCTCAAGTTTAAAAGACGCTGAAATTTGGATCCGAATTTGCAGTCATTGTTTGACATAGCTCAGAGGGAGAAAGGTTTGGGATGACGCCAAACTGTGTAGCTTAGAATGTGGCATGACATGCAGAGCTCCTACACTGGGCAAAAGTAACCACAGGCCAAACATTCAACATCTGAAAAGCTGCACTGCAGGTAAAGAGAAGTCACCCAATCAAATATTGTCAAAGTATGCAAGGAAAAGAGAAATCAAGTGTACCTGTGGCATGAGAGGCTCCAATCATTCTTCCTCTAATCAAGCCTTCTCGCTTCTCATTTCTTACCAATTTTGTGGTTTTTGGAAGCTGAGTTTTAACATAGTCACCCAAGTCTTTCTTCAAGTCAGCTGTGGAAAGGAAAACACAAATTCAGCAACAGGAAAGAAATTCTTAAAGCTTTGTTTAAAGTACCAAGATGTTCAGCTCAAAAGGAGCCTTAATCTTGATCAAAGAGCTGCCCTGACACAGCACAGCTTCAAACCAAGAATATCAAAAGGACAGTCAGTCATCCCACAATCCTCCACCTGCCATCTAATTCCTTTAGCACGACATGACTCAAGTTAACTGGAACTACTGGACTATGTTGAAAGTAATCACTGCTGCTGAAAGGAAAAAAAAAAAAGCACTGCGCAAAGAAATATCATTTCCAAATTCTTCTCATGGTGACTGGCATTTGCAACAAAAGTAGTAATAACCATTTCACTCAGACAAATTACTTAAATTACTGCATTCCGTACACGAAAACAAATGCTGACACCTTTAAAGAGCGTGAAGACACCTTACATTATGTGCACCTGCTTAGCTGACAGAACAGCACATACAAAGCACAACTCACTCACAGGTGGTTGCTTTTCTAAAATCCCAAAGGATCAAAGAAACTGCTGGCAGCATGTGCTTTTTGAAGGAGTGCAAAGTTCACTGAAGTCTACAGGCACTACTGCAACTTAACTAACATCAATGGCAATTTTAAGAGGAACAATACTTTTCTCACCCGAGGACAGTGGTTTCCAACATTAAAGCAGGACTACTGAAGGGAAGATGGACACATGGAGACTGAAGTAATGGAAACACGTAAGTTAACAAGCTTATGGAGCAAAAAAGAGGAATATAAAGTGAGGAAGAAAAACAAAAAACAGGCTTCACAGAGAACCTTGGTATAGAGAGGCAGACGGACTTTCAACAGAGGATATGCCAAAATAAAGAATGGCAGCTCGAACACTAAAGTTGCTGTTAACAAGATTAAATGCCAAAGGAATATATGGGGAAGCCAGAGCTGTGACCTTCAGGAGGAACAGGAAACTTTCAGACAGGAGACTCCCAGAAGCAATTCCAAAAGTTCAGACCTCAGCCTTTACACTGCAAGGCAGAATTGTGGATCAGGAATGAGAAAGTAACACGTAGTAAATATGGTGCTGGAGAATACTCTAGGACAAGGAAACGTCTCTGGAGAGATGCAGACAGGATTCATTGGAGTCACAGAAATTCTCTCCCCCAGTCTTGAACATGACATCATATACCAGAGACAACAGGAAAGATTTTTTTGGAGAAAGACTCCTAGAAAATTGATGAAATCATCCTTAGGGGGTTACCCAAATGAGATACCCAAATACACAGGACAGAAGGATTTGCAAATCTAAAATAAAACAGTTCCTGAATAATTCTTCACCTGATGTATTACAGCAAGAGAAGGACAGTGTAAACCTGCAGAAAACAATGCTACAGCAGAGCAGACAAGGTCAGTTATCAAACTCAGCACTTATGGCAGATAAGACTGTGTGAAAGTGCATCCAATAAAAGAGGAAATAGTTTTCCATGTGCAATGGCACGTGCAAACTTCTGACATAAAAGAGAAAAGAAAAAAAAAGGAAAAGAGGTCACATCCATACTGGGAGCTAAACCAGGCCCACAGCACAGGCTTGAGCTGCAGAATGTAAGAGCCAGTAGCACCTCGGGCTGATGTGCTCTCAGGGGACACTTTTGACCCGGACAAACTGGCATTCTCCTGGGAACTGCTCTGCCACTGCCTGGGACTGAACATATGATGGACCACCCTCAACAGGCAGTTCAGTCTCAGGCACTTTTCGGGATTTTCACTGTTGCTTTTTGGGTTTCTGTGTGTCAGCTTCATGTCCACTGGGAAGACTGACTACTGATACCATCCAAGAAAACTGCTTCAATACAGCTTGCCTGATAAATTCACTCCAATGAGAGACTTGCTCCCTTTTAGCCAGCAGACAGTCTCCAAAAATTACTTTAGGCCTTATCTTCCTCCCCATCTATGTAACAAAAGATCCTCCAAACAAAAGGAACCTAGAATGGGAGTCAGGAGCATTATCATTTTAAAGTATTTCAAAGTACTGAGTTGCAGAGAACTTACTCCTTTTCTGTTCTTCAGTCTCTCCTTCTACATAGCAGAATGCCCCCAGTAACAGCCTTCAACATAGCCTGTTATGGATCAGCCTAAGGGTAAGCCTAAATCAGGGAGGAAGATGTTGCACTAGAAGAAGAAATCCCACCTTGCACGGAGTGGAAAGAAAAATTTAACAGTGGGTTCAGCTGAGCCATAGCAATGACTGCTTAGCTGGTGAGACTGTTGATGATTGAGTTTAAGAAGCTTTTTAAGGCAAAACTAGGTGCAAAGACATAAGTTTTGCACAACACTACCACATTTAAAGCTGAAGAAGTAGGCAGACTTCCATCTAGGACACCATTTTAGAAAGGGGGTAACGTAGGGAAAATTAATTTTTAATTGAAAAACAAAACAAAGAGCCATAGAGACCAAACAATCTGCCCAGGCCCACGAGATCCATAGGACAAAGTTTTTGTCCATTTCCTCAGCCCCCAAACCCACTTTGTCTGTCTTTAGCTTTCTTGAGTAAGAATCCATCCATTAAAATTAAGCAGCAGTGAAAACATCTGTAGTATCATTAGCAACAAGAGCAGTAATTCTCTGTGTAAACAACATCTCCTCCTGCCTTTGGCTTCGGAACATATTCATTTGAAGTCAGAAAGACAAAAATAGCCATTTGAATGTTTTAAACCTAATTTGGCCTTCAAATTAGCAACAGACCAGAAGAGTGATGGTACTGCCTCAACACAGTCATCAATCAAATGCATTCCCACATTCAACAGAGTTTTGAGGTAAGCCAAGTTCCGAATACGAGGGTTATGAAACTTTAAAAACAACAAATTGCACAAGAGACTTTATAGCAAAGAGTATTACTCCCAAAACCCAAAACAAGGTTTTAAATATTACACATTCTTATCAGCAAGGGGCGGTGTTTGATCTTTGTTCTCTCTTGTATCTTAACATTTGATCTGACCTCAGAGAAATGAACTTGCTGCATAACAGGGGAATTTCATTCTACATGACACGTATCTAATCAGTCTCTTAGAGAGAGACCTGAAACTAGAAACCAAAAGAAGGGACCAAGGGAGCTAAAACTGTATGTGCTAAAAAAAAAAAATAAAATCTAAAAATCATTTTAGAAGTGCAAAAAGTTGCGGACTTGTACAGAGGTGAGCAAGGGAACTTGCACAATCCTGGCTGGCAAGAAGTGCTACATCAACACATTCCTCAACAGGCGTTTTGCATTTGAGAGGCCAAAACGCTTGAATTGCGTGTCTGTCTTTGCCTTGTCCATCACTGGAGAGAAGAACGCCAAAGCATCAATCCTTCAACAGCCGTGAAGCAACTGTGCAAGGTCCACCCCTCCCGGGCCCCTCTGCGACTGCGGGAGCAGAGGCTGCTCCGAGAGCCGGGGAGAGCCGCTCCCGGGGTGGCCACAAGAGGCTGTTCGAGAGCCACGCTGAGCCTTCCCAGCAAAGCCGAGCTGCGGCCCCTGCTCGGTCCGAAATGCTGAGCAAGTAGGAAAGGCTGACGTGCTGTTTCCATAGTGCCACATCAACTCACCCGCCAGACCGAGCTCAGCCTGTGCCTTCAGCTCCTTTCAGGGGCACTCACAGTGAGTTCTGCCCTACCTGCGATCTGCTCTGAGCACCTGAGCAGCACAAGCAAGGAAGGGATTGTTAAAAAAACCCGAACTTATTATAAACAACTGCCTAACCAGCTCCTCTGCAAATACACACTCAGTGTCTGTAAGAGGTGAGATAAAAGGACAGGAGCACCTCCCCTACAAAGGCAGGCTGAGAAAGTTGGGGCTGTTCAGCCTGGAGAAGAGAAGGATTAGTGGAGAGAGACCTCACAGCAGCATTCCATTCTCTGAGGAGGCCTACAGGGAAGCTGGAGAGGGACTCTTCGTCACGAAGTGTAGTGATGGCACAAGGAGTAATGGGTACAAATTGTAAGAGAAGAAATTTAGGTTAGTTATTAGGAAGAAATTCTTCACTGTCAGGGTGGTGAGACACTGGAACAGGTTGCCCTGGGAGGTGGATGCCACATTCCTGGAAGTGATCATGGCCGAGTTAAATAAGGCCTTGAGCAACTTGATCTAATGGGGAGGCGTCCCTGCCCATGGCAGGGGGCAGTTGGGACTAGATGATCTTTAAGGTCCCTTCCAACCCCCTAACATTCTATGATTCTATGATCATTAGCTTCAAAACCTGACTTTAAACGTTAAAGCCTGTATGATACAAAGCTCCTCAGTAAAACGGCACCAGTGGCAAATTATTTTGGCCAGTCAATAAAGCACAGGAAGAGACAGGAAAATCCAGAAGCGGTAAGGACCGAACATAAATATCACTGGAAGTGTCTCTCACCCAGCTCACTGTTGTCATCCACCAGAATGATCTCGTGCAGGAGCTGTGCGGGGGTGCGGTCCAGGACACTGTGCACTGTGCGGAGCAGGGCGGAAAGGGCCTCGTTGTAGAAACAGATGACGACGCTGGCAGAGGGCAGGTCAGCGGGGTAGGACTTCTCTCTACATCTGCACACAGAAACACAGCAGCTGTCACTATTTTCAGAGGGATTTCCTAGAGCTAGGTCGCTACTGAAACTTTGTAAATAACAGGCAAACATCAAATGCGTAGGAAGAACCTCTGACTTGAACACGAAGAGACGAAACATGTAACATCCACAGTAGGGCTCAGCACAGTGAGTTACTCTCCACACAGTACAGACTTGCAATTAACATTGCTGCTTGTTAGAAAACAGAGGATATCATGGACTGGAGTGGGAGTAAGAATCACAGATCTTCAAGACACAAACAGAAGACACGACGGGCTTGTTTCAGCTGTCTGGTACCCTCAGGTAGCTCAGACAGGTACAGGAATGGCAAAGATGACATGCAGCCCAAAAACATGCCACAACTTTATTGGCCAGCTGCTGGAGACTGGCTTGGATATCCCAGAATACCTCCACTGGTGCTAAATGCCTCTTTAGACAACCACGGCTGGGATTCAGAGGGCAGATTAAGACACTTAAGTCTAGTCACTGCTGTCAGTAGAGTCTAAATAGTGTTCAGCTCACCCTAAGGCTGTCAAGTGTGTTTTGTCAGCTGAAGAGCTCTGCATTCTTCATTAGCTGCACTGACTGGACCTCTGCTAATTACAACAAAAGCAGAGACAACTGACTAACAAGAAGTTATCTAAGCATCTTAATCTGCAAACTGAATCCCACTCAAAGCAAAAGATCATTCTTTCTTTCTCCTTATTTTCAAAGCTTCTCCAGCACATTATCAGAGACTAATCCCATATGAAGATGTCAGGCATGAGGGAATCCAATGGAAATAAGAAACTATAAAAACGGAAACCCAGAAGTACATAAGAAAAGTTTTCATCTACTTGGAATGAACTCAGCTCTGGGAGAGACATTTCATCAAGTATAATTCATTAAATTTAATCCACACCAGAAAAGCCACTAGAAAAATGGGTGTAGGTTTATTTATTTTTCAATTCAGTGTTGGGATTTTTATTATTGTTACAGCAGTGGGGTCTTCCCTCCTCATATGCACCAGACAGATTGTAGAAAAATATCTGCTCTTTAACAGAAAGTATTCAGAGCAGTGCACAACCTACCACATACCTTTAGCAGCAGGCAAAAAAATTAGATCTCCAGAAACAATATTCATTAAAAAAAAGACAAAAAAGACCAAAGAATAAAAATCTTAAACTCAAGCACTCCTGTTAAATAGCTGAAAAATCTGCATTCAGCAACACTAGAATGAAAGAGTGTTTAACGTTATACCAAAAATGTTAAATACTACATCAGGTATAACGTGAGTAACAAGCCATTTAACACATGAAACTATACTATGTTCTCTCCAAAAACTAGTACATACTTTGCATCTCTTGTATCAGGCACCTCCCTGTGGTATCCCAGCCGGTTACTGATAAGCATATTGAAAGCATGCTTCTGATAGCCCAAGTCTCTCACTTCCTGATCTTCTTCATTAAAAATCATTCCTGCAGAAGAAACACACCAAGCTCAGTTAACAGGCTCAGAAATACCACTTGGAAACAACTAAGGATTGAAACGTTTGCTTTAACCTCTCCTGAATTCCATTATGTTCTTAAAAATCCCTCCAGTTTTGCAAAGTGCATTTTTGGGCAAACTGTTTTGGCTCCTTCTCACAAACAGGCAGCCCTGAGGAGTAGCCCTTGCATCTACAATAACATGAAATCCTTCTCCAAAGACTGATGGCTCCACTGTGTTTATTCCCTTACCAGACACACTCCCTTCACTTATATGGCCTCTAACTCTTAGCATCACCTAAAACCAACATCAAACAAGCAGCAAAGGATAGACTTTGGCACACAGTGCATCAGCACCTATCCATACAGGTGACAGGTCTGTAATGAGATTTGTGAGAGAGAAAATACATTTACAATGGTAGAAACCCTCACGATGGCAGTCCCAATTTCATGCAGTTTTCTGAAGTCTGCAGTAACATAAAAACAGCTATGCAAGAACCATAAACTTCTTGTTTATCTCACCTGGCCCTTCGACAGTAAATAAAACAGCAACGGAGATTTGTTTATCGATTATTTTAGCAGAAGCACCAACTGTTGGTAAAAGCAAGTGCTCTGCCAGAGGCCAAGATTAAATCCTCAATCCATCCTGCCTGCCTTCACTCAGTGTCATGGGCTTCTGCAGAAAATGGTTAACAAGAGGGTTCCTCATTCTCATCCTACCACACATCCTGGATAATATGTTTCAAACATTCATAAACTAATTCAGGTTCTAAGGGACCTCTGGTCTAATCTTCTTCCCATGAGCAGTTCCAACTAGATCAGGTAGCTCAGAACTCATGTATTTGACTTTTTAAGGCCTCCAGAATCTCCGAGGATGGAGGTTCTACCACTCCTCACTTCCCTGTTCAATTACTGGACCACCATTGCATCGAAGATGTTTTTTCTCTTCCATAAATGCAATCTCCTCCTCACACTAATTTCTTATCATAATCCCATGCACTCCTGGAAGAGTCTGGCTCCCTCTTCCCTACAGCCTCCCATCAAGCTGCTACAATCTCACCCTGCAGTGTTCTAAGGCAGAATAAACTCAATCCTCTCATCCTTTCCTCATACCTCATGTTCTCCAGTTTTCAAGTATGATGCAAAAGCCAAATGAGCTCAATTCCATGCATCCATATTCCCACTATTTTCATTTACCACCCCGTGCCTTTTAGTCTTGAGTACAGCAACAGCAACGCAGCTGCACCATCAAACATCTCAAGAATAAATGCCTTGACATTTAGTGGGAAGTGCTAGGTAATGAAAGCTGCAAGAGACATGGGATACACCCACATAGTGTCTTGTGACTGGCTACGGTGCTCCCACCGTGGATAAGCTGCACTGTGGGGGCAGAAATCAGTCTGTTTACAGTAGCAGTGTCACTCCTCCAGCAAGAACAGCCTCAAGAGGTCATTGAGTCCTCCACTGAACCACATCCGTTCCCAAAGGAATGGTCTCCAGCTGGCCAGTTCAGACACCCAGCTCAATCCCTGTGGCACACTCAGTGTGCTGTGGTCAGCTTAAAATGTTTTCTTCATACCAAGCACAAGCTTAAAACACATATGCCAAATGTTTCATTTTACAACCCACCCATGTCCAACCACTAAACTACCTTTGTTCTGATCTTCTGAATATATAAAATCAGTATTTTTAAAACATTCTCGTGAAGAACGATATCAAATGCATGCAAAAGGTCCAAAAGATTTCAGTTCAAACAGCAGATAAAAGCCTTTGGAAAATACGAGTTTTGCAATCAAAACATCAATTTGAGCTTTACTTTAGCAATGTTAGTGACTCACAGATAATGAAAAAAGAAAAGACATATTGCCCTCTCAGATGACAGTTTGGTTTTGACTAACATATGCCAACTTTCTTTTATTTTTTTTTTTTTGCTTTGCATGTTTATCACTGTCCTACCCTAGACAGACAGGAAGCCTTTTCCCGCAGCACTTGATCTAAGAGCTGTCTCTTGATGATTCCTGTAGAATTTATCCTGGCACTGTAATTCCCCTTGGCTTTTCCCAACCCAGTGAACCACTTGGTCTGAAGATCAAGAGACTTCTCATTTCTTTCCTGGCCCATAATGAATAGCTGGAAAGAAATGGCCACCTCTGGACTGGTCTTCACCTCGCTGGGTTCTCAGGCTTTATGCAGTCAACTGATAAACACTTGTAATGCCACAAGGCAACAAGAACTGGCATTTTTTTAACATATTCATGCAGGTCTAAAGCCCAACTCAGAAACTGAAGTTTGGTAAAGTTCTTTAAACTCTGGAAGCTTATGATTCACCATTCATCCAAAGTAATGACAGAGGATATTGGTCAGCTATGAGTATTAAACTCTGGGCTACAAAGGGTACTGGGCTGCATTTCCCGAAGCATCAGCAGAAACCAATACCCCAACACTCCGACACAACAGCCAGAATCTTCCTCCACACCCAAAGCAAGTCTGCAAGTCAGTACACAACATGCTCAGTTTGCACATCTGAACACAGTGGTGAATAAGCTGTAAGCACTTAAATACACAAAGCATTTTATTTTGGAAGACAAAACTAAGTCATCTCATTGATGAAATAAGTTCTAGGGAAAGACACAAGACCTTTGTTGGTACAGAGTAAGCAGAATTTGGCCCTAACCACTGTCATCTCAATAAATCTTTCATTGTAGTTTTGTCCTGCACACATTACTTGTAGATTATTTCATACTCCAAGGATATTCTCGAAACCAATGGGTCCCCCTCACTGTTTATTGTTATCGAGTTATTTTTAGTTACTGCATATTAATGGAGTTTCTTTGTAGCTAATTGAAAGCTTCTGTATCTGAGCCCAATTAATACAGGAGTAAGATATGAAACAAGTAACATAGAAACTTTCAAAAGCAGGAACTACATCAAGGGCAGACCTCGATGTAACCCAGTCCTCCTCATCACTAGTACCACCTGCATTTTAATAAACAAATCTACTTCATTATTCAATTTTCCCTGAGATCCTTTACAGAAAACCTACTCTTTCATTTCTTCTACTGTTTTAATAACTTTGTCACCAACACCGAAAACCACTCACCCATTTCTGGAGAGAATTCTATCTCCCCCTTGGCTGGGTCCTGGACATGATTCCCAAGTGAATTTCCCATCTTGTTCTCTTTCTGTTGCAATTCAGGTACATGAACCGGCCCCCGGGTAAAACGGGGGTAGAATTTTTTTGGAAACGGCCTCTGAGGCTCCAGCCCCTTGATGGGCACATTCTTGAAGGACTGGTTCTCTTCACTGAAGTTGAAATAAACAAAGAGTAGAAGTGTCCAGGTCACGGATGTGAAAAGGCACCCATAGCAGAAATAGCGGAGTGTGACACTTCCCATGGTAGACTCAGCATCGTGTAGGACCCATTCTCAATTACCTGAAAAGGAGTGAGAACACATTTTGAGAGTGCTGCCTGCTACCTCATCAGGTCTATACATTAGGAAATGAATTCTATAGGTTACTCTTCCATTAAATGATTTTTACTTATGCACAGACCCGAAGAACTAAATCTCTTTTCACTTTTCCATTCAGAAACTAAACAGGACCAGATTGCACATTCTGTGTGGACAGCACTGCTTTAAAACATGAAGTAGAAAAATCACTAAGATCACAGTAACACATCACAATTAAAGGTAAAAATCATTAACTTTTCCTCAGAATAATTATAGATTTATCTGTCTTCCGCAAGAGTATACCCGCATTCATTTAATATAATTTAATATAATTTAATATAATACACACAGGGAATTGATTCTTCACAGAATCACCAACTGGTTTTGGTTGGAAGGGACATCTCGAAGTCACCTCATCCAACCCTCTTGCTCAAGCAGGGCCACTTTGAGCCAGGGGTCCAAGAGGATTTCCACATGTATCCATTTTTGTAGTTCAGATCCTATCTAAAACATGGAATGAGAGCACAATTCAAAAAGCTACATAGTTCAGTTCCTCTTGCCCTGAATCTAAGAACAGTCATCATGAGTGTCCCAGAAATCCCAGCAAACATGGGATGCAATTCCACACATAGCACCAAGACAGTCACATTTACAGGTACGGGACAGGAAAAGAACTACAGCTCCAAGGTAATTTAATGGGTTCCCGCAGGCCTTTGCAGACACCAGAAAAGATTCCATACTCCCTGGAGAAGATGCCAACCTAGAGCTGGAAGGAAGCAGCACAGACTACAGTTTTACTTTAGACATCCATCCAAGTCAATTTTCCCAAGCTATATTGAAAATTACTATCCTAAGCAAAACCCTGAAGTGAAGAATATGAAGCTGATGGTAATATTTTATTTATTGCCCAGGAGAATCTTTCTGAAGTTCCTCAAAACTAAAAAAGGCTGAAAAAAAAGACCAAAAAGCCACCTTAAAAACCATACAGGTCAGTTCCCAAACCTGAGGAAAAATACACTGACTGAAAGATTACATTTCTCTTATCGCTATCTAACCACAACAAAGTCTTTGCATGGTAACAAATAGTCAGGCAATCATTTAATCACCTTTTAATTAGCAAAACATTTGTATTAAGAAAACAGAACATTCGGGTGGGAGTTTATGCTGATGTATTTTTCAGACTTCTCAAAAAGTCTGAAACTACCAGGAGTCTTCAGGTCAACCTGGCAAGGAACAAACCAGAACACTTATGAATACAAACAGATTATTCTCTTCTCAGTATTGAAAACTACTAAATAAAGGTAGAAGGTGTTCATGATCCCAAAGAACACTATAAAGATCTCACTTACTTTGGAAACGTAATTCTGAGGCCTAAGTGACTTGCTTCCAAAGAGAATATATGTCAAAATTCAAGTTTATATTTCCCAAAGTGTAGCAGGGCTTCATCTCCCAGGAATAAAATTTCCACAGAATAAAGCAAAAAAAACCAAACAAACCAAAACCAACCCTCCTCTAAACCATTTTACCCATTATTCTTACCATGTCAAACTCCCCCACTTCTGCAAGGCAACAACCTACGCAGCAGTTGAGCCCAAGGAGCTTAAAAAGGTCTTAAACAGGGTTTAAATCTCATGCTGACCCTGTGCATACAGATGAATTGCAGGCTCTTTCTCTAACAATGTTACACAGAAATCTCGCTGCTTAACTGTAAAGCCATGAAATTAGTCAGGCACCAAATGCTCTGGGGCAGGAAAGATTTCAGAAAATCCTCGTTCTGACCAGCAGAATAGGTTTACCAGTTGGAAAAGTACAGATCACCAGTGCCCAGTGCTTCATGCCCTGTGCTGACAGTGGCCTATGATCCTACCAAGGTGAATCTTGGCTCAGGAGGCTGCAGAGGAGCAAGAACAGATAAACAGTTCCATCCTCTCATTATAGTAATTCTTCTTGCCAGACAGTCTGCAGACAATTAGTGCTTATACCTAAAAAGACCTGGGTCCTTGCCAGGTTCTTTTTGCATGGCCACAAGAAGGTCATCTGCTGTAAGACTTGTCCAGTATACAGCTCCTCAAAACCTCCTGGGGTTGTTTTTCCCTTCACTATGGTGACACAGATGCACAATCCTAAAATGCTCCGACGTTGTGGAATAGAACTGTCCTAGTAAGATAAAAATTACTTTTACAGAGATGGCACCTTGTCATTTCAGAGCTGTGTAAGGACACATCTACACTGCAGCTTGCGCAGAGAAAAACAAAGATAATCCTTTCTATCTCTGGTAACACCGGGAAGATGGGCACACAGAGCTGAATTCATCATGGACTGCTTCCCTAGCTCCTTGCAGCTATTTCACAGTCAGAGCTATGCTGTGACTTCAAGACACATTAACATTAGTTTGCTGTGACTGACATCGGGCACACTCAGACCACAGAAGGGGTACCTTAGAGATCAGAGTGAGCAGATTGCTGTGCATCCCTTCCACCTCCAGAAAGCCCTCTGAGCAGGCTGAAAGCTCACCTTTGGCTACTGTTAGTACAGCTGCAAAGCAAAGCCTCATATTCTTTCCACCTGCTCCTTGCTAGAGCAGATCTGCTTAACCTCCTTTTCTTCTCTTTGAACGTTTTGTAGAATGACAAGAAGGTAGAAATACTGCATTTAAGTTAAAGGACAGAACCTCCATAATGCACAGAACTACGCCTGTTCAGTACCTTGGGATTCAACCAAGACATGTGGTGATTTATTTGGCAGGAAAACACAGACTTACTATTTAGGCAATTTTGAAGTCAGAAGGGAAAAAAATTTAAACCCTGCATATGAAAAGCACATTGAAGCTTATTAGTTTACTTTATTCACCAACACATTTACTTTATACACCAACACATATGCATTTACATGACCACTGTCCTGAGGATTTCAACCACTCCTACCATCCAAGCAGCCACAGGGTCATAACCTGCATCAGAGCTGCACACTCGTTTTAGACAGTTTCAGGGCGACCATGACTTCTTACAGATGTGGTTTTAGGCCACAGGAGGTTTTCAAGTCCTAAGCCATGTCAGTCCTGCTTGGGATCTGCCCCGAGGAACTGGGAGAACATTTCCAGCCCTACATTATCATGCATACAAAGAACAATCACATTAATGTATCTCTGCCTCTCCTCAATATACCAAGAAACCAGAACCCCTTCACTCACTTCAGCATGCAACAAAAAATTATCCACTTTGACAAATGGCGAAGGGGAGGAGGAGAGGAGACTTCTGCTGTCCACAAGGACCTCGAAGGAAACACTCAGTTCCAGGAGCCTCCACTCAACTCCCAATTCCTACCTCAGCCATCTCCCTATCCGTGACTTCCTTCCACAAGCCATCTACACACAGTGAATAAAAGCCTCACCCTGTCTGGATCCCTTTGCTCTCCAGGGTTGAGGAGTTTTCTAGGAAACACACTTTGCCAGTTTACCCAACAACTGTCTCTGCCTGTGCATGGTCACAATACCCTAAAGCTGCCTTAAACATCCATCCTCTCTCAGCTGGTTTCTCCAAGCAGGATTTTGAAACTTAAGCAAATCCAAATCACTCTTTTTTAATTATTATTATTATTATTTCTTCCTCATCTTTTTTTTATTTGTTTAATGGAGACAAACTGTTCCTGAACACAGGAGATGCAAAGGATATGCCTTTCAAATTCGAAGTATTAGGATCTTTCTCAGCTCCGTGATACATGGGTGCATGAGAAAAACAGATTATATGTATTTTTATCTCACAGCCTAAAGCTCTGCTAACACAAGCACAGCTGGCAGGTTTGGACAGTTAGATAGAACCAACTGAAAGCAAAAAAGCAGAATTGCATTATTCAGATAACCATGTCAGTGGGCTCATAAGAATAATTTTCACCTATGCAGTAATGTAACACTGACCCCAGTCACCAGTAAATTGCTATTTGGACAGTATAGTAAAAGTCCATTTCTACTTATTTATTCAAGTGCAAACTGAAACATTAAATAGCACAAAAGACTAATCTATGATTTAAACACAGTAAGAAGAATTGTTTCATGTACAGTTCATCACAGATTTTACTGGAAAGAGATTAGGCTTGGAGGGTCTATCACATATCTCCATTTCTGAAAAGCAACACAGCTGCCAAAAATAAAAAACACCTTAAACAATTCTCTTTCCCAAAAAACTCATGTAGCAAAGAACATCCATAATGAACACAAGTCATTTCCTCTCCCTTGGCAATACAGCAGCTTCCACAGCAAATAATAAATGATAACATCTTTAGGTATTTTACAGGTATTCATTCCTCAAGGCCCTAGTGATTCGTGGAGTTCATGGCTGTTCACATTGGTGTACTCAGGAATCCAGAGACACTTCAACATGACAAACCTAAATCATTCAAGGTGGCAGCATCTCCTACACCAGGAAATTACAATCCATTTTGGAGACAACTGGGGTGACCAAGAAAGGAAAATCATTATCTTACAACCTGCCCCCATCAGCATCAGCTTAGAAGAGACCAAGACTGAAAGCCAGAGTATTCTGAGAGTGTCTATTCAGCCTTTCAGTCTCTCTCTTGTTGCTCCATTTTGTCTCTCATGTATTTATTGCCTGATAGTTTTCCACCGGCAAAGCCTTGGAATTCAGTCTACAGACCCACCTGCCAGAAATGCCAAGAGTAAACTATTCCTCTTTCATTTCCATGAATTCCAGTAAAGAAGCCTCAGTTCCTCTCACAAACAGTAAATCATTGATTTTTTAATTTTTTTTTAAAGAACTATAAAAGTTAAATATTAGTAACTCAATAAAAGTCTCTCAATCAATCACAAAGCTGAAAAAACCCTCCAGGAGCCCTCCCACCAGACCTGAATATGCTTTTCATGTCACACCAGCCTCTTGTAGCATACTCACACCACCAGCATGACATCCCTTTCATACATCAAACCCAGGAACATTTACATTCATTTAATAAGTATCCCCAACAAGGACACAACTGTGTGTTCCCCCAGACAGCCCGGAGAGCTTGTTGTTAGTAACCTGTGCAGCTCTCACTAACAATGGCCCAATGTATTGGCCTTCAATATTTCTAAAGGGAAAAAAAAAAAAAAAAAAAAGAGCCCCAAAACACTCCACAACATTTTGGCTTAAAAGGCAATATTTGCTACAGGCTCTCTAACCTGCCACTGCTTAAGCACTGACATCTGCTTGGATTAACCTCAGCAGTTTAGTAAACACACCTCATGACTAGATATTTCATAGCTGTGCCAAAGACTCGTGTTTGTCAGAGGTCAAACAGAGGATCACACTAACCTCAAGATTTTTGAAACAGGAATAAAAATTATTTGAGAAAACCTTAAGGCCTGCTTGTAGTTTTTCCAGGAACAGCTTTTTTTTGTTAATAAAACCAAAACCCTAGGATAGATACACAAGTCATACTACCCAGGTGCCCTGCAAGACCGCCTGTGTATTTTGGAACCATACTGAGGCAAGGAACAGATGTATATAATCTTCCTTTTTAAAGAGCATTCTAGTAAAAAGAAAAATAAAAAAATCTTTAAACTATTTTATCTTTCTACAGATAATTAGGATAATTTGCTGCCTGACCTTCTACATATGCTTCTAAATTTTACTTTCTTATTTATCTGGGGAGCAAATCACAACAATATAAAACACTACTTACAACTGCAATTTTGCTCATTTAATAGCCTTAAATCTTTATATACTTCTTGGCCTCCTAGATGTTACAGTTACCTCGCTCCTTTTCCAAAACAGGCATCAGCAGGGACAGGCTTTCCTATTTTCTGGCTGAGTCACTGTCAAACAACAGCATTAAGAGTACAATGAACAGAGGCCAGACCAGGAAGAAGTAGTGCTCCAATAACACACTCATCACACAAACAGAGATGACATACAAACACCTCTGTACTTCCATGAGAATTATTTCCTTCCAGGAAACACTCTTTTTAAAACCCTCCTTTCTAACACTATTTTTGTTTTAACACTAAATTGGATCCACTTGCCAGTGTTTTTAACTAAAAACAACCATTAATTTTTGACCTTACAGAAGGCTGGGTGATTGCACTCTATGAATTAAGGGGCTATTTTTGACTGAGTACAGGCAGGTAACTACTCATGTAAAGACAGGTTGGGCTGACAGGAACCTCCCTTGGGACATCCAGCAAGGACAAACGCCAAGCCCTGCACCTGGGACAGACAATCTCCCTGCTCTGCAGAGAAGGACCAGCCAAGGTGTGGCTAAGCTCGAGCCAGCAGCATGCTCCTGCAGCAAGGACAGCTGATGGATCCACAGGAGCACAGCCAGCTGACCCAGGGATGCAACTCCACCAACTCACACATCACCCCTAAGACCACAGGCAGGGCTGAACCCAGTCTGGGATCCTCCAGTACAAGACAGACATCAGTAAACTGGGATGAGGTCTGTAAAGGTCACCAGGATGGTCACGGGTTGGAACACTTGCCCTGTGAGAACTGAGGATGCTGAGCTCCTTCAGCCTGCAGAAGAGATGGCTTTGGGAGGAGAACTAGTAGCAACCTGCTGCTGCCTCCACAGGCGGTACCCAGAAAACAGAACCAGGCTGTTCAATGAGGTACAAGGTAGGAGGAAGAAAGAGCTAGAAAAGACTAATATAAGTTCAGTCACAGCAACCCTCATTCACAGAAATATCCTGTGGACCACAGGCTGTCCTCTTGCATAAGATCACTGTTCCCATTCATTTTAATGAGATGACACACTAAGATCTATTTTTAATTAGCCTCTGCAAGTCCCTTCTAAATTCAACTTTAAAAGCTTTCAGGGCCAACAGTTTAGTCATTTCAGCACAGCTTCATAAATCCATGTCATACCACCTAAAATAAATCCTGGAATGAATACAAAATGTTGAAGCAATACTTCACAGATAATCTCGAAATACCAATAACATTCATTATATTTTACAGATAAAGAAAGGCACATAGATAGACTAGTTGCATGAATTGTTGAAGACCTATGAAACTATATCATGAGTACACTAAGTCTGAAAAATATAAACTGTTTCAGGATAAACTTAAAAATTCATCTTCTTTATGTCTTTAGGTTCTCAGCCCTCTTTATTTTTCCAGTGTCAAATGACTCACTCATATACTCATTTGTATTTCAGTTTCTGGACTTTAACCAGAGATGTCTAAATATTGCATAGCATAATTTTCAAATCTGTGAACTATATATTGAAACGCCTCCTCTAGGAACATAAATTTGCTTATCAAGCTTTTTGGAATGTCTCAACTCCAGTAAAAAAAGATTTACTTAGCAGGCTGCCATACCAGAGTGAATCCAAACCCTTTGGCTTTTTCATAATAAAAATGTGAAGTTCCTTCCTTACCCACCTCCATTTCAAAAGCACCCTTAAGGAAATTTTAAAGTATCTTCTGCAGTAACATCTTTCACTTCTTTGTCATTAATAAAACATACTGGGTTTTTTCCTTATTGATAAAGGGTACCTTTCTCCCGACATATTCCTCCTCTCCAAGGAGCGAGAGAATCTCACGAGGGGTTTGATTTAAGGACACAGTTTTAATGGAAAAAGCAGTTACAAGTTTTGGAAACAAGAAGTTTCGTAAATTAGGATCTCGCATTAACAAACAACTGAAAAGAATACCAGGTTTAGTTACAACCCACTGTGGTACAACATTGCATCCAGAAAAGTAACATAATAGTCCATTCTGATTAGAGAAAGCAAAGTGCACTTGGATTAGAAACACGAGCTTACCAAAATCCTTTAAAGCTACTTGTTTCCCAAAGCACAGTCCTGAGTAAAGGAATTTTCTTACCTATCCCCCTGACCAGCGCTGCTCCGTGGGGCTGCTCGGCTGGATGTTACTTTAAGCCATCTGGCACACAAATACATGTCATGCCATTCCCGGAGTCCTAAAAATACCTTCTTCCTTTTCTGTTGCTAATAAATACTTTCTTCTGATTCAAACAGCGAGGTTTTTTTTTTCCTTTTCATCAGTAAAACCAGTTCTCAAGGAAGCCAGAATTTTAATGTACTGTCTCCAAAGAAAGATGTAATGCATTTTACATTACGGCCCTTCCTCCTTAGAAAACAGCAAGGTTAAAAAACCCACACTGACAACTTCTTCTCCAATGCATCCCTCTCACATTAAAAATCCATGCATATAAATATTAGTTTAACAACCCTTCAGCACTATATAGAAACGCAGAGTGTAAGGGAGCTTACAAGGTCAACTACAGACAAGTAAGCTGCTTAATACCATTTCTAAATGTTCAAAATCCACTTAGCCGCTCCTCACATTTTATGTCTGCAAAGCTCACCGAAATCAGAGTAAAAACACAGATTCATGCAAAATAATGAGATCAGCCACACTTGTGCAGGAAGAGCTAAACTGCAGAACCCTCACCTTTTTCCAGAAGAGTCGGCACTGAGGCAGCAGTGCAAGGTTACACCGGGAAAGCACATTGACTGCAGCAGCAGCCAGATCCAGTCGGTGTCTTCATTCCCAGGCAACAATAAACCGCTGAGCCGGAAACTTAACGCTTTGTTGCTTGCAAGTCCCAGCTGGGAATGGGGCAGCAAACGCAGGTTTCCCTATGGAAACAGGCCATTTCGGATGGGTCTTAGGACACCAGTGCTGCAAGGTTATTTCTCATCTGGCTGCATACACACTGCCCCAAAGGCACCAATACATTTTAATATGTTTGGCATTATTTTTCATCTCTCTTTCCTTCTTTTTATTTTTTTCCCCAGCTGATGCATGATTTATATGGACCGATGGATTTGGCAATATACACGTGGTCATTTTTCTGCCACTCACTGGAGAAGCATAATCACTGAGTGGCATTATCATATCAATTGATTAGACTACAGTAATGCTGGAGAAAATTATCATTAAGTTGTGCAAAAGTGTTAATTCTAGAAGTTCCTTTAATCCTCATTTTCCAAATCAATAGTAACTTCACAAGATTTCTGTATTTTGACCAAAGTTTTCTAGGTATGTTTTCTGTTCATCTTCAGAAATAGTCAACAAAAGTGTTTTTGGGCTTTTTTCCAGTCTTTTTGACAAGCAAAGTCAAAACAAATTTTCCAATTAAAAAAAAAAAAAAATTAAAAAAAAAAATCAGACTTTATTTGTACAGCCCTCCTGCCAAAAAAAGCTGGCAGCAAGTCTGGCAGCAAAACAGACCTCACCTGAAGTACTTTTGAGCGGGACAGTGGTGACTACCAGGGTTAACCAGTCTCAGTTTTAAACCTGTGACTACTGACCATGGACACTGCACTTGGCACAAGTTCTGCAGCATCTCCCAGAAGACACCTACAATCCACCTGTACAGAACTCAGAACTGATATCAACAGCTGTATACAAAAAAATACACAAAAAACATCTGCCAACTAAAACTGCAAACTTCGAAAGACTCTACCTGAACAGGTATAAAATGCAAAACTTCTGCAATGAAGTTACTATTAGCACTACAGAATTGTAAACCCCTGTAATGAGAATGGTGATGCTGCAACTTACCCTGCAGCATCAGATTACAGAATTCCTAGACCTCCAAGCTTACTCCCCACAAATCCAACCCGTCTACTGCATTTCTCTTTCTTCTGCATGACTTTCCTTTCCCATAGGCAGCAACTTACACAAAAATACATTAAGATGTCCTTGCAATTTCGTTGTTAGACCAGGAGCAAAAACCTTTATGAAGCCTGAGTAATGCACATGAACATACACAGATATTATTTGTTAGAAAAAACCCAAACAAAATAATAGATGAAACAGTCTCAGAACTAGGGGTGAGGTTAAAACCAGTTACAGTTTAAATTCTCAAACTGCCTCTGATAGGAAAATATTTAACTCATTCTGAACTGCTCAGAGTTCTTAACCGTGTTACATTTCCCCAGGCCATTAAGAGATGGTCCTATCTTAGAGATTTCCTCCATATATCATGTCCCGAGGCTTTCCAGTGGCTGGCCATTGTTAAAAAAAAAAAACAGTAGAAGTGAAAAAAATACTAAAAGCAGGAGTTGAATTGAATTCAATGTCCAGTTGCATTTCTCATGTCCAGAAAGAAAGGTCACTTGGGAGTTTTTCACTCCAAGCTTTAGCACAGAATCCTCAGTATCCATGCCACTTGGAACTTCCATTTTTCCCAGCAAGAAAGTCTGAGATAGACCAAAAACCTGCAGTCTTCTTGCTTTGGATTCATTTTCACACCAGAAGCTTAAACTAATTTCTGCACACAGAAATCATTTTCTTACTAATGTTTGCAGCCATCAATATAAGAGAGGAATCCTAAGGATACAAACCTACCACCTGTTCTCTTCAACTCCCCGGCTGTACCAGGACACCTGTACAGGTATCAGATTGACCCATGGGTTGTTCTGGTTGAACTACTTGCTCTACTACAGATTTTGATGAGATTCTTGGCACCACAGTGTCTTCTCAGCTTTCCCCTATAAAACCTGATGCATTAAGGCAAATACTTTAATTGTTGGGCTAGAATAAGCCACTGGCAGACAGAGATTTTTCACTGTCTGTAGGGAGAGAACTTCAACAAGTTATGCCAAAAATTCACTTTCTTTGTCTTTCATTCCTTCTCCATGATCATACAGACTCAATCTCTCCTTCTCCAAAGAAATCCCTTTGAGGAAAGAGTTGTGGACCACTCCTTTTCCAGCCCCTCTTGGTCACTTTTCTTCTACTTATCTACTGCCAATGTTTCTAATGGGAAAACATACTCAGGATTTTGATGTTGAAATCGCAGATGTTGCAACAAAATGAATAGCAGATCAAAAATACATTTTCCCACTTCACTGGGAGCTGTGCTTCCCAACACACTGCTAGCACGGAAGGTTAATGTGCAATCCAGAACTCAGCCTTCTCTTGGTTCACAGGAGATGAGTCTTGGCATCTGCTGATACCGAGATAAGGCATCCATGGTAACTGAGAAAATTAAGGTATTCCAGGAAACAGAAAACTAAAGAGACATTTCTAGAAAACATACTTAATAACAAATATGAGAAGTATCAACGGAGACAATGATATCCTTTGGTTCTGATGTTATTTGAGGAACTAGCAAAATCATCAAAATACCTACAAAGATTGATTCATAACCCATTATGAATCAAAACAGGACAGTTTGTGCTTCCTGGAAAAGGATTTCTGTTTTAATTACGGGCACCTCCAAGGTTTAAAGCATCTAATTAAATCCTTGTCTGCACAAGAAAATCCGTGTCATTTAGCCAAGCAACATTTGGATGGTTTTACATAAACTAAAAAGACCTCCACGAACATGCTCCTAACTTTCATTAAGCATTTGCTTAAATCAGTTTGGCACATAGCAACCCTGTACTGAGGTGCCTTCCTCTCAGCATGCCTCTGCAAGTTTATTAGTTTAACTTGTCAATTTAAAGTTCAACTTCTTAAATGGTGCAGTGTCTCATAGTTGAAGTCTTAGGAATGACAAGAAGTTATGCAGTTACCTCCCATCAGCCTCTCTACAGCATTTCTTCGTGCACATATTCCTTCCCTCTTGTGCAGCAAGAGAAGTTATTCTTGTCCAGGTAGCCTGCTCCATGGCAAGAGAGGTTGGAGCACAACTGTGAACAGTCACCACAGCAGAGCTGATAAGGTAAAACCTGCCAGTCGCAGCAAACCTTCAATCTCAGAAATGCAGAACTTGCAATGCCATCCCTGCCACGAGAGAGCTCACTGGCTCCAAATAAAACTTAGAGACAGCAAAGACCCCAAAGACCTGTGAGCAGTGTGGGGTGGTGGGCTCTGGACTCCTCCCTGGCCTGCACACCTATTTCTTGCTCATACTGTACAGCACAGAGCAGGCAGTACCAAGTCCTGAGGTTCCCTGTGTCAGGGGTCTCTTAACTAGTGTAAACAACAGAAAAGCTGATTCACCCCTGAGCACTGGGTTCCAGTTTCAAACACGCAAAGGATCTAGCTGCCCAAACCCCAGACTGCACAAGAAAGGACTGAGATACAATTCATCACTCTTACAGGTACTTCACTCTGTACTCTACATTTTGGTAACACCATCAGTCGTTTAATCGACAGACTTTGCATCATCTCATAGGAAAAGTTCAGAAGTTCATACAACAAAATATCTGAAATTAAGTACACTTGAAGTCAATTTTTGAATGGAACAGTACAATCAGCTTCTCAATTTTCCACCTTTTTTGCTGCAGTATATTTCTAGTTTTTACAGGGTTTTCAAATAGAGTATTTACACTAATTATTACACAATGCTGACTCACATGAGAAACATGCTAAAACACAGCTGAAGGATGTGATGCACACTATTAACTCTTACACAAAGTGAGCTGAACTAATGCTTTTACTCATGGCTGAACAGCCAAGGCCTTTGTACTGATAGTCCTTTATACATTAACACAGTAGCTGCAACAGCAGATTTATTCATCTCCATAAGCCACCATATGTTCTGAAACGAAACCTTAGATAAGAAGACAGTTTATCTACCTCCCACACTCTAATGGGGATTGAAACAGACTTCCCCTCTGCAGTATTTTGAAAAAACAAATTAATTTCTGACCTTGAAATGCATGAACATACTTCAGCTCTCCAAAAGCAAGCAACATAGTTGTATCACAACACCTTGTCCAAAATGAATGGTATTACAGGAAATTACTTGATTTTGGGGATACCTGTAACTGCAATGTCACCTACCCAGGCAGATGGAACTGCTTAGGAAGTCGACAAACAAGGGAAGAATGACTGTAATTTTTGAAAGTTTTACCTTTTCCCCTTCAGCTGGAAGTCTTCCTTTACCTTTCTGCTTCAGCAATCAACAGACTGCCAAACTCAGCCTGCCAGCTGCTCAGCCTGCAACTGTTCTCCAAGACCTTCCAAGGCAATGTAACTGCAGAACGATTCTCCCTCTTTTCACCCCACAGTATCCTGTTCTTTCTTGCTGGAAGAGCCAAAATCCCCACTTTTACTACCTGCTGCTAATCCACGTGACCCACATCACACACATGACGTATACCGACCATTACAAATTTGAGGAGTTCATCACTTACTATCATAGAATCATAGAATTAACTGGGTTGGAAGAGACCTTCGAGATCATTAAAACCAACCCTTGTTCCAAACCCACTGTGATTACTAGGTCATGGCACTCAGTGCCACATCCAGCCTCATCTTAAAAACCTCCAGGGATGGTGAATCCACCACCTCTCTGGGCAGG